>OU015755.1:54169489-54204470 GCA_907169655.1 Acomys percivali
TCTCTCTCTCTCTCTCTCTCTCTCTCTCTCTCTCTCTCTCTCTCTCTCTCCTCTTTGTCCTTTTCATCCCCTTTCTCTTTCTACCCTCTTTCTGGTCTTTTTCCTTTTCTCTATCCGTTGTTCACAGCCTTGGTCAGGACCGCACCTGTGAAGGCATCCTCTTTTTCCATCAGAATCTGACTCAGCGTCCTACACTTGGAGTGAGCTACCTTTGCAGCGTAGCACAGGGTCATATTCTCACAAGTCCATAACTGTGTTAAGTGTGTGGAGAAGTTTCAGTGCCTGACCCAAGATGTCTCTTTGCACCGGTGAGATGTCCATCTCAATGGAATGCCAGCTTTTTGTGGCTCTAGAGATGAACAGTTCCTTTGGATAAATATCATCTTCTTGCATTGACAAGGGACCATATGTACTTAATTTGACTTTTTACAAGTCAGACACCATCCTTGTAGGTTTTCTTTTTTCTTCTTCTTCTCCTCCTCCTCCTCCTCCTTCTTTTTATAAAATAAGAATCAGTTCTAAGCTCAGCACTGGTCTACAAGAGAGGAATGCGCGGGAAGATCATTGAAATCATTCACAGATTGAACCCCAACTTCTCAACCCCTGTTCACAATTGCCAAGATGTGGAATCAACCCAGGTGTCCATCGGTGGCTGAGTAGAGAATGTGGCACATACTCACAGCAGGTAGCATTCAAGCTACAAAGAAGGACAACATTTTGCCGTTTGGAGCAAAATGGATGAGACTGAAGGGCATCACGTTGTACCAAGTAGGCCAGACACAGGAAGACAATTGCTCCATGTTCTCTGCATACATAGAGGGTAAGCACTTTGTGTGCCTGGTTAGGGACAGGGAAAGACAGAAGGCAGAGAGGGTAACTGGGAACTCGGGTATACTTGGGTAGAAGACTACATTCCGGAAATACAAAGTGGATGGGCAACTGTAGTTCAAGATAACTTGTGACATAGTTCATGAAAATCTTAAAGACAGGAGCTTGACCACTCCAAACACGGAGAAACATTAAGGATAAGGGGATGAAGTAGCATGTGTTAAAGCAACAAACCATGTTGCATTGTACGTGGAAGGATTGCATGGCAACAAAAATCAAATTAAATAAAAATATGAGTGGGATGTAGCTCATTTGGTCACATGATTGCCCAGCATGCACAGAGCCCTGTGCTTGACCCCCTACTGCCACATAAGCCAGGGGTGGCCGCACACACATGTAACCTCAGCACTTGTGAGGAGTAAGTGGGAAGGTTAGAAGTCCAAGGTCATCCTCAATCATATCAGTGAGGTCTAGGCCAGCTTAGGACACAGGAGAATCCATCTCAAAAACCAAATCAAACCCAAACAAACATAAACAAAAAGAAACAAAGATATAAAGACATCAGTGCATAACCCCGCTTCTAGGATTCTGATGAAATAAAGTGGCTGTAAGTATGAAGATTTTTTAAAAAAGATTTTATTTTTACTTTTAATTATGTGTATATGTGTGTGTCTGGTTGTGGGTTTTTGTCCCTGAGTGCAATGCCCAAGGAGTCCAAAAGAGGGCGTTAGGTCCTCTGGAGTTGGAGTCACAGGTGCTTATGAGCTGCCTCACATGGGTGCTAGAGGTGGAACCAACTCTCTAGTGTAGCATGGTAATTTTAAAAGCCCCAGAGCCTACAACACATGCCCACCTATAGAAGACTGGACACAAACTGGTTATTCATACAGAAAGCTAGCTATTCAGTGATTGCAAACAAACAGGGACAAGGGATATAGCTCCATGGGAAAAATTACTAACCACACAAGCCTGATCACCAGAATCCTGTCCTGGGAATCTATGCAAAAAGCCAGATGTGTGGGTATTAACCTGGAATATTAACACTTTTCCTGTGAGATGGGAGGCAGAGACAAGAGTGGCCCCCTTGAAGCTTGCCCTCCCGCTAGCCTGACATACACAGCAGCGGACTATAAGAGAGATCCTGCCTCAGTAAGGTAGAGGAAGAAGTGGCTTCTGAAAATTGACCTCTGACCTCCACATGCCATGGCATGTGACCCCCCTATAAATAAATATTTTTTAAAAATACAAACAAAAAGCTATCAACACATACAGCAAAATGGGTGAAACTTTGAGTCATTAGCTTTAGTTAAAAACAAACAAACAAACAAACAAAGTGACTAGTGGATTCCATTTATGGGAAGCTACCAGAAGCGACAAAACTACATGACATTTGAAATGAAGATTGCAGTTTCTACCACTGAGGCCCAACCCTAGCCCTGTTTTTACTTTGTAGTTTGAAGCAAGGTTTCACTAAGCTGCCCAGGCTGGCCTTGAACTCAGTCTGCAGCCCAGACAAATCTCGAACTTCAAGCCCTTCCCGTGTGGCAGTCTCCCAAGTGACCATGCCATCAGGCTTGGCTTTAGCTTTGAGGGCTCTATGATTCATACTTCAGCTGTTTGCTTATTTGCTAGTTACCTTTTGGAGGTGGGGTTGTATGCTGCTCAGGCGCTGCAGGTGTGCACTTATCTGAGGTGTCATTAGGCATCACTGGAGCTTAAGACCTTTCTCCCAAGGGAAGAAAGGCAGAGGTAGACCTTTGAAAGGATATAGGCGACTAACCAAAGGTCAAGTGTACACATCTAACAGCGAGCTTCATGCTCACTCGCTAGACTTAGAGCCTGCCGGAGTTCACATCCCAGGCTCCTGGCTCATCCTTTCTGGTGACTTATAAATGGCAACCACAGGGCCACTTTTTGTCTGGTACAACTTAGAGAAAAAGAGCAGCAAGTGAGTGTGTGCGCGCGCGAACGTGTGTGTGTGTGTGTGTGTGTGTGTGTGTGTGTGTGTGTTGTGTATGCGCGCGCGTGAGTATGCGCGTCCATGGGGGCGGAGAATGTATAGGTTTTTGCTTTTAGGCTCCTTGCTCCCTGACATCAGAGTGGGTTCCCATACCAGGGTGGTGAGACATTGAGAGAAGCATCGGAGCAGACTCTCTGGGCGGGTGTGTGCGTGTCGGCGTGCCTTGCGTGGAGCAGGGATTGCTGCACCCAGCGCGAGGCACCGGAGGAGGAGGAAGCAGTAGCAGAGATCTGAATAATTGATTCTTCAGCAGCACCAGACGTCCGGGAGCGGGCGAGAGCGTGGTTTCAGCACCAAGGTTGCGCGCCACCGCAGCACCCCCCATCTCCCCCCGGCACCCCCCCCCCCCCCCCCCCCCCCCCCCCCCCCCGCACCAGCCAGACACCTAGGTCGGCCTTGCTCGCTGCCGCCGTGCGCTCTAGAAGAGGGTGGCCGCGCTCCGCGTCGCCGCCTGGGGACTGCGGGGTCTGCCTCGGCCCGCCTCCGGGGTGGGCGGCTGCAGGCGGACGGGAGCTCCAAACAACGTCGGATTGCGCGGGGGTTGCTGCGTTGCGTCTCGCTGGCTGAGAACAAGTCCTAAGTTGGTGTGGTGGGTGCTTCTGCCTTCCTCTATCTTCCTAGGCGACCGCGGCAGAAGCGCGCCCCAGGATCTTGGCTTCTCCAGTGCTGTGAACCGCGGTGGCCAGGCACTCTCCTGGGCTCCCGTTGGCCAAGTGAGGGACTGGACGCCCAGCGCGGAGCTGGCCCCGCAGCAAAGGGCCCAGAGGGAGCTGCGGTCCTCCGCCCGCGCCCTTCTCGGCCAGGGACCGCGGGGATCCCCGGCCACACGCGCGCGCGCATTCCCACACTCACTCTCTCTCACACACACTCACTGCACGCCAAGCAGGAGCTGGGCTGCGGAGAGGGTGTCCAGGCGCGCTCAGAGGACCGGGCAGCTGCTGTCCGGAGTGGAGCAGAAAGCTGGGCCAGGGCTCTAGGAGAAAGGATTCCGGGGTGCTGTGCCAGAGCATGGGGCCAGATGAGCTCTGAGAGTCGTGGCCGCAGCAATCAGCCCTGGAGATGACCAGGGGTGGCCACTGCTGAGAACTATGTGGAGAGAGGCTGCGGTGAGTGCTGGCGCGGGACGCGGAGCCTGGGTGGGCCCTGCAAGAAGCAGGTGGGGGAGGTCTGGATAGGAGGGGGCGGCAGGACGCACAAGAGGGTCGCTACGTGGGAGTGATCACACCTCCTTCGGGGATCCGGGACCACGGGAGCCCGCGTCCTTCCCTCCCCCTCTTCTCCTCCCGGCTCGTCGCAAACTCAGCCAGCGCCCCCTCCTTCCCTCCTCTTCCCCCCACCTCATCCCCCCTCCGCGCGCGGCTCAGCAGCTTCTAGTCGCACAACTCCCAGTAGCCGGCGCCCAGGTGGTGGTAGGGGGTGAGGGTGGAGGTTCCCAATAAGCTTCTTGTGGGTGGCCAACCTGGGGCTTCCACTCCCCGGTGCGTCCCTGAGAGGAGCCCCGATTATCGGCCACAGGGACCGAAGATCCGCACCGAGGGTGCTGTCGGCACCAAGCTCCTGCTCCTTTTCTGGTCGAGCCCCCAGGGTACATAAGGGGGCTGTGAGCACTGCAGACTGCATCCCCCCCCCCCACCTTCCCCCGCACTGGTGGGCTGACCCTGCCTCTCCATCTCTTCTCCGCCCCGGTTAGAGCCCTGCTGCAGAGCCTCCGGCTGGGATAGCCGCCCCCCGTGGGGGTGATGCGGACAGCGCGGGACAGCCAAGGGAGCGCGCGGGGGCCGCAGCATGCGGGAACCCGCTAAACCTGGTGGCTGCTGAGGCAGCCGAGATGCTCGTGCGCGCAGCACGCCCCATTGCATCCTCCACCTTCTCCGGCTACAGGTATGTCCTGGTTGGTGATACTGGCTCCCTGGGCCTAGGAGGAGATAGGCTCAACCGGTGAAGAGAGTGAAGGAGAGGGTTTTGAAGGGAGAGGGGGTGAAAAGAGCAAGCAAGAGAAATCCGGAACGAGAAATCTGGAGAGGGAGAGTCCGGTGGTGAGGCGTTGGAGGAGCACCAGATGGCGCTGCGGCCTTGCACTCCAGCTTGCTCACCCTAAAATCCTAGGACTGGAGTTTGCCCCAACTCCCCCCCCCCCCCCCCCCGTGCAACAACACCCGGGCCTAGGGGTGCGCGCTTGCACACGCGTGCACGACCGTGCAGGCATTTGCAGGCAAGCACCGCTGTGCACCTGGCACAGCGCTTGTGTGCGCACCGCCTGAGGACGTTTTAAAGCTCCAGCTGGCCGTGGGCATCTCTCCGGCGGCCTGGAGATAAGCACAGAAAAGCGCGCGTGTCTGTTAGCATGTGCAGCCCACTGCCCACGTGCATCTAAGATTTGGCTCCAGGGTCTGCAGTGGAAAGGCAAGGGAGGAACTGTGTACTCCTCGACCATCTGAGAGCTTTTTGGGACCCTACCCCCTACCCCCGCACGTTCTTTGCCAGCTCCCACGCGCTGGCCCGCTCGCGGGGGCTGGGGGACGGCATTCCTACTCTCCAAAATTCTGCATTTTACACTGCGTTAGAGACTGTATTGCTTCTGTGCATCCCTGTGTAAGGGGCGGATCCTGGGGTAGCTTTCCTGAGCGGAAATCGGCTCATGGCCTCTCCCAGCGAGGTGGTGGTGGTGGGTCTGGCCTCTAGTTACCCCAGCACCTGGGAGCTTGGGGTCACAGATAGCGTCCTCACTTTCAAGCGCTTGGTGTATCTCCTGCCGGGGAGGAGCTGGATCTGCAGCCGGTGGGTGCCACTGATGGAGCGAGGTCTGTGGTGCACTGGGATAGCTCTCAGGGGGTGGGGTCAGTTAACTACCTAGGGACGCAACAGACTCAGGCTGCGGTATGCAGGCACCGCCTCTCACGCTTCGGCTGCTGGAGAGTTTTGTGCGCCTGGGCAGGGGGGCGGGGTCGATAACTTGGTCCATGCACCTGGGGAGGAAGAAGGTTGCAGAGAGGGCTTGGTCTGGGCATCTGTTTGCGGGTGGTGGAGAGGTTCATGGCTCTCTGGGCGGTCAGGAGCTGTGGTCTGCATCAAATTTGGGGAATCTTGTGTGGGATTTGGACCCAGTTGGGGCTAGGGGAAGCGGCTGGAGACAAGAGAGAAGGAAGTAGGATGCCAGGATAGGTTTGGTGACAGGGATGGAGAAACAACTTGGATTGGAGTAGCACATGGCGGTGGACATGGGTCGAGGAATGTGCCTGGCATCCAGTGAGTGACAAAAGCAGTCAGTGCTGGGGCCCGGTTTCACACTTGCCTCCTAGAGTGGATGCTGGGGCAGTAATTCCTGTCACCAGGGCCCCTCACTGACCGCCACCTGTCTCTTGCTCTCCTCCACCTTACAGGGACCCTAAGTGGCGACCATGGGCAGACTGGGCTACTGGATCTTGCTGGTACTGCCGGCCCTTCTGGTCTGGAGCGGTCCGGCGCAGGACGCGGCGGCGGAGAAGGGTCCCCCAGCGCTGAACATTGCGGTGCTCCTGGGTCACAGCCACGACGTGACCGAGCGCGAACTTCGAAATCTGTGGGGCCCGGAGCAGGCAACCGGCTTGCCCATGGACGTGAACGTGGTGGCATTACTGATGAACCGTACTGACCCTAAGAGCCTCATCACGCACGTGTGCGACCTCATGTCCGGGGCCCGCATCCATGGCCTCGTGTTTGGAGACGACACCGACCAGGAGGCTGTGGCTCAGATGCTGGATTTTATCTCCTCACAGACTTTCATCCCCATCTTGGGCATTCACGGGGGTGCATCTATGATCATGGCTGACAAGGTAAGGCAGTGAGGAGTGGACTGCCAGGATCCTGGAGAGGCAGATCATACAAATGGCAGTAACCACAGGGGCTTAGGGCACCCCTAGCATCTGCTCATGTGAAAGCAGGTTAAGTGGCCTCTGGCCTTTCTGAGAATCGCGCTGTGTCTCTCTAGCCCAGACATGATGGAAACACCGTTTGCTTTTGGTTGTGAAGACAGGGTACTCAGACTCGCTTTGGTGTGCCAGGAGGAGCAGAGAAAATACACAAATAGGATTGGGGGTGGAGATGGAATGCTTGGAGATTTTCAGATGGCTCAGAGGCACACATGAGGCACTTGGATTGATATGGCTTTATTCCTATTGTCAGTTGGGCCAGAAATTCCATTTTCTTTGTTTTGGTAAAGTGATTAAAACTACTTTTAAAAATTACTAAGGATGGGTATATGAGATTTTTAGAAAAAAAAGCAAGAGGGGACAGATTGGTGCTTGCGTAGACTTACAGACAGCAGCAGGAGGCTCTAACCCTGGGGCTGGAGGCCTGTGGGCAAAGCACTGCCTCTAGGGGGGGAGGAGTGAGTTCCCGGAAGTAATTGGAGGCTCTGGATGTCAGAGGGCATGAGGTTCCCTTTGGTAGCTCCTGTGTGGGCTGACAACTTCACTACAGGGCTTCCAAAGATAACCAGATGGAAGGCTCTGGGAGCTGGGCCCTGATATGGAAGTTGAACTTCAGAAACAAGGGAAATGTGTCTGACTTTCTTGGCTTTCTTTGGAGAAGAGTTCTTTGGTTTGGAGAAGAGATGGGAGAGGCTTGCAGGTTGAGTGGCATGTCAGGAGAGCTTGCTATGTGGAAGTTAAGAGAGGAAAGAAAGTTGGAAGGGAGCGATAAAAGTAAACGGAGAGAAAAAGAGGAGCTAGTGAGTTAGTAAGCCATACCTCACAGAAGCCTCAGGAAGGCTGGGAGGGAAGGGCTGGCTGTACTTGTATTAAGTGGGGTCTGCAAAGGGCCTTAGAGTTACTAGAACACCCCACAACTCTCAGACAAAGTGGCCGAGGCACAGAGTTGTTAGGAGACCTCCCCAAGACCACACAGTGGGTGATGAAAACAGAGACCTGTTTTTCTGCTCTCAAGCTGTGACCCAGGGAAACCAAACCTAACCTTTAACATTATCTGTCCTTGTTTAAGAGGAACAAGGCATGTGTTTTATCACATAGGAGGTAGGGAACCATGGGGGAGGGCGGTGAATCAGCTTAGACCTAGGCTTGTGCAGTTAAGAGGCACCAAGAAAGAACATGGCAGCTCCTGTTGATAGAGGGAAAGGGATTAGATTGTGAAAGCTAACTACTATGACTGACCTTCCCTTTTCAAAGCTTTGGTTACAGAAGCAAACACACAAAAATGAATAAGTATAGCAGGGCATGTAAAAAAAAATACAGGTTAAAAAGGCACACAGCTTTTTATTTCAGTTTAGTTTTTCTTTTTGGTTTTATTGTTGGAGACAGAGTTTCTCTGTGTAGCCCTGCCTGTCCTGGACTCACTTTGTAGACCAGGCTGACCTCAAACTCACAGAGATCCGCCTGCCTCTGCACAACCCGGACGCCTGCCCCTCCATCCCTGAAAGTTCTAGGATTACAGGTGTGTGCCGCCACACCTAGCTTAAGGCAACCACCTTTGATCCCAGCATTCAGGAGACAGATGTCTGTGAGTTCCAGGCCAGCATGGGCTGCGCAGTGAGAGTCATCAGAGAACTTTGTTCCCATGTGACCTGGGAAGGTGGTTTGAGGTTGGGTGTGTTATGCAGCTCTGTCTCTTCCTGCTGACTATGAGGTGACAAGTGTATAGGACAGGCTTTCATTTCCAGTATGAGTGGAAATGTGGGTACAGAGAGATCCCCCCAATATGAGTACTCCTTGGTGTGCTATGAACTTGACCACCAAGGAACCTTGATCCATAAAATGGTGGTCTCTGTCTGTCTGTCTAGCCCAGCCATTGTGCCTCCCTTGAAAGGAAGTTTTGAGACGTCAGGGGAATGGGTGACCATGTCGTTTTTTTCTCTTGGGAGGGAAAGTGCCTTTTGGAGACACGATAGGTGAGCCGAAGAGTGAGGGAGGAAAGGACCCAGGGAGTGGCGAGGTGACTTGGAGGGACATTTCTAGAGAAGATAAGATTAGAGCGCTTGAAGAGCAAGAGCAACCAGAGGGACAGAAGCATCCATTGTTCGAGCACATCAGAGGGACCCACGGCTCCTCACTGAGCTGGCGCTTTCCAGAAGTGGCCCAGGAGAGACTTCTGCAGCTCTGATTGTGTCAGAAATGGAGGGAGATGAGTCAGGATGGCAGGGAGTCACTGAAGTAGGGAGAGACATCATAGGGCATGTGCTGGGCCTCACGTAGGGGAGGTGATGTGGAGAGGAGCGGGCTTGGAGCGTGGTGCTTGGAGTAAACCTGGATGTGGTTAGAGAGGAAAGAAGTTTTTCTGAGCCGCAAACAGCCTTTCCTTCATTAGGAATGCACATGTTTGGTGAGTCTCTTTATCACCTGCTTAGGTGACTGTTTAATGTTCATTGGATTTTATTTAGATTTATAGAACCTGTCATGGGTTGTTGTCTAAAACTGCCTTGCTTAGGTGTGCTGACGGTATTGTGACTAGAAAGCCTCAACTTCCCCAGACTGACAAACCCTACAAGGGGATTCCAGCTGGGGGAATGTCACCCAGAAAATGTCACACCTATGTCCTTTTCACTTCTGATTCTTCTGACTTGACAGATGATAACAGTCAGTTGATTATCAGTCAGAAGGAACACACACACACACACACACACACACACACACACACACACACATGTTCACACATGTATGCACACACTCAAGCTTTCAGGCATATATCACTTTTTACTTTTCACTCAGTCTACTTGATCCTTGAATAAAGTTTATAACAGTGGTTCTCAACCTTCCTAAATCTGTGACAGTTCCTCATACTGTGGTGACCTCTGGCCATAAAACTATTTCATTTCTACTTCATAACTGTAATTTTGCTACTGTTATGAATCATAATGTAAATATCTGTGCATATGAATGGTCTCAGGCCACCCCTAGGAAAGGGTCACTCAGGGTCTACCTTCAGGTTGAGAGCCACCACTTTACACTAAGTGCAGTGGTGTCAGGTGACAGGTGTTTGAGGTGCTAATCTAAGTTACTGTGGAGGTGTTGATTTGTGGGTGTGTCAGTGGGTGGTCTTGCAAGCTCATTAAGTTGGTGGTGAGCACTCAGCTTGGGTAGATGAAGTTCTTATCTCACATTGTCCAAGAGAGACAGACTCATGCTGCATAGGAAACCGAGCAAGTTGATTGGACCTTGCATCTGCTCCCCATCCTTGCACGCACTTCCTTCCCCTGGCCCCTGGTAGAAAGGCTGGATCCATGTTTTTCCTACATCATCTGCCCATGCCAGTCACCACGTGGGATTTTGCTCTGTATATTTACTTTTAATTATTTATTTTAAGATTAAAAACGACTTATTTAATGTTTTGCCAGGATGCATGAATATTCACCACACATGTGCCCATTGGATCCCTAGGACAGGGATAATGGGGGGTTGTGAGCTGCCATATGGGTGCTGGGAATAGAACTTGGCCCCTCTGCAAGAGCAACAAGTGCTCCTAACTGCTGAGCCATCTCTTCAGCCTGTGTGTGTGTGTGTGTGTGTGTGTGTGTGTGTGTGTGTGTGTGTGTGTGTTTGTGCAGCAGCATGTGGGGGCCAGAGGAGCCCTTGAGTGTCGTTCCTCATGTGCCATGCACCTCCTCCACCTAGAATGTAAGCCTTTGAGGGCAGATTTAAAAAAAAAGTGTTCATGTGTGTATGTGTTTTGAACTAATAAATTCTCCTCCGCAGACACTATAAAAATAATGTCTTTTCATTGTAGAGCACTTAGAAGGTACATTAAAGTTTAAGGAAGAAAATAACAAGCTCGCCGTAAATTTTATCAGCGGGATTAACAGTGGCAACACGTGCGTGCGTTTCTTCTAGGAACAGTTTGAAAGGCTATAATTTCAGAATTATACTATTTTTATGTTACTATTTTTTTGTAGTCTATCCAAAAAGTCTGAGATTTTTTTTTTTTTTTTTGCCAGAAGACTAAAGTGTCTTTAGTTCTGGAAAACTCCTTGGCCTGTCTGCTGGATACTTCCTCCCTTGTCTTCTTGGCTATTTGCACTATTTTGAATTGTCCTTTCTTTATTTCATACACATGTAACTCTATGCAGTAGTTTCTCAACCAACTCTCCTTATACTATTCATATCTATTTGTGAGCTTGTTTTCAGAGAGAATATATTTTATTTTTAATTCAAATGGAATTACATCACTTCCTTTCCTTCCTCCAACCCTTGCCAGTTACCTTCCCCCAAGACTTTCCCATACTCTACTTAAAATTGCTAGCTTCCTTTACTTAGATTATATTTGTTCTGTGTGTGTGTGTGTGTGTGTGTGTGTGTGTGTGTGTGTGTGTGTATAAACAGAGTCTGTTGAATCAGTTTTGTGGTTTGTGTGTTTATGGTTGACCACTCTGCATGGACAACTAGTAAGGAAGGTCACCAGGGCCTGATGAACCCCTGGTGTCCTGTCAAGGAAGACCTCAACCTTCTGATCCTCCTGCCTCTACACACCAAGTGCTGAGATTCTATGCACTTGAGACAATGTCCAGTTTATGGGGTGCTGGGGCTCTATGAAAGCTAGGCAAGCACTCTGCCTGCTGAACTGCAGCCCCAGTCACAGAGTTTCCTGTGCCTCATATCTGTAAAGGAACGTGCTTTTATTTATTCATTTCCCATGCATTGTTGGAGATAAAAGCCAGGGCCTCACCTGTGCTAGGTGAGCGCTCTCCCACCAAGCTGCACCCTCAGGCCTGGGGCACATGTTTCTAAACCAGAATCTCCATCAACAGCTCAGTCAGGAGCTTTCTTCTTTCTCTTCACTGTTGATAGTGCAGGCTGGACCCATCTGGGCTGATGACTTTCTCATGGCTCCTTGACACAGGCTGGGACCTTCTGAGATGCAGCTTTTGCGGGGGTAGTGCAGATGTCGTGGCCCCGTAGGTGTTAACACCTGCACTCACATGGTTGATGCTGGACCTGTCTCCCAGTGGATCACATGGCTTCCATCTTCCTCCTTGAAACTGTGGCTCTTTTGTCTTCCCTTTTCTTTCTTCTTTAGTCCCTTTTTCTGGTGTTGGGGGTGGAATCCGTGAATATGTGGCTTGCTCTCTGCCACTGAGATGCACCCTGGTTTCAGTTCTAGTCTTCCAGTGCGTGCATTTTTAGGGACTCCTCTGTATCTTTTGTTTTAAATTAACAATTTCTTTTGCATGTTTGTGTGCGTGTGCTTTCGTGTGACTGTGTGTGTGTGTGTCCCCGTGTGTGTGTGTGTGTGTGTGTGTGTGTGTGCGCGCGCACGAGCGCCTGTGTGCTATGCACTCACGTGGAAGTCAGAGGACAACTTTCTGTGAGTTGGTTCTCTCTTTGCACCTTTCTCTGTCACAGTGCCTATCCCATGACAGTGACACTTGAGCTTCTCTCTCTGCTCCTTAGCTTCTTGAGGGAGGGCTGGGATTTCTTCTGTGCACACTAGGCTTCTTACGTGGTTCAGGGCGGTGGGTGGAGCTCAGGCCTTCAGGATGTGGCAAAGCCTTTACCTGCTGAACCATCTCCCAGGACCAGTCCTCTGTACTTTAGGTCTTTGATTTCTTGTTTTCTTTATTCCTAAGCAATACAATATAAATTAAAAGCAGGGAAGAGTCCTGAACAAATTTTATGTCTTAGGGGCCACAGAAGGAAAAGACTTCCCTCTGGTTTTGAGCTAGTTTTATTTCCCAACCTGCTTTTATGTTTTTGAAACTTGATTATATATTCTTGGGATTTTTTTCCTTGTAGTGAACTTAGGTTTGATTTTAAATGGCTGCAGTGTGTTCAGACCATGGTCAGGGGAGCTGCTCCTGGATCCCTCCACATCAGAGGAGCTGTTCCTGCATTCCCCCCACATCAGAGGAGCTGCTCCTGCATTCCCCCACATCAGGGAAGCTGCTCCTGCATCCCCCCCACATCAGGGGAGCTGCTTCTGCATCCCCCACATCCGCTAGATGGTCACTTTGGGCCATGGTGTGCCTGCCTGGATGCTGCCCTTTGCTTTGGTTACTTGATACATGTTTGCAGATTGAATGAATTAAGTCATTGGTTCTGCCTCCAGCTCGCTGCAGCTTCCGGGCAGACAAACATATCACAGTATGTTTCAGTGCTCTTTTTGTTTCCTAGGTGTGGACTGATTTCATACATGTGTGCCAACTCTTTTTCTCTCTTTAACAGGAGCTAATTACTAGCATCCTGGGGACTAGCATGAATTAGGGGTTGCACATGAACTCCCCTGGAGTTGTGCTAAATGACAGCTCAGTGGTAGGTGGGGGAGGCTGGTGCTTTTGCATCCTGGCAGATCCCGAGTTGTGTGTGAGCGATGCGCTTTCCCATGAAACACATAAGGCTCAGGGAAAGGGCAGACATGCAGATCTGAGGAGCCCACTCAGCGGCTGCTGCTGCATAGGCAGGGAACTGGGGAGGGAGGGTGGCAAGCCCAGCTCTAGCTGCATGGAGAAGGCATGTCAGAGGCAGCCATCCACTGCCTCCCACACAAATCACCAGGGAGCAGCAGGCAGCCTCTCAGAAGGCGTGACTAACTCTTCAAGTGTTCCTCGGCTCTTGGGGAATGGCTTTGACCCTTCACGGCTGTGGTCTTATGCTTGAAGGGCTGGGTTAGTTTTCATTCTGGTAGCCCCAGATGGAAAACACTGCTCTAGACAGAGTGAACGGGAAAAGAGATGCAGGGATGAGGGGGGCAAACAGGAAAGAATCTTAGGTCTGCTACAAGAGTCAGTGGCGTCTACTGACTCATCTTGCACCGAGGCCATCACAGAAAGGAGTGGTTATTGGGCCATTAGCTGGGTGGTTTGTTGCACCCACACCCCCACAGCCTTTATCTGTCCAATTTCAATTAGTTACCAACACTTTAAAGTTTAAATCATAGCTTAAAAAAAAAAAAAACAAAAAAAACTAAGGCCTGGCCACACTGCCACTTCTCCATGGCAACTGTTGGCTGAAGAGAAGTCATCCTCTCCAACTGTCGTCTTTTGACGATATTGTCTCGGTCTGTTGTCTGTTTCCTGATTTGTAGTGAGGTTGGTTCTGAATGCATTGGGAATCAAGACCTCTGATGCTTATGAGGAAAATAGCTATACCTTGTTAATATTTCCTTTTTTCCTTCCTTCTTTCCTTCCTTCTTTCCTTCCTTCCTTCCTTCCTTCCTTCCTTCCTTCCTTCCTTCCTTCCTTCCTTCTTCCTTCCTTCCTTTCCATTTTCCCTTTCTCTATGTACATGTGCATGCCCATGAGGGTTCATGTACTTGTATAATCATGTGCAAAGGCCCAGGGAGCCTGTCCGACAGTCTGGCCTAGTGCTCTACCACCTCGACAGGCTACTCCCCTGAGACAAAGTCTCTTGCTGAATCTAGAGTTCACATTTTGGCACAACTAGAGGGTCATTAAGTCACATTGGGCCTCTTGTCTCCCTGTCTACTCGCAATGCGTGGGTTATAGGTGCTATTAATTGGGCGCTAGGGGCCCGAGCTCAGGTCCTCATCTTACACAGCGAGTGCTCTTGCCTACTGGGCCATCCCTCCCCAGGGCTCCTCTGAATGCCCTTTATGCTCTGTATGCTCAGCGTGTATGTGCTGCCATACTGCTGCCAGTGTTAATCTCCAGAGACATTTGCCTAGCCAGATGCAGGCCATTTGGCCCTATCTGCGCCACCCTCTGAGTGCTGCTGCCAAGTAGCTTGAGTTGGAGAATCTCAGAGAACCCTGGGCTAAGAGTCTGAGGGCCTGAGTTCCATCCCCACAAACCCGTGTGGCCCTGGGATAACCCCTCACCATTCTCAATCTCCTGCTTTCCTTTGGCGAAATGAAAGTCTGGCTGACATCATCTCTAAGACCCCTTCTAGCTCTGGACAATGTTTTTGCCTTCAAGGGAAGACTGGCAAGAAGTTTACCAAGATATGAATACCGATATTAGAGGCAGAAGAATGCCTGTCTTTAGTGTTTTACAGAATGTGATGGTTGAATAGTTGTGTGTTGGCTCTTGGGTTAGATAACCCGGGCTTAAATTCAGGCCCCACCACTTGGCAGCTGGCAAATGCAGAGGTCATTAAAGAATGTGCTGCCTTGTCTTTATCCACAAAATGGGTGTATCCATTGTTTTTCTGTCACTGTGATAAAAATACCATTATCAAAAGCTATTTATTTTCACTCAGTGATTCTAGAGGGACAGTGTTCGTCATGGTTGTGAGGTATGGTAACAGTTATGCTTTCCTGGTGGCCAAAACAGGAAGCTGGCTCAGCACCTTTTCATGCACACAGGAAGGAGAGAGAGACAGAGAGAGAGAGAGAGAGAGAGAGAGAGAGAGAGAGAGAGAGAGAGAAAGAGAGAGAGAGAGAGAGAGAGGAAGTTATGCCAGGCTATAAAACCTCAAAACACACCAGCAGTGACGTAACTTCCTCCAGCAGGGCTCCACCTTCTAAAGGTTCCACAACCTTTCCCAAGTGCTTCACCAACTGGGGATCAAGTGTTCAAATACTGGAGTGTGTAGGGGACACACTGCCACACTGGGACAATGTTAACCCCTGGTGCTGGCGATTTAGAGTGTTCAGTGAAGTCATGGGTGCTGATTGCCTCTGGTGAGTGCCTGGCTCATCCTGAGGACTCTTAAGATACAACACACAGTGTTTACACTTGTAATTGTTATTTTTTTTCACAAACGTGCATTTTTAGCAACTACAAAAAGGGGATTAAAAGTGATGCGAGGTTCTAAAGATATTTCCTCTGAGAAACTGGAGCTGAGCCCTTAGAAAACTAAGAGGCCAACACGGCATGAACCGTTCTTTCTCTAGGGGCCAGCCAGGCCCTGACTCTGCCCTCTTAGGACTCAGTGTGAGCTTTGCCCTGGTGTGGGAAACAAAGACGCCCACTTCGTGATAAGAGCCCTTGGGACTCACAGTAGGGCCAAACCAGCTAAGACTGGCCAGTGCTCTGGCTGGTTCCGAATCTTTCAGTAACCAGCTCCTCAGCCTTCCTCCCTCTTGGGCCCAATCTTGCCACCCCCCCACCCCCCACCCCCCTGTGCCCCAGTCTTATCTTTGTCCTTCCCTCTTTCCAGCATGGTTGCCCTTTTCTCAACAAAACCCCATGCCTATGGGCTCACGTCTATGCTTTATATTCTGCTTATTTTAAAGCCTGTTAGGGATATGACCTTGTGTCTGCCTGTCTTCAGGAATTCTTGGCTGTTGGTAATTTTCTCTAAACTTTTGGTTCTGGTATGGAAGGGCTGTGGAGTTGAGGTGCCCGGGAGCAGCTGAGGCTGTCAGGGGTCATTTATGTCTGGACAGAAGCTGGCTTGAGGCCCCTCTGAAAATGAACCATCAGATTCTTCCTCCGCTCCCTGCCACCCCAAAACTGGTAAACCGGAAGTGAGGTGTGGGTGATACAGAGGCAGTTGAAAGAGGAGCTGATCTCTTTGACCTTTGCACTAAATGACTCCCCCGCTGGACCGTATGTCTGCACTGGGCATCGGGCCTTGCACTGTAGAACACTGCATATATTTTCCCATGTAATCGTGGCAGGGAGTAATGAGTCAGTGGGAGCCTGGGCAACCTGGCAGCCCCAGGAACATTTGTTTGAATCTCCTCTATGTTGAGATGAGGAAATGTTCTGGGGCTGAAGGCTTTGCTGAGGACCACATGGCTGCAATGTGGGTCTACTGTGCTTATTTTTTTCACCTATTTTATTTCCCTTCTGAGTGCATGATTGTGCTCAGCGGGTTTTGGGGACTCATGTCAACCCAGAAGACTGCCAAGATTTATTATGGACAACTGAGTTTTAAACATATTTTGGGTTTTTTATCTTGCATTATTAAGATGCTGGTAATGAAATTCAAATTCAAAAGAAATCGAAATGATGGACTTACGCCATAGTCTGTACTGCAGGGACCACCTCCCCAGCTTTATTGATATATAACTGATAAATGAAAGTTGTGTATTTGAGGTGTACACATGATCCTTCCATATCCATATACTTGGTGAAATGTACAGTCAAGCCAATGACAGGTCCCTCTCTTTACACTTAACATCATCATCATCATCATCATTATTATTTGTAATTTTTGTGTGGAATTAACTCATCTTTACTTCCAGCAAATCCAACATTTAAAATTTTAATAACTTGTTTGCTTATCTATTATTTATTTATTTATTTATTTATTTATTTATTTATTTATCTAGCTAGTTATTGTATGTATGGGCATGGGTAGGCCGTGGCATACTTGTGGCGGTCAGAAGACAACTGGTGGACTTGTGGAAATCACTTCATTCTTTCCACCATGTGGGTCCCAGGGAACACACTCTGGCCTCCAGACTTGGCAGCGAGTGCCTGCCTTTACCTGCTGAGCCATTGTGAGCATTCTTGCTGGCCTTTTTTTTTTTTTTTTTATTAGCTACAGACACCACAAAGGATAATACTAAGTCTCTGGAATATACTCAGCTTAGAAGTGAAAGCCGAAGCCTTTGGCCAACATCTTCCATGGAGTTAAGAAGAATTTGCACTATTTTGGGAAAGGGAGAAGATGGCTTTTCAACTCACTGGGAGAGGAACTTTGCAGGACCACAAACACTGGACTGGACTCCTAGATGCATTGTTCAATGCTCAGTATTTTTTTTTTAATTAATTAATTAATTTATTTATTAATTTATTCATACTACATCTCAATTGTTAGCCCATCCCTTGTATCCTCCTCTTCCTTCCTCCCTCCCGTTTCCCCCTCTACTCCCTTCCCCTATGTCTGTGACTGAGGGGGACCTCCTCCCCCTGTATATGCTCCTAGGGTATCAAGTCTCTTCTTGGTGACTTATTATCTTTCCTCTGAGTGCCACCAGGCCTCCCCATCCAAGGGACATGGTCCGATATGGGGCACCAGAGTTTGTGTGAAAGTCAGATCCCCTTCTCCACTTAACGGTGGAGAATGTCCTGTCCATCGGCTAGACAGGGTAGGGGTTCGAAGTTTACTGCTATATATTCCTTGGCTGGTTCCATAGTTTGAGGAGGACTAGAGGGCCCAGACCTGCCTGTATTTTTCCAGGACCCACTGGATCCCTCTATTTCCTCATTCTTCCTGGCTTCTCACCCCTAAAGTCTCAATAGGATTTTCTCCCCTCTGACCCACTTTCTTGGTAGGTAAAGTTTATCATGGGGGCGTACCCCTTGGCCTAGTGTCTCGATATAAGTGAGTATATACCATTTGACTCTTTTTGCTTCTGGGTGAACTCACTCATTATGATAATTTCTAGATCGATCCATTTGTCCACAAATTTCGGAAATTCCTTGTTTTTAATAGCTGAGTAGTATTCCATAGTGTAAATATACCACAGTTTCTTTATCCATTCTTCTACTGATGGACACGTAGGCTGTTTCCATGTTCTGGCTATTATGAATAAGGCAGCTATGAACATGGTTGAGCATATGTCCCTGTTGTGTGGTAGTGCATCTTCTGGGTATATTCCAAGAAGTGGAATAGCTGGGTCTTGAGGAAGCCCTATTCCCATTTTTCTGAGAAAGCGCCAGATAGATTTCCAAAGTGGTTGTACTAGTTTGCATTCCCACCAGCAATGAAGGAGTGTTCCTCTCTCTCCACATCCTCGCCAGCATGTGGTGTCAGTTGAATTATTGATCTTAGCCATTCTGATGGGTGTAAGATGGAATCTCAGTGTCGTTTTGATTTCAATGCTCAGTATTTTAAAAACGTATAAACTCTAGCTGCTTGTAACGGCGTACACTTGTGATTCCAGCACTTGAGAAGTAGAGGCAGGGAGATGAATTTCAGATTTATCCTTGGTGACCCAGGGAGTTAGAGGCTAGCCCAGGCTACATGTGAACCAGCCTGTGCTACATGGGACCTTATCTCAAATAAATCAAAACAAACAAACAAGAAAATCCAAGTAAAACAACAACAATAAAGCCCCAAACCAACAAAACAAGACCCCCAAATAGTTAAAGAGGTTTTAAGCGGTGATCCATCTTTTAAATGAATAGGGCCTTTTTTCTCAAAGTATGGTGATAAAGAAAAGAGAATGGTGCCATCACACATTGCAATTGCTGTAAGTAATAGAGTATTTGTTCCCTAGTGACTTACTTCCTTAAGACGTCCAGCACTTCTATTTGCTATGGAGCCCCACATCTAAATGAGTGAAATAACATCCCATAAAGGACTCTCAGGTCCTTCTTAACTCTACTTTGCTTTCCTGTGGCTCCTCTTACTTACAAGATAGTTGCCTGATTCTACCCCTACAGCTCTGAGGTTACAGGTTTGCGGTTGCTGAGGATTTGAACTCAGGTCTTCGTGCTTGCACAGTGATTGTTATGCAGAGGATTAGCTCCCCAGCCTCAGTGACTTCTTCTAGGCAGACTCTCACTCTGAGGCCCAGTCTGGTGGTGAAAATGCAGTTCTCTTGTTTCAACTTCCTGTGCTGTGGGTTGCAGGCCTACACTAGCTAACTCAGAATCAGCCCCGCACGGTCTTCTGAGAACAGGCGACAGTTACCCCAGTGACACTTGTTTCTGTTAGCAGTGTTGGCAGAACCACCTGCACACTACAGCCGCCTGCCCTTCGCCACCACAGACGCCAGTATCAGCACAGTTGCGCTAGTTCCAGAGGGCGATTTTCTATGTTGAGATATTGCACTGTGTGCCAAGGAGGTGCCCTCATATAAAGGGAATGTCTAAAGAGTCTCAGAGAAGGCATTTAGGGGGCTTCAACTGAGGAAGGGAGGTCTGGGGGGAGGGCAGATTTAAGAGACATGTTCAGACGCCCTGTGGCCTGTGGCAGGGTGGAAGGTTTTAGTCTTCATCTTTTTGCTGTTGTTCCATGTGGAGATGGAGCTGAGGGTAAATTAAAGGCTAGAGTTTCAGTTTGAGGTGAGGAATATGCTATGCGTTGACAATTAGGGCTTATAGAACCAGAAACCCCTGTCAGGATGTGGCTCAGCCACAGTGACTGACTGTCAGGGATGAGGGAGAAGCCAGGGCTGGGATCATCTTTAAAAATTTGTGTTTTTTCATTATATTCATTTATTTATAATGTATGCATGCATGTGTGGGTGGGAGGATGCCGTTGGAGGTTAGAGTACAACCTGTGGGAGTCGTTTCTCTCAGTACTGTGTGGGTCCAGGGAGTGCGTTCAGGCCATCAGGCTTGATGCAAGTGCTTTTGTTTTCTGAGCCTCTCGCCTGCCCTTGTTCGGATGCTCTGCACAACTCAAGCCCTTCATCTGCTTTTAAATCCCAGAGCCCTGGTGCTTTAGGGCTTGGGATCTGGCAGAAAACAATGCACTCCCTCCCTTTCTCCCCATGTGGGAGTGAGTCGGTGGAGATTGACTGGCATGGGGAGGAAGTAATGAGCCCTGCGTCCTCACTTTGAATCCCAGAGGACATATTCGATTGGAAAAGGAGGAAACCTATGTATGTCTTGACCCAGCTGGCTCACAGACAGGGCAATGGGCAGGTTGGTGGCACCGTATTCACCAGTGGAAACAATGTTTTGAGTGATTAACCCCCAGTGGTCTGTAAATGGGCATTTCTGTAACTGCTTCCATTTAATCAGAACTTACTTAAATATATTCATAGTTTCATTCTTAATATAGTAATATGCTTATATTCTAGGGACAGATCCATTCTGATTTTCCCAGTTGTCAAATCATAATCATCACCATCGCCATCATCACCATCGCCATCATCATCACCATCGCCATCATCATCACCATCGCTATCATCATCACCATCATCATCATCACCACCATCCTCACCATCCTCACCATCATCACTCCACCTTCTCTTCTTCCAGTTGTAGTCCCTGTGTAGCAAAGGAAGTCAGGGTAGGGACTTCGGGCAGGGGCCTGGAGGCAGAGCTGAAACAGAAGCCGTGGAAGGGCAAATTTACTGGTTTGTCTCTCACGGCTTGCTCAGCCTGCTGTCGTGTATCACCCAGGACCACCTGCTCAGGGGCGACTCCATCCCTGGTCCTCTGGACCCCTCACACATCAACCACTAATTAAGGGAAAGCCCCACAGGCTTGTCCCCAGGCTAGTTTTACAGAGGCTTTTTCTCAATTGTGGTTTCCACTTCATAGATAACTCTTCATTTGAGTCAGGTTGACAAAAACAGGAAGTACTTGGCTCACACGGTCATTCAGAGCTTAAGCTAGTCTGTGGTGATTTGGGTGAGATCTGTGGACCACTTCATACTCTAGGGAAGGCGCCTGGGGTTCTCGTATGCACTGTTACCTCCTGCACACGATGACAACCGGTACAGTTTCAGGGATTCGCAGACCCTCTGATGCCTACAGCCCTTCAGGGGACTGATTCACAGTGCCCTCCCCTTACCTTGTGGTCTGTCTCCCCTTCTGCACTTCCAATTATTCAGTCAATTGTAGTTTGAGAGCTGCAAATGGAAAATTCCAGAAATAAACAACACATGTTTAACATCACATGCTGTCCTGAATGGTGTGATGAACCCTGTATTCTCTTGTTTTGTACGTTCTGGGTAGAAACAAGCCATTTGTCCACTGTCTTCATGCCTGTGTGCTACCTACACATTAGTTATTCTGTAGTTTTTGTTTTCTTTGTTATCATCATCACCTGAGCATCTGTTTTGTGTGTGAATAAGAGAGAATGGGGGAGATAATCAAAATTATATTATTTATGTTGTAGAGTATTGCCACGTGTCCCATTTTATTTAGTTATTGTTGCTAGTCGCTTACTGTTTCTAAAGGAAAAATTAAATTTTATCGTAGGTATGTACATATAAAGAAAATGCATAGTATATTAGGGCTTGTTACCATGTACAGAGCTCAGCACTATTCATGACTTCAGGCACCTCCTGAATGACTTGACTGTGTCCCCTCAGATAAGTGGGGACTACTGCATTTATTGCACTATTAATAGTTTCAATTCTTATAGTTTAAAAATGTTTATTATTTTCATTTTAATGGGCATGTGTGCATACCTATAGATGCGTACCATGTGTGTGTACTACCTTTGGATGCCTGAAGGAGGTATAGAATCTGGAGCTACAGGTAGTCCTGAGGCCCCTGTGTGGATGCTGGGAATTGAACTTAGATTATCTGCTGAAGTAGTAAGTGCCCTTAGCTGCTGAGCCATGTCTCCAGCCCACTTCAGTTTTGCAACTGCACTTTGGGTGAAAATGCCTGTGCACATGTGATACTGTCTGCTTTGATATAACCCATAACCTGCTTGGTGGAGACCTAGAAGTACAGGCCAGGATTGTGTGACCATTAGGGTGGCCCAGGGGCTACAGTGAGGTGTGGGGTAGGGGGCGTTGAGTCTAGGAGTCTCTGAGTGTGTTAGAGTCAGACTGAGGAACTGATGCCAAGCAGGCAGCTGTTCCCCGAGGGTCACCTTCTGCTCCACCCAAGGATGTGCAGCAGGCAGAGAAGGCTGATTATAGAGGACTGGAAGCCAGTTTCCAGTCAGAGCCTTTCTCTTCTCCTAACCCACTTCTCAAGGCTGTCAGGAACGAATGACACTTGATAGCTCCCGAGTTTTCCTTGGGATGACATTTCTTCCAACCAAAAAGAGTTTGGCTGCCTTCTGTTATTACAAATGGCTGAGGGTCTCTCGAGCCATCTTCTTTCTTCAAATTAGGAGTGCTCAGCCTGAGGCATAAGCGGTACTTACAGTATGGCCTCATCCTGTCTTGTATGCCTGGAGTCTGAGACTGGGGAAGGTTCAACTCTGCTGAGAGAATCCCTGCAGAGATTTCTGTAGGGCCAGAGGATGCAATGTCAGTTTCCAGGTGACACATTTTCCTTATGTCACAAGCCAGGCACGTGACACCCTCCAGCAGACATTGAAAATGGCCTTGAGAAGACGAAAGCCTATAGTTAGATCGGTGCTTTAGTAAGTGGACATTGGTTTTGCTTTCGTTAGTCGGCACTATTTTTTCCTTTGCTCCTTTCTTTCTTTCTCTCCTTCTGTCCCTCCCTTCACCTTCTTCCCCCCTCTTCATTTCCTCACTCATCCTCTTCCCCTTTCCCCATTCCCTTCCTCCCTTCTTTCCTATTTAGTGATATTAAAACATATTTTTTTCCATCAGGGACAGATGCATTATAGAAGCAGAGAGGGCAGAATGATGTGTCCCACACAGTCCCACACAGACAATCTCGTTCCACCTGCGCCTTCCCCTGCTCTCTCCGCTCCCTCACAGCACATCGCATCAAAGCCGACCTGGGCACCAGGGCCTCGTCTGCCGATAGCTGAGAGTGCCCCTCACAGTGATGGGAGCTTTAAGTGTTAACCATTCCTTTCTCCCCTCAGGACAAGATCCAGGATCTAGGCCTTAAGCAAGCTAAGCAAATGTCCTACGAGTGCAGCTAAAGCTCAAATTGCACCATCAGCCATGGTTCTCAAATAGTTCTCAAATAGAGCCACCAGGACTAGACCTTTGGAGGCCGAGGCAGGAGAATCAAGAATTCCAGGCCAGCCTAGATTGTACAGCCAGGGCCGGTTTCAGAAACATGTACTAGAGCAACCTGTCCCTCCAAACTAGGACACAAAAGAAAGTCCCCATAACCAGCTAAGATAATAATCAAATCAAATGCAGGCATATCGTGCAATTCAGAGAAGTACAAAGACAATACATGTTGTTTAAATGTCACCGTTTATAGACAGTTGTTACTGCTTTGCTACCTTGCTTTCTAGTCTTCCCCCTTAGACCACATATGCACACACATGCCCGCATGTATAGTTGTGCAAATACCAGGCCTGGCAGAATAACAGTCTGCTCGAGGCAAGAAGGAAATTGGGTTCAGCGTGACTCAGTAGCCAGTGTTGGTTCAAACTTCTAGAGTCTGACACTGGACAGGTTATTTTAGGCACAGTACAATTTGGATCGAAGTTTCCTGGTGTAACAGTCCTGTGTACACAATGAGGCATAACGGCATTGAAACTCTTCTCAGAGTACACGTCCCCTCTTCCATGAAGGGGGGTTCTAGAGATAGACAATCCGTGTTATCTTAAGGGCCTGAGGAGGATCTGGTCTCAGTCATACAGAGAACACAGAGGCCATCTGGGCTATTAGCCACTTCCAGTCTTAGCTGTGGGAGTCTGAGGTTGCCAGGTATGGCCTGGCCCTACAAATAGCACAGGGGTCACCCAGGCTATGGGCCACCTCCATTCCCAGCATTCTGGGTGGAAGACGGGTTCTGTATCTCTTCCTTTGAAGTGACAACCGTGTGAGCATGAGGAAGGACCTTTCGTGCTCCTGGTATATACACAGTTACAGAGTTTCCTAGATTGTTTGTAACTTTTCTCATGCCAATTTCAAATTACACACACACACACACACACACACACACACACACGTATATGCATGCATGCATACATACATACATACATACATACATGTGTATGTATGTGTGTGCGTGTGTTGGAGGCCAGAGGAAGGTGTTGGATACCCAAGAACTGGAGCTCCAGGCAGCGGGGAGCTGCATGACATGGGTGCTGCCCTACTCAGGTCCTTTGTTAGAGCAGCATGCGTTCTTAGTGGCTGAGCTGGCTCTCCAGGCCCCAAATAAGAACCTGCTCATTGTTTTTCAGAAAACTTGAAGTGCTGGACATTTCATTTCCATTAGTGAGGCCTTAAAGCCCCTGTCATCCAACTCATGAGCGCTTGAAGTAAAAACTATTTCTAATTGGCCAGATGAAAATGTTATCTTATGATTTTAATTTGCTTTTCTGACACCTGCTGTGACATGTATTTTTCATTTAGTCACAGTTGTTTTTTTTTTTTTACATTCCCTGGGTGTTTCGTGTTTCAGCCTCTTTGATATTTCCTATTGTGTCAATGGAAAAAAAAACCCTCTGAGATAATGATGGACTCCAATATAAAGCACAGTGAAATAACTTCAAGTTTTAAAAACTAATAAATACTTTGAAGGCTGCCAGGGGTTTCTGTGGCTGCCCATCCTTAGTCACGAGATTTTTGCATGTGTTGCTGCATCCACACGGTTTCTAAATTTGTTGTAAAAATGGATGGCTTCCCAGCAGAGAATCATCTGTGGAGCTTAACAGGAGGCCAGGTAAGGAGTCATGTCCGAGTGGATTTGAGGGGGGCTCAGATCACAGGCCTTGTGGCTGACCGTGGGGGACGTGTGTCCTCTGTGGTGTTCCTTTCACTGGAAAGTCATAGAAAGGCTGTACCAGTAATGAGTGGGAGGGGCCTTCCAATGGGAGCGGCTGTATCCTGTGGTTCTCTGTACTGGTGCATGTGCACATGTGTGTGTGCATGCGTGTGTGTGTGTGTGTGTGTGTGTGTGTGTGTGTGTGTGTGTGTGCGCGCGCACGTGTGCATGCAGGTGCCGTAAATGTAGGTGTATGCCCACCTGGAGACTGAAAGTTGATGTCAGGTATCTTCCTCAGTCCCTCTTCCTCTTAATTTTTGAGATAGAATCTCTCACTGAACCTGGTGCTTGCCAATTTGGCTAGGTTTCTTGACCAACAGGCTTCAGGGGTCTGCCTGTTTCTATTTTCCTCAGCGTGGAGATGACAGGCATATGCCATCATGTCTGGCTGTTATGTGGGGGCTGGGAGTCTGAACTGAGGTCTTTGTGCTTGTAAAGCAAGGACTTTACTTACCCTGTTATCCCTCCTCCTCCGAAGTAAGCTTAAAGTAATAACAGCAGGTGAGACAGGGGTTGAGTTTACCAGCATGACAAATACAGTACGGGACAGTGTGATTATAGGCCAGTCAGACAGGACACTTCAGTTGCCAAATCCCAGAGCCCATGCTGTGTCAGGTGCGAGTCTTCCTGTGTCCAGGGACAGGCAAACAATGCTTCTGGATCTGCAGTCTGTAGACAGTTGCCATAGAAACCAAAGTATTTTATTAGTTTATTTCTTTTCAGTGCCGAGAATCAAACCCCAGGCCTTGTGCATGTGAGGCAAGTGCTCTACCTCCGGCCCTTGGTTTTCTGACATGAGGTTTTGCTATGTACTCCAGGCTTGCCTTAAAGTTGAGATCCACTTGCTTCTGCCTCCTGGGTTCTGGGTTGACAGATGTGTGCCATTCTGCCAGCATTCTAGCATCTTCAGAACCAATCCTGGGGGCTGGAGAGATGGCTCAGTGGTTAGGAGCAATGTCTGCCCTTCCAGAGGTTCTGAGTTCAATTCCCAGCAACCACATGGTGGCTCACAACCATCTATAATGTGATTTGATGCCCTCTTCAGGCATGCAGGTGTATATGCAGAGAGACCACTCATATACATAGAATAAGCAAATATATTTTTTTAAAAAAAGAACCAATCATATGGGTGTAGGGTGAGGATGATATTGAGGGCTTTGTGTCCTTTATGCTGGTGTGTATGCAGGAAGACAGCCAAGGACCTACAATGGCTGTGTCAGATCTCTCCACTCTTATACAGTTGAGAGTCTCTCTCCTGGGGAATGGTCCCGTACACAGCAGATGCGGCTTTCCACAGACGAATGTAATACAGACACATCCACAGGTCAATCCAACATACACAGTCCATCATGGAGACTTTCCTTCCAACTGATTGTAGACTGTGTCAAGTTGATAATTAAAACCAACCATTGAATAGAAAGGTTAGGCTGAACACCTAGCCCATGGGATGGCATTCCTCCCTTTCCAATGACTTGACCTGGAATGCCCTCACAAACACCATGTTTGTTACTTTTCTATTGCTGTGCCAAAACACCATGACAAAGGAAACTTAAAAAAAACCAAAGCTTTGATTTGGGATTCGTGGTTCCAGAGGGTTAGCATCCATGAGCATCATGGTAAGAGCATGGCAGCAAGGAGGCGCAGCAGTGCTGGAGCAGCAGCTGGGCACTCAACTCTTGATCCAGGGTCATATCCAGGATGCCTGTGATATGGAACCCAGAAGGTTCCATGTCCGCAGAGGACCTTAGGGTACTGTAGCATGTACAAGTAAGCCATGCAAACCTCCCGGCTGCTTTAACCCCTCTGTAGATGACTTATATACACTACCCAAACAACACAAATGTATAAATGGTTGTTACACTGCACTGCATAGGGGAGAGCTATAAGAACAGATGTATATCCCCCTGGAGTTGGTTGAATCTGTGTATATAAAATCCATGCATAGGGAGGGATGAGGCCCCTCAAGGCATGGGATATGAGCTTCACAAAATCCCAGGGATTTGCTGAAGAGCATCTTTCCCAGTTTAGGGGTCTCCTGTCTCAACGAGAGTTGGTTACTGCTCCTGGTAGAGACACCAGCAAGAGCACTCATTTTTTTTTAATGATGGGGGATGACCCTGAAACCCCGCCCTCTCACTGAGAACTCATCATGCTCTACACCACGTTCAGGGAAAGTGTACACTCATGGACGCACACACGTCTGCTCCCTCTGATGTCTGACTCTTGAAGGCCTCTCTAGCTCCAACTCAGTCCTCATCTGGCTTTGAAATGTGTGCTAGCTTTGCACGTCCCAAGGACAACTCTGGACCGATCTCTTCTACTCCAGAAAAACATTCCACCCCCAAAAGAGGCTCAGGAGAGGCTCTGACTAGAAATCTCTCAGGTGTTTACAACACACGGTGGACTGCTCTAGGCACAGACGAGTCTGCTACGGCACAGTGTGCTATTTGGTAACAACACTCTATTTCATTCCTCTGTGTGTGTGTGTGTGTGTGTGTGTGTGTGTGTGTGCACACTTACATGTACATGTTCTTATGCATGTGTGCACATACATGCATAGGCCACAGGTTGACACTAAGTGTCTCCTTTAGTTGTTTCTCACTTTTTTTAAAAGAGAAGGTCCACCATTGAACCTGAAGCTCGCTGGTCAGTCAAGGCTGCTGGCCACCCCCAGTTTCTGTCTCCCCAGTGCTGGGATCACAGCTAAGCAGGGCCACATGCAGGTGCTGGGGTGCTGATAAAGGTCCTTATGTTCATATGGCAAGCATGTTAAATTTGTCACAAGTGATGAGTGTGCACTAGTGTGACACATCACCCAAAGCCTACAGTTTTCTTGACAATTCCTACCTGGTGTTGTACCTTCTATAGGCTTGGAAAAATTTCCAGTGACACATTTATCATTACAGCATCACAGAGAATGTTCACATCACCATAAAAATCTTCTTTTTGCTGCCTCCCTCTTCCCTGGCCTCAGTGAATATTCAGCTTTCGATCATCTCCATAGCTTTGTCCTTTCCATAACAAAATACCTCAACCCAGGGAAATCTCAGAGGACAGAGCCTTTTCAGGTGGGTTTCTTTTACTTACTGATACCCACGCGAGATCCCTTCATGTCTTTGCACAGTTTGGTAGCTAGCTTGTTTTTAACGCTGTGTAATATTCTGGAGTCTGGACGTACCGTCTTTTAAAGCACAGCAGTTTCAGGACCATTTTCCTGTCAAGTAAGTCAAGAAGATTTGACGAGGGGCAGAGTGAGCTCATCTGGGAAAGCCACTTATGAATTGAATATCAAACCAAGAGACAGGATGGAGCTCGAGGATGAACTACAATAGGATGAAGTGAGGCGCCGGGAGGAGGAGGAAGAGCAGTTTGATGGACACATGGATTGAAAAAGCTTCCCCGGGGGCTTGTATAATGTGAGTGTGAGTGCGGGCACACATGTGCCACAGAGCACGTGTAAAGGTTGGAGGATAGTCATGGATGTTGACCCTCACTTCACACTGTCTGAAGCAGGCTCTCTGTTTTGTTCCTCACTAAGTCCATGAGCCTCTCTTGCCCATGAGCTGCTGAGGCGTCTCCTGTCTCTACCTCTTAGCTCCCTATAGGATTGCAAGGTTTAGAGATCTGAGTGCTGCTGTCCCTGGCTTTACATAGGTTCTAGGGATTTGAACTCATGTCTTGGGGTCTGCATAGCAAACACTTCACCCACTTATCCATCTCTTCAGCCCTCAATAGGGTCTTTAATAGCAGAGATAGGCAGAAAGATTGACACATGACATCCATGGAGTTGAAGGATAATTATATCCGTGTTAAATGTTAACTTTGGCAAAAACAAACAATTTCTGAGTGTATCCAGCCGGAGAGAACAGCATGAATAAAGACATGTGGGCGGCCAAGTACAGGGTGCGTATGGGGAACCATATGTAGATGCTTGTGGTTGGAACATGGGGTGTTTGCATTTTAACCCTAACTCTTCTTGATGTGGATGCTAATTTGGGGTGTATGGAAATGGTGTGAGCCACATTCCTTGCTTTGCCAGGTATCTTGTTCTAGCAACGGGTCTCAATTTTCTCTTCCATTCTGCATCCTTCTCTTCCTCAGACCAACACCGTACTGGCTGTCTCGGTGGTCCCTGGTGGGGAAGGAAGGGATATAGGACAGGTTTACCTCAGACACATGGTGGCTTCTTCTCAGGATGGAGGATAGAGTCACTGTCTCTGCTGGGCAGGAAGTTCTGGTGCCTCAGCACACATCTTCCTGTTTGTTTAGATGAAGCTTCTACTGCATGTAGTTTAGGAGAAGCCAGCATATCTGGTGCAGAAGGCTGAAGGCTACCTGTGACTGGGCTGTTGTGGTGACAACATCTGCAGAGCACCTGTCACCTTCTTCTGGTCTCAGTAAACACACCACACCACACACACACACACACACACACTCCAGGTCAGGGGTGGAGGAAGAGAGGGAGGGAGGGAGGGAGGGAGGGAGGGAGAGAGAGAGAGGGAGAGAGAGAGAGAGAGAGAGAGAGAGAGAGAGAGAGAGAGAGAGAGAGAGAGAGAGAGAGAGACTGACTCACAATTAAACAGATAAAGTAAATCTGAAAACAACACTAGAGAAGTGATTCTAGCATTTGAACCAAGTCCCTAGGGCATCTCAGAATTCCACTAGACCACTTCTGAGGACATTTGCTATCCACACACCATTGTTTTTTCATTGCATCCTGCTTCAGCTGTATCTTATTACTTCTGTCCTGAAAGTCTTTCTACATAATGAGCAACATCAGTCTTCCCTTGCATTTAAGCCCACATTCTTTCCTTCCTTCCTTCTTTCCTTCCTCTTTCTCTCTCTCCCTCCCTCCTTCCCTCCCTTTCTTTCTCTCTTTCTTTCCTGGACTCACTTTGTAGACCAGGCTAGCCTCAAACTCACAGAGATCCCCCTGCCTCTGCCTCCCACCACCTCCCTGTGCTGGGATCACAGGAGTGCGCCACCACACCCCGTGCACATTCTTGAAGATAAAGTTGAGATGGGAAAGAGAGTTCATAAAATTAAGATGGGGCAAGAGGAGGCAACAACTCAAGTTAGAGGAGCTTAAATTACTTAGAAATCCAATTAGGACTTGGGCAGGGTGAATGCTGCTAAAAATTTAAAAGCCCTTTAAATACAACCGACATCTTGTGTCTGAGCCCTTGATGGAAAGAGGGTGTTTAATAGATCCTCTGAGGTGGCAGCCAGTCCCTAGGAGACTGGCCAAAACATGCAAAAACACTTACCAAAGAAGAAATAAATACATACTATTCATTGTGCAGGTTTCATTAACTTTGCTCTGACTTCTCCAGAGTAGATTTCATTTAATAAATAATGTTAAACAGATAGGTGGTATCTACTGTGGACCTTTGATTCCTTTAACTTAGACCATGGTGGAGCTTCTAAGTTAGTAGGTTTGAATCATCTTTGAATGCTGAAATTACTGAGCAGGACTGAGATGGTCCAAGGCACCAGGTACAGTAACATGTCTGTTACCAGGAATCTTATTTTCTAAATGGGAATGTAGAAAATATGTTGAGTAACAATATAAGATAATTCCTGGAGGTGATATGCACCAAGCAGGGAAATCAAGCAGAGAACGGTGAGAGAGAAGCTAGCACTGGGGGATGGGAAGGTGCAGCTTCTTAATAGAACGGCAGGGAAGAACCCAGTTGAGTATGGGTGGGGCCATGATCAGGATGACAAGTGTTCGAAGCCTTGGTGTGTAGGGGGAGGTGAGGTGGTCATATTTGGGAAGCAGTAGGAAGAGCAGGGAGTCTACAGGAGGTCAAGTAGGGAGAGAGAGGAGACAGGACTTGGAAGGTGCAGGGAAAGGTAGCTCCCACAAGGCTTGTGTCCAGGGAAGACATTTGGATCCTATTCTAAGTGTAATTGGAAGCCATTCCAGGGCCTGAGCAGGGGCAGGACTTTACGGTAAGCCACTTTGATGCTGCATTTATAGAAGGGAGTGGGGAAGGGATGAAGGGACACCAAGGAGATCATTTGGAAGGTATAATGGTAATTGGGTAGAGACAGGATCTGCTCACTGTTTGTACTGGAAGCTTCTCGTGGAGGTGCTGAGGACAACATTTGTGATATTCCTGGAATGTGGAATATTCTGGACTTACTGATTTGTTTTGAGAAATAAAAAAAGGAGAAATTAACAGTGAAAGAGAAAGAATGGCTCATGGGATTTTAATTTAATATATTTCTGCATTTGGGGAAAATTTTCAGGTAGGTGTATGGTTGATCGTGTGGTGGGAACCAGGAAGTTGAGAACTCCAGCTGGACGTGGGCCAAGCTTGGCCTAGGGGTATCTCTGATATCTCAGCCAGCTTGGCCCTGCATCCCAAAGGTTCTATAGCTTCCCAAAACAGTGCCAATGGCTTGGACCCAAGTGCTCAAATATGAGCCAGTGGGTGGTGTTTCACACAGGAAGTAAATGGTGAGCTTCGTTGCTGTTTTCCCTTTGGTGATGCTGAGGACCTAGCTAGGGCTTTCCACATTCGAAGCAGGTACTGTAGTCTGCAGCTCTGGGCTTTGTTTGTTTGTTTTAGAGACGGGTTTTCTTTGCATAGCCCTGGCTGTCCTTGAGCTCACTCTATAGGCCAGGCTGGTCTCAAACCCAGAGATCCCCCTGCCTCGGCCTCCTGAGTGCTGAAAGGAAAGGTGTGCACTGCCACCAATGCAGCTCTGTTTTTAAGCTATTGGGATATCAAAATCAAAGTGGCCTCTTTGTGTTACTACACATTCTATTCTTCCTGAACCCACTTCTCTCATCATATCTTTCACAGTGCCAGTGATTTAGAACCCGTGTCATTCAGTAGCAGGGTCTTGGTACACTCATATCTTACGTTTCATCTATTACTCCTTACAATGGACCACTATTCCATCCTTTAAGGATACTTGGTGGTATTTATACCTTTATTCACTAGATTGTGACAAGTCAGAACATCTCCAGAACTGTCTAGTATTTTTTAGGCACCACTGTTCCCAATAGCAAATTGCCCAGAAGCAGTGTGACCTTCTCACTGGGCAGTGCCGAAATCTCTTCTCTCTGCCTCTCTGGTCATTAACGTTGTGCACTCTTCGGGGCTTGGGAGCCACTGTACTAAGTGAATGGATCACAAATGAGCATCTTTACAAAACTCTTGTTTGGTAATCTGGTTCGTCATCCCTGGTGGACCAGCGGGGAGGAACAAGGGAGGGGTTCAGTGTGTTTGATCTTTGTTGGGATGCACGACTTTGTCATTGCACCTGGGAAGGTGCCCGTCACAGGGCTGTGGCCCTGTTTACCGGTCATTTCTCCTGAAGTTTCTGGACTATGGGTGTCGGGTGTATGTCTCTCATATCCCCACCTCTTTCATTCATTGGAGAATATTGCTGTTAACTTACTGTCCCCAAGACCCAGGGATATGTGGAACTTTCTCAGGCATGGTCATTAAAGATAGATTCCACTTCTCAGACTTGAGCTCACCAGAGAGTCCCTGGAGCCAGAGCCGTCCTTCACCTTTAGTTAGAGTGGAGGGGTCTTTTCCAGGAGGAAATAGTCATAGCAATTCCCACTCCGCGGGGAGTCTTTATCCCTTGCTGGTTAGAAGGCACCAGTGCGTGGGCTGGTCTCCGTGGGAGCTGACATATTGAGAAGGAGATGACCACACTCCACAGGATAGCCCCCCCCGGGGATTCTGTGGGATTCCTGGTATGAACAATAAGTGGATCATCCTCCTTGCACCCATCTTGTTGCTATCTTCTTTCAATCATGTCCTGGTGCAGCACGGAGCATGAGCTGTGGCTGCCTGCCAAGGAAGACAGAATTGATAAGGAGCCTCGGGGTCCCCAGCACTGAACGCCGTTCTCCCTTTTTGTTTTTATTACATCATCTTTATGATTTTTTTTGTCATATCCAGGTAACACCTTTTATAAGGGCTTGCAAACCAAGGCCCAAGATCTGATTTACAGCATAAAGTTCTATCAGGACAGAATTGTATACATTTGTGAGTGTGGTTGATGCTTTTGTGGACAATAATTGGATCAAGATGTTGCCACAGAGACTGGTTTGCAGAGCCTAAGATTCTCCCTAGATATCCTTTAAGGAAAAGTATACTGACTCTTAACTTACATTATCACTTAATGAACTTCTCTTCAGATTTTCTTTATTTTAAAATTACTTTATTATCCTAGAAATGATCAAACACATAACAGACAATACGGAAAGGTTCTGCATATTCATCATCCGGTTCCACCTCATGTTCAATCCTCTGTTTTATACTTCATATTACTTTATTTAAATTTTTTGAGACTCGTTCTTACTATGTGATTTGGACTGGCCTGGGACTCATCGTCCTCCTCCCCATCCTGAGTGCTGGGATGGCAGGCACGTGTCATCATGATTGAAGTAATAGCATCCCCATCATCTCCAGAGTGTTCTCATGTCTCTTTGTGGTTTTTTTTTTTTTTTTTAGAAATGTCTATCATGGGCTTTCAGCACAATACAGTGTTGTCAGCTACGCACACTATGTTGTCCAGCGCTCCTGCAGAGGTGGCAGCCTTTTCTTGTGCACAGAAGCTGCTGGGGCCCCTGCTGCTACAGGCTCTGGTACCTTAGACACCCTGTATGAATGAGATCACTGAGGATTTCTTTTCCATGCTTTGTGTATTTTACTCAGCACAAAGTCTTCCAGGTTCACCCCTGTTACTGAAAATAGCAGATTTATGTGGTAGAGCTCGCCTCATCTGGACAAAGATCCGGGTTCAAGCCCCAGCACCACATAAACTGAGCACAATGGCACACACCTGGAACCTCAGCACCTGGGAAGTGGAGGCAAGAAGACAAGATGTCCAAGGTCATCCTCAGCTGTATGGCAAATTGGAAGCTGGCCTGAAGTACATGAGACACTCCTTAAAAAAAACTCTGTATAATAGTGGCTGAACACTTATTTAACATGCATTGGGTTCATCTTCAGTGATACAAAATAAGTAACAACAACAACAACAACAACAACAACAAAAGGAAAAAGAAAAGGAAAGGAAAAAAAATCCCTGCACATTTCACTTCAGAATATACTATATTTCCTTTTTTGTCCATCTCTTGGTGTGTATATTTTACCTCCACACATCAATTTGGCATTTGAATTGTATTAAAATGAAAGTTTTGCACAGCAAAATAAACAATAAAATAAAAGACATTCTATGCAAGGGATGAAAATAATTGCAAATCATATATCTGATAAGAGCTATTATTCAAAATAAATTAGAAAATCACTAAGACTCAACAGTGAAAGGAAAATAGTTCAATTAAAAATGGTCAAAAAGACTTACATAGAATACTCTCCAAGCATGCAAGTAGTTAACAGTATGACAAGGTTTTGCAATGGATGGTTGTGAAGGTCACCCCATTATCTGTTAGGATGACGCTATGAAAAAGACAAAAATAGGACTGCAGTTAGGAGTATGGGCTGTTCTCCCAGAGGATCTGGCTTCAATTCCCAGCACCCATAGGGTGCTCACCATCATCTTTAACTCCAGTTCTAGGAGATCTGATGCCCTCTTCTGGCCTCTGTCAGCACTGCATGCACACATGGTGCATAGACATTCTTGCAGACAAAACACATAAAATAAAAACAAATAAATCACTTTGAAAACAAAATAACACGTGTTGACAAGGATGTTAAAGAGTTTGGGGCTTTTGTGTATTGCCGGTGGGAGTGTGAATGGTGCAGTTGCTATGTAGAAGACAGTGTGGAGGTTCCTCTGGAAATAGAAGGACCATCTGATTTAACAATTCCACTTCTGGGTCCATGTCCAAAAGACTTGCAATAAGGATCTTAAAGAGATAGCTGCTTCTCCATCCATATTCCTTTGTCATTCATAACAGCCCAAATGAGCTGTCCTCTCTCTCTCTCTCTCTCTCTCTCTCTCTCTCTCTCTCTCTCTCTCCTGTTTTTTCAAGGCAGTGTCATTTTGGCTTTCTTGGACTGGCTTTG
>OU015755.1:54204480-54231096 GCA_907169655.1 Acomys percivali
TCTCTCTCTCTCTCTCTCTCTCTCTCTCTCTCTCTCTCTCTCTCTCTTTCTTGTTTTTCAAGACAATGTAGCCTTGGCTGTCCTGGACTCACTTTGTAGATCAATCTGGCCTTGAGCTTAGAGAGATTAACCTACCTCTGCCTCCTTAAGTGCTGGATTACAGGCATGAGCCACTGTGTCCAGCTAAGCGGTGTGGTTTTCTTTATGTTCTCTCTTGTGTACGTTTATGAATGCAGTAGTGGTGTGGACACCATGGAAGGTAGCCCATTGCTTTTTGATTGGGTTTAAGGCTACTCCATAGGAGGAAACTCATACCTACTACTATAAATCTTTCTAAGAACCCAAAGTTAAGGGATCACAGGCACCAGGCATTAACTTACCACCACCATTTTGCTAAATGGACATAGTTTCAAATTGTCTTCTAAACATTTATATACCCATAGATTAGTGTAGCTGTCAGTCCTCATCAGAAAAAAACTTGTACAGTTAATAAATACTTTCAACTACACAAAATAAATGTTTGTGGCATGATCAGCCATAAATGGCACACCTATATCACCCCCTTTCACTCAAGGTTCAGGGAACATCACAAAAAAATGGGCAGATTGACTGTAAGAGCCAGAGGCTCTGGAGGACTGGAGTGAGACTGTGTCTCCTGAAGGTGACAGGACCACTTCACTCATGAACTCACAGCAGCTGTGACTGTCCGCACAAGATCAATCCAGCCAACATAAGAATAATTCTCCCTTAAGCCAGGTGTGGTGATAGCACAGACCTTTAATCCCAACACTCAGCAGGCAGAGGCAGGCAGATCTCTGTGAATCTGAGGCATCTTGATCTACATAGAGTGTTCCAGGACAGCCAGGTCTACACAATGAGACTTGTATCAAAAACAAAACAAAACAAAACAAAACACAAACAAGCAAAAAAACCTAAAACAAACAAACAAACAAACAAACAACAACAAAAAATCCTCTTGCTAATACTTTTGCTACCCTCCTAATTATTTTAACATAAATATTGGAGATTATATGATTTATTCTAAAACACCAGCAAGTATCTGTAGAAATAAGGAGTCTATGTGCTGAATATAAGCAAAACTTCATTTACCACACTTCAGTAATTTATGAACAGCATCAGCAATCCCTCAGCACATCAAGATTTGCCTCAGCAATAATGACTTGGATATGATACTTACATGTATTTTCCTCTCATACAATAAAATAACTGTTGATTGATTAAAAGTTTAAAAGGAAACTGTACTCATATACCCTCTAAACTTAATCTTCCACACCACTGAATAGACCCAAGTTGCATCACCAGGTTAAGGAGTTCACATCACTTTCTCCACCACTTGGCATGATGAGTCTTATGGCATTTGTGCTTCCCTCATTCCAACACGGTTAGTCAATGCCTGGAGCAAACAGCAGGGACACATAGTCTTAGCATAAAGTCTGAAACAACCACAGCTATATAGTAGCCTCTATCAGCTCAACAGGATTTACAATATGATCGAGACCGACAGATATAATTGAGTAAACAGAAAATAGAATTAAGGTAATCTATCCTGAGTGTACCAAATTCCTGTAATGAGTCGCTTTCAGCAGTTGTGGAAACATATAATTACCAAACAAATTACATGTTATTTTTATCTAAGAAGCTAATTAAGTGTTCTGTGTAAATTATTATGTGGTGGCACAAGGATCCGAATTGTATTAAGTACCTAATTGGAAAAGGGCCGAGACCCGAGGAGTTTTTGTGGGAATAGGATGGAGGGAGATGAGAGCCAGTGGATTCGAAAGTAGAGCAGGGAGCTGGGAGAGCTGGTGGGAGTGGACAGGGTTTGGGCATCTCTGGCTGTTTTTTGCTTGAGCCTGAGTGTCTAAGATTAAGTCACAATTTAAGTTAGTCCCCTTTCCTAACCTTGAGTCTGGGATCTGTTTGCCCCAGCTAACTTGACTCTAAGTTCTACCTTCTCCACAGCAGTTACATAACTTCCTGCCTTGGCTTTCATTTCTTGTGACTCAGTAAATCTCCCAGCGTCTCCTTGTGGGTTGGTGTCCTTTTATACCCTAGGATGTAGGAAAGTGGGCATTTGGGGACAGGCACATCTTCCTTTCCATGGCTCTAAACAGATAGCCTAAATGAAAATTTCAATGAAGCTTTTAAGTGGAACTGGCCTCAATCAAAAATTGCTGTTAAATATCCAGGATGACCACCTGGCTCCATGCAGGGCAAAGCCAACTGGAAGAATCACAGTGTATATATCAGATAATAACATAAAAAACATATGATTAAAGCACTAAGCACAATAAGATATTGTGTCCATGAAAGAAGAATACAATATCTTTTTTACTCAGGAACAAAGTATGGAGCTCTTAAAATTAAAAATATGAACGTACCCATGAGCTGTAGTGGAGTTAGAACGTGAAGTTAAGGAATTGTTCCAGAGTAGTTGAAACTTGAGAGAAGAGACATAAAAGGCTAGGTTAGCTAGGCATGGTGGTACACACCTTTAATCCCAACACTTGGGAGGCAAACACAGGCAGATCTCCGTGAGGTCAGCCTGGTCAACCCAGTAAGTTCTAGGCTACTCAGGACTACTTAGTGAGACCACATCTCAAAAAAAAAAAAAAAAGATAAAATATTACATGTTAATGATGAGGGAAGCAGTAAGATGTTGTAAGGGGTTTGATGGAGAAATCACAGGGCAGGCATGTAGACAGACAACAGGGAATCTGAAAACTCATGTTAACAGGTACATGTTCTTAACAGGTAACATGTTCTCAAGATCAGGTCCTCACACGTATGCAGTGAGCATTTTACCAACTGAGCCGTGTCCTCAGCTCCTACAAACCTAGTTTCTTAAAAGATAATTTTAAGTTCTTCATGGATTTTACACAATGTATTTGGCCATATTTATTCCCTCTAACTCTTCCAAGATCTTCTCAACCTCATGTCCTTTTTTAAACTAACTTACTGAGTGCAATTTATTCTTTTCACATACTCCTGGGTGTGTGGCTGTCCACTGGAGCATAGTTAACCTATTAGGTGTTATACCCTTAACAGAAACTAATTCTTCATTCTCTAGCAGCTGTCATTTACTCACAGGTCCCTAGTAAGGGCTGGGTCTTGTGAGACCTTCCTCCTCAAAGCTAGAATGTCAATTGGCTTGATCTTCGGCAGCCATGGTTGCTGTGAGTTCATGAGTGGGATGGGCCTATCATGTCCAGTGGACACCAATTTACTCTGTCCCTCCCTGACCATTGGTTCTTCTAATCTTTCTGTCCCCTCTTCCACAATGCTCCTTGATCCTTGGGGAGTTGGTATATATTTCCATTTGTGATTGAGAAAGCAGTTGACATGTATCCTCAGCACTTTTGACCAGTTATGAGTTTCTCTGTTAACACCATCCATTATACACAGAAACTTCTCTAATGAGGCCTGAAGAGGCACTAAACTATGGGTATAGAGACAAGAATTTAGAAAACGTGACACTATGTCCATTTAATGGAACTAACACCTGGGGTTTGAAAGTTCGCTAACTATGGGTTCTTGACAGATCTGCAGTGTCAGACATTTGTTTGTGCCTATGGAACAGGAATTAATTCCAATAAGAAAGTGGTTGGTTACCTCCACAGAATTTGTACCATTATTAAACCCATGGGGATATCTTATTTTGCAGGTAATTATTGTAACTCACAGAGTTCACACTGGGTAAGTCTGTTGGTGACTCTCCTACCTCCCAGCAGTCCACACAGCACCCTCTACTTCTATGACAGCCAGCCAGCACAGAGAAAGCGTCCTGTTTAGTAATATGCCTGGTTTATTATGTAAAGGGAAGAAATATGCAACAATATATTCCTGTTGAATATTAGAGGAGAGATAGAGTCTTCTCATAAGTAGAGGAGGAAGGTGAGAGGGTAGACTTGGTATATTTCCTGTAGGTTATACTGTGGCAGAAAGGGTGCTGAATTGGAGTTACAACAGATTTATGGTCCTTGTCTGCTATTGGAGAACTGTGTGACCTTCCACAAAGCATTGCTCCTCCTTAGTCCTGGTATCTCATCTGTAAAATATGGAAAAAAGGCCCTTAGCATACTTTATTTCTAGAGGTGCTTTGAAGGTGACATGCCATGTTATAAATGAACACCATTAATACAGCCAGAGTCTGATTATTAAAAGGCACGATGACAGTCACTATTCATTGGTGGCAGCTTCATAAAGACAGACAAAACATGTGATATCACTGTGGGTCAGGAATTGTCTTCTATACTGCCTATGTCCAGGCATAGTTGGGGATTGTTCTCTCTTGTCTTTCAGTTTCATTCTTCAGTAGATCAGCATCATTTTCATGGGGACCTACCTCCATCCCCTCCTACTCCTCCATCTCCAGCGTGATCAAGGTCCACCAATGGCATGCCTTCATTTTTATCAGTTTGGTGACTTTGATGTAGAGTGCAGAGTCTCTTTCCAGCATAACTGTCAAAAATCTGAGGACAGGCCCAGGAAGATGGCTAAGCAAGTAAAAGTGCTTGCTATGCAAACCTGATCAGTTTTGATCCCTGATGACTTGCGTTTGATCCTTGGAACCCACATTGAAAGGAGAGAACTGACTCCTGAAAAATTGTCCTCTGGTCTCTACATACCTGCTGTGCCACACATCTGCCTTTGCGCTCAAATTTCTTATATAGACACACACACAAAAATTAAATGAACAAATGCAAGTACATAATTACATCTAGTGAGATGCTCAGTGGGTAAGGGTGCTTGCAGGCAAAGTCAGACTCAGATTCTCAAAACTCATGAAGAGAACTGCCTATAGCCGGACTTGTGGCTAGTTTAATGGATTCTTTTTCCTACCTCCCCATACCACTCTTATCTCTTCCAACCCCCCCTCCAACACTAGGTAGGAGAGAAAGAAAGTTAGAAGGGAAGGGAGGCATTGATTGTTAGACTACTTCCTGCTCCTCAAGTGTCAAGTTCCTTGGGGAAAATTTGATCTTTGTCATCAGGATATCTCTGACCAGCAAACAGCAAACAGCAACAAACAGCAAGCAGCGATAGCAGTAGGAGCAAACAGCCGCTGGGGGAACAGCAGCCACCGTAGGCCCGCTCCAGTTTCTAGTATTTATCAAGAGTCCTGAGAATTCCAAATATAAATTATCCTCAGCTGGCAAAATCATGCCCCTTCCAGAGCATGAGACAAATCACAGTCAGCTACTGTGGACAAGCTGAAACAGCCCCATATCCTGCCCGTCGGATTAAGACAAAAACATATTCCATAAAAATGGCTATGTTTTTAAAGAAACAAACAATTCTCACTACATTTCCCTCTTTCTGTTTTAAGCCCTTAATTGTACTATGCTTAATGAGAAATTATAAACAGAGATGTTTTCTATGAACTAAATGCTTTCCAGATCAATGGCCAAGGGTTTCATGAGACCTCTCCTGTTCAATTCTAATCTTAATAAATTCTGATGCTTTCCACAGCTTTTCATTTACTGAGGAAATATAAACAAACTATATTTCCAATGTAAAACTATTGCAGGTTTTAATTTTGATGTTAACACATCCTTACAGTATATAGGTTGATTTAATTCAGCATTAAAAAAAAATAACACAATGTCTTACAGATACTACTGTTCCTCTTTCACTACCATTGAGGAAGTTTAAAGTTACCGAAGCATTACTTAGTCTATCCCTTAGGAGTCTTTACTTTTAATTTTTGTTTTATAAGCATTAAAAAAAAGCATTATTAGGTCTTTCTACAACTGTTTGTCCTATAGGATTGAGTGGTATACCCACAATATGCTTTATATTGTATCAGGCAAAGAATTGCTTCATCTTACTGGAGACGTATGTTAGGGTATTGTCTTAATTTGTGCAAGTATCCCCCATAATAGGCACTACTTCCAATAACTGTGTAATTATAGAAGCAGCCTTTTCAGAAGTAGCTGCGCATTGAAATCCTGAATGTGTGTCAGTGGTATGGTGTACAAACTATAGTTTTCCAAATTCTGCAAGATGAGCCACATCCATCTGTCAGATTTCATTTCTTTTGGTTTTCCTAGGGTTACTTCCTGCAGGAATGGAGTTTGATTATACAAAGAACAAGGGCACTTTCTTATAATGTCCTTGGCTTGTCATGTGCCAAAATAAAAAAACTTTTCTGCTAACATTTTTATGAAAATTTGAGGCTTCTGACATGCTTCTTATTAATAAATGGTCAATTTCCTCATTTCTTCGTGCCAATGGACCTAGCAAACCTGAGTGAGACCAAATATGGGTGGTATATAATGGATAGTTTTTTCTGATTCCCTGTTGCAATTGTAAAAATAATGACGATAATTCTGAATTATCAGGAGTAAATTCAGCAGTTTCTTTAAAAATTTTTAAAAATTTATTATAATTTATTCAGATTATGTTCCAATTGATATCCCCTCACTTGTATCTTCCCATTCCCACCCTCCCTCCCTCTTCTGCCTTATTCCCCTCCCCTAGGCCTCTGACAGAATGGGACCTCATCCCCTATCATGTGACCACAACCTACCAGGTCTCATCGGGATAGCCTGCTTCCCCTTCCTCTGTGTGCTACCGAGCCTCCCACCAAGAGGAAGTGATCAAACCGGGTGCAGTTTCTACATGCAAAACAACTCTTTCTCCTATTAAGAGTCAGTAATTCTATTAAGAGACTCAGGAAAATCTAAAAATATCATAAGAATTGCATACAACTCTGATTTTTGAACTGAGGCATATGGGCTTTGGATCACTTTGCTTATTTTGTCTGACTGATAGGCCTGCCATTCCCAGCTTATTTGTATCAGTATAGAAGGCAGGTACTTCAGGAATTGGCATTCCCTTTACAGTATGTGGGAGAATGCAGTTAGTTCTTTTTATAAACTGTAAATGCTTTCCTTTAGGATATTTGTTGCTAATGTCTCCCAAATAGCTACTACAAGCTCTTTGCCAATCTTCATTGATTATCTATAATGACATAATCTCAGCATTAGTAAAAGGCACTAGGATTTCAGCTGGGTTTGTTCTTGACAATTCACATAGTCTTATCCTACCTTTTATGGCTTAATCAGAAACCTTTTTTAAATGTACATCTTTACTTTGTTTACATGCTAAGAAAATCCATTCCATAATACTATCCTTTGCATAATGATCCCAGTAGGAGAATGAGTTGAAGGCAAAATAACTGAAAAGCAATCAAGTTTGGGATCAAGTCTATCCACACACATACCTTGCAGTCTCTATTCTACCAGAGTTAACTTTCTCTCTGCTTCAGCTGGTAACCATCTTGGACAGACAAGGAGTCTGAATCTCCTTGTAATGTTTGAAACAAATTACTTAACTCTTGAGTGGTCAACCCAATGGTAGGCCACAGTCAATTAATATATCCCTTTGTTTTTTAAAAAATAATTGAGACAGGTGGATTGCTGTGAGTTCAAGGCCAGACTGGTCTACAAAGGGAGTCCAGGACAGCCAGGGCTACACAGAGAAACCCTGTCTCGAAACCACCCCCAAAAGAGTTTATAACTGTTCTCTACATATCTGTACCCTTTGTAGTTCAATTTTTCTTTAGTTACTTTATAACCAAAATAGCTAATAGAATCTCCTCTCTCTATTTTTTCAAGAGCAAGCTGTAACCCCCAGCATGGCAGAATTCTTTGTGTTTCCTTAAATACAGTATCTGTGTCAGAATCACACAACAAAATACCATCCATGTAATGATAAATAATGGATTGAGGAAATTGCCTACAATTTATTTCTAGTAGTAGTTGCACAAAATATTGACATAAAATTGCACTATTTAAATTTCCCTGTGGAAGAGCTTTTAAATTATATCTTTTTACTGGTCCACCATTTTTATAAGTAGGAACTCAGAAAGCAAACATTCCCTATCATGCTCATGCAAGGCAATTATGAAAAAGCAATCTTTTTAAAATCAATTACTATCATAGGCCATGACTTAGGTAATAAAGAAGGTAAAGGAATTCCAGGATGGAATGGACCCATTGGTTGAGTAATTCTATTCACTGCTCTTAAATCTGTTAACTTCCTCTATTTTCATTTTTATTTATTTATTTATTTTTTAAAATAACAAATATATGAGAATTCAACGGAATGGTAGACTCTTCAATATGTTTGACCCTTCAGATGCTCTTGTACCAGCTGTTCAAGTGCCTGTAACTTTTCTTTAGGTAAGGGCTGTTGCTCTACCCACACATGCTTTTCAGTCAACCCTTTTAAGGGTAGGGTCATTGGTATTTCAGCAGTGCCTCCCCCGTCCCGATAAATTTTGAAACTTAATCTCCGTGATGTCCTGTGTTTGAGAAATTGGCACAATCTGAGATTGTTTTTGATGACACATATCAATACCTTCCCCCACGAGCATGTACTATTTTCCTTCTAACTTCATCATGAGCTGTCTCTGGGGTTTCAGAAATATTAATCTGAGCACCCCACTGCTGTAGAAGATTCCTTGTCTATAAACTTATGGGTATTTCATAAGGTCTTAACTTCCCTGTTTGACCTTCTGGTCCTACACATTTAACTCATCAGACACTTTGTTTTACTTGTGGCAATTTTTCAATTCCTATGAACAGCGTATAAACCTTTTTAAAATGGCCATTCTGAATTCCGAGATTTTTGGGAAATGATAGTCACATCAGTTCCTATATCTACCAAGCCTCCTATTATAACATTTACTTGCCGTTTTAATTTTGGCGTCTGGTCATTAACCACTGTTTTCCAGAACACACCTTTTCCAGTACCTCCAAACCTTCCAGTTCTTCTTACTGGAGTGCCTTTGCCTTTGATGTAAGGGAACAGTAACAGTTGAGCAATCCTATCATTTGTGCTAATTTACATCTCTCTCTCTCTCTCTCTCTCTCTCTCTCTCTCTCTCTCTCTCTCTCTCTCTCTCTCAGATAGATGTAATTTGAACTTCTTTTTTGAAATCCCCATATATATCTTCTTGATGCACAGTGGATCCTTGGGAAGTTAAAATACTCCTTCCCAAGATCATCCTTACTGTCCCTGAGGGCAAAGGACTATAAAATCCAGTGGTTATTTTGTAACATAGAATTTTGGAGGATAGAGTAAGAGGCTTATCTATGGCTAAGTCTAGAGCAACACTGTGTGCAGTAGTGTGCATGGGAGCTACAGTACCTGTTTGCAGTTTTTCTGCTTGCTTGTTATTTTCTGGCTGGCAAGAGGGAAATGGCTTGGGTTTTTTGGTTTTTGTTGTTGTTGTTGTTTTGTGTTTTTTGTTTTTTGTTTTTGTTTTTGTTTTTGCTGTGGGGCTCTGAGCTGCCTTTTGGACCTACATTCATTGGTCCAATGGTACCCTTTGTGACAATGTCTACAAACCCTGGGAGGCCTAGGTGTTCTTCTTTTTGAAAACCCATTGCCACTATAAATGGCAGTTTCACATCTCTGGTGGAAAGTACTGTATTTCTCACAGTTAACACACTGGGCACTTTTAGATCTGAGGCTGTTAGCAGCTTGCTCACAAGCTGCTTTGTAAAGTACCAAGTTTTCTGCAGATGATGTTCTGGGCATTGTGATATCAGAAGCCTTGAGCAATAACTTGTCTTATGATATTACCATGATACTCATGAGAACCATATTGATCGAGGTGTCCCTGATCTATTTGTCTATTGGCTCAGCTTGAGCCTTTAACAATCTAACAACCCTCTTACACTCAGCCTTCACATTCCAAATGCAGGGATCTCTATCAACTGCTGTCTCATCAGGGTCTAATATGGTTTTGGTTATATCTGAACTCAATCTTTGCAAGACATTGGTGAAGGCTTTTCCAGAGCCTTATAAAATCTTAGTAAATGAGATGGGCTTTCTCCTGGGCTCTTCAACTTTACCCCAAGTTCATAAAGCCACTGAGTGACATTGTTCTATAACAACATCCTCAGAGCAAATCTGTTTTTGTAAATCAGAGTTGCTTCATCAAGCAGCTGATCTTTGACAGTATCCATTCCCCTTACTCTGCTTTACTGTTCGATATTTTTGACTTACTCCCTCTACTGCGTCAACCATTGTGAACTACTGACCAACTTCTAGTACAGCTGTTACCAGCTCCTTTCAAACTTGGGGAATAATTCTATTTGGGTAGCCCAGTTACTTAATATGTTTTACTTAAAGCTAGTGCATTTCATAAGAAACCATAGCTTCTTTAAAACATTTCAGATTTATAATTTCTATAGGGTGCCACACTGTCTCATCATAATCATGATCTGCACCATTAAGCAGGCATGTGCTGTACCATTACAAGGAAAACTGATGGTGATTTTGTTATTTCAGGTCACCCCTCCTCTGGCAGTACATTTGGCTCATGATTAACCCTTTACCTCACAATGGGGTATTTTTCTGTAACCCTGCCACCCTGATCAGCAATTCTCTCAACCTTTTTTTGAAGCAGAATATAGGAGAAAAAAAGGAGGAAAACAGAAAATCCTCTCTGAGGGGAATGCAAGGGAAAGCCTATCAGCAGCAACCACAATAAATCTTTTTCTAACATCTTGAAACAAAATATTCATCCATTAGTCTCCTGCCATTTCCTTTATGACATTTGAAACCTGATTTGCCATTCTGCCTACCTGCAAGTCTGGGTGACACTTGTAGCCAGACTTTTGGCTACTTTATTGGGTTCTTTTTCCTACCTCCCTACACCATCCCTATCCATTGCAAACCCTCAACACTAAGTAGGAGATAAAGAAGGTTAGAGGGAAAAGTGGGTATTGATACTGTTAGATTACTTTCTGCTGATTAAGGGCACTGAGTTCCTTGAGGCAAATTTAACCTTCATCATCAGAATGTCTCCAACCACCACCCAGCAACCAGCATTCCCACAATTAGCAATCAGCAACAGCAACAGAAGCAGCTGGCAGCAGGAAAAGCAGGAGTGGCCACAGACTCCTTTGGTGTTCTAGTATTTATCAAGAGTCCCAAAAAATCCAAATGTAAACTATCCTCAGCTGGCAAAATCACGCCCCTTCCAGAGCATGAGACAAATCATAGTCAGCTGCTATGGGCAGTCTGAAGCAGCCCCACCCTAGAATTAAAACAAAAACATATTCCTATAACATTTCTATGTTTAAAGAAACCAAGAATTATCACTACAACTGACTCCTGAAAAGTCCGTTGACACCTATACATGATACACACACACACACACACACACACACACACACACGTGCATACACACAAATGCATAAACACATACACACACACACACACACACACACACATACACACACACACCATGAATACAAGTAAAAAAATTCCTGGCACAAATTCTGATCGGATGTCTCTGGATTAAGATTCTATAATTGCACCAGTCATGATGGCCAAGGGGCATAACCAGTTGGCCAGGCTGGCCATATGGATATTTTCAGGGCTACAGGTGCTGTAATTATCCATTGAACTAGAGAACAAAAGGTGAATGCCATGGATTCTTGAACATTCCAGAAGAAAGAGCATGCTTTGGCCTGGGGAGGACAATGGCCTCACTTGCCATTGTGTGCATACTGAGCTAAGGTGGGCTCACTGGGCTGGGAGCCAGGATGACTCTAGAGTCTAGCCTTGACAGAGACATCCACTCACTCCATGAGTTTAGGTATATCTTTCCTGGAACTCGATTTCCACATCTGTGAAGTAGATTTGGGTTTGAGTCATTCAGGAATCCCTCAGCTTTCCTTCCTCAGACACTTAAAAAAAATTATCTTCTTGCCTTTTTCTCCCTGTGCTGTGTTATGCTATGTTATGCTATGCTATATTTGTCAGCAAAACACGACAATTAAGGAAAAGTCTATTGTATCATAAAACATTAATCAACATGTAATTGTTATTTAGAAATGACAGGACTAGAGTAACTGATGCAGCATTGAATTACATCTATTCTATCCCAAAGCCAAGAAACTTAATACTGATTTAATATTATCTGGGTCAGTTAGAACAGCCTGTTATAGCTTTATTTCTCTTTTGTTACAATAAATTCAACAGACCCTGGGATCCCTATTTCTCATCTGTTGGATCCTAGGAGTCACAAATGATCATTTATAGGTATATTTACATTGCTGAAGTACATGTATTTACAACACTTCCAGCTGAGGAATCACAGTGTAAGAGGGAGTGTAAGGGCCAGATGGACAGGAAGGTCACCATGAGACTGTTTTCTAGAAATGTCAGGGAGAGTCTACACCCGTGAAGGCTTACCATATGGCTGACCAAGGATGACACCAGTAGATATGCTAATAGGGATAGGAAAAATATCATTGGGCTTCTTAGACAAAGAGCTATAGCCAACTAAGGAAAGTTGAAAGCAGGAAAAATAGTCTTCTTGAGGGAAGAGCCTGCAAATTAGTTTCCAATGCCAAATGATCAAGCTCTGATATCCGTACATTATATGGACTCCTCAAATTGTATTTATATATTTAGGAATGTGTGTGTGTGTGTGTGTGTGTGTGTGTGTGTGTGTGTGTGTGTGTGTAGCAAAGAAACAGAGGCCATGAATTTGAGAGTGAGCAAAGGTGTGTGTATGTGTGTTTATGTGTAAAGTGTTGAAAGGAAGAAAGAGAAGGGGGGAGGAAATGATGCAATTATATTTTAACTTCAAAAATGAAAACAAAACTTAGCAAATAAAAATAAGTGAAATGAAACAAAGCGACCACAAACCCAGTCCAGGGCTGGGAGATGACTCAGTTGGTAAAGTGCCTTCTGCATGAACATCAGGATCTGGGTGCAGGTTCTTAGCACCTAAATAAAAAGCTTAGGGGCAGCACAACATACCTGTAACCCCAACATTGAGGGTGCATAGAAAAGAGGAATGCTATCTCATTAGCCAGCCAATCTAGTCTACAGGTGAGCTCCAGGCTCAGCGAGAGACCCTATCTCAAAAGCTCATATGGAAAGTGATTGAGGAAAGCATCCTCTGGCTTCCACATTCATGCCCCTGAGTACACACACACACACACACACACACACACACACACACACACACACATACACACACACCACTATAGGACATATCAGTGGAAACGTTTGAATCATGGATTTCTGATAAAAAAAAATCAGAGATGAGTTTCCTGTGGCAACATCTGATTTCAACAGAAAAATGGCTGTCTCCTTTCTCCTAGTCAGTCTGATTGAATCTTGAGGATTTCCTTTGAACATGATTTCTCACCTGCTTCTCTTGCCCAAGGCCTTTCTACAACAGCCACTTCCCTGCACTTCCCCACACCTGAGGGTATGTTAGAGCCAGGGGCTGCTCCCTTCTCACCTCCCATCGCTGAGATGGAACAAGACAGTGCTCTGTTCAAAGTCTTAGACCCAGCACCTAAGGGGAGCCAGGCAGATGCTCTGGCATATGCATCAAGGTCTTGGGAGAAGAAAGCCTCTGAAGCCTCTGCAAGCTGGTGTGTTTTGAGGTTTTGAGTTTGACTTGGCCGGATCCCTGCTGTCTCCACCAGGTGTTCTGAGTGTTTTATGTATGGTTGGGCTTAGGCAATATGTCCAGACCTGCCTTGTTACTTTTGAGTTTACTTAGTTGGGTGGCTTTTTTTTTGTTTCCCCAGTGTGTAGGATTCTAGAATCCAGGGACTACCAGGGCTTAGTAGTGTTCTTTCAGCAGCCATCCATCCATCCATCCATCCATCCATCCATCCATCCATCCATCCATCTACCCATCCATTCATCCATCTATCCATCCATCCGTCAGCCAATTTCCCTTAAGCAGTTCTATATTGAAAGTACTCTGATAGCAAGGTCATAGTGATAGTAGTGGTAATGATCATGGTTAACACATAATAAAACTGTATTATAAAAAAGGCTGGGGCGATGACCCAGTGGGTAAAGTGTTTACTGTTCAAATGTGAGCATGAGGATGTGAGATAGGATGCCTGGATCCTACATAAAGCCAGACATAAGAGTGTGTACGTCTGCAATCCCAGGCACTCCTACAGTGAGATAGGAGATTGATTCAGGAGGACACACTGAAGCTGACTGGCCAGCTAGTCTAGTATCCACAGAGGTCAAGAATAAGAGACCCTGCATCAAACAAAATGAACAGTAAGGACTGACACCGAGGCTGTCCTCACATGTGAATACCATACCAAGCCAGAAACTGTGCTGTGTACTTTAAATACTTCACTTGATTCTTAAAGTGGCTCAGGGATGCTGAGGTTATCCCTCCTTTATCCCATTTGATATGTGGGGAAACCCAGGCAGATAGAACTAAGTCACAGTGCCCCATGTATCACAGCTATAGGTATGGAACTGGAGTCCGACCCAAACTTCCATGAGTTCCAAGTCTTCATTGAAGACTAAGACCCATGAGTACATATTACACTTATGAAAAGATCTCCTTGGTGGTTCATCTTGATCATCAGCTTAGTTGGACTGAGAAGCACCTAGAGATTTATAATGTGCACCACTGGGTGTATCTGTGAGTGTGTTTCTAGAGCAGATGGGATCAGAAGGCTAGATAATGAATGGAGTAATCTCTTGGTAGACTGTTAATGTGGCAGCATTCCTGGGAGGTGGTGAAAAGTAAGCACAGGGCCTTGCTGGAGCAGCTCACGGAGGACATGTTCTCAGCGGGTGGGTAGTTGTGTCTTGTCATGGCTCCTTCCTATATGTCTTCCTTTTAATCTGCTTCTTGGCTGTCATAATATGAGCTGTCCAACTCTGTCATGTCTTCCCTATGGACATGATGGACTTGTTGATAGCTCTGAAACCATGAGCGGAAATGAATCCTTTCTAAATTTTATCTTTTTTTTTTTGAGCTGAAGAACCCAAGCTTAAAACCCCAACTGCCAGGTGATTTAGTTATAGCAATAAGAAAATGAATATCCGTCATCTACATATCCTTTAATTCCCCCTATTGACATGGGAAAGGCGCTATGTCTACTTTGGTAGTGACAAAAACGAAGACAGAGTAGATTGACACGCTATGTTTACAACACCAAGGATTGTCAGAATTTATGTTGGAATCTTGTTTCTTGATGCACATCCAGAGCTCTTTGATCATTTCAGGTACATAAGTTCTCTTAAGAGGCTTTTTCCACTGAGAAGGAGTCTTTGTCTGACGCCTGGGAATTTATGGCAAATGCTGTGTGGCTCAAGTTTGGAGAATACGACAGTGGCTCTTTGCTCTTTATTGTTGTTGAGATGGTTCCTAGTGCTTAGGGAGGCAGAGACAGGTGGATCGCTGTTAGTTTGACACCTGGCTTATCTACAAAGTGAGCCCAGGACAGCCAAGGCTACACAGAGAAAACCTGTCTCAAGAAAACAAAGTGAGAGGAGTGAGGTTCTTATGTATTTCGGACTATCTTTGACCTGCCTGTGCAGTTGAGGGCGCCCTTGAACTTCTAACCCTCCTGCCTACACGTCCCAAGGGCAAGGATTCCACCATGCAGGTTTATGGGGGTGTTTTTTCATGGCTTGGTTCATTCGAATGAAGTACTCAACCAACTGCCAAACAGTGGCTCTTGGCTGAACTCATGATGAGAGCAATTTACAGTGAGTTGGGAACACTTAAGATCAAACTACAGAGGGCTCAAAGACTCTCTCACTCAGGCTAGATGTTGAGGGAATTTTTAGTGGAAAAAGAAGAAAAATAGCATTTAAGCAGATTAAAGAGGCAATTGTTGACCATGAGGACAACTCATGGGAAGAGCTGAATGCTTGATGCAATTAAGAAGTTCAAGAAGAAAGATGTCTGACACAAGTAGGTACTGTCATCATCATCGTCTCATGAAGGTTGAATGAATTTAAAGAAAGATATTGCCATTGACAGATAAGTTCACCCCCAATTATGAAGAATAATGAGAAAGAAACCATCACCAGAGTACATGAAGCAAAATATCGCAATGAATTTTGTTTTCAGAAAGAGTTTATTAATTTTTAAGCAGCATGTTTAACCTTGTCTGAGACCATGCATAGAAGGTGTACAACTCCTTATGACCGGCAAGTGCCTCCTGCTTCCTAAATTGGCCATTTTGAGCTACTAGAGCTGGTTTTCCTGGAAGATGAACTGACTTTATTAGCATCTAGTTGCAAATGAATGCCACCCTTAATGTTCCTGTTGGCATTCAATCTTTCATTTCTTGCTGTGGGCAGGAGAGAGAATTACTTCTAGATTTTGGATGTTTTAGCTTTCATTTGTTAAAAGGTAGAATTACCACGTGTGTGTGTGTGTGTGTGTGTGTGTGTGTGTGTGTGTGTGTGTGTATTATGTTATAATACTGTGGGGTATTATGTTACAATCCATATACTATAGACTTCCTAATGTACAAGTTGATGGGTATTTGGGAAGGTGGGACAACCAGGAATCTTCAGAGCAGATGGGGTTGAATGGAATAGTGAAGGGAGGGTTGTGCAAACCAGATGATGGAAGGACCAGCACATTTGCTTGTGGATCTGATCACTTGACTTCTATGTCCTTACCAGGACCTGGGATGGGGAAGGAGGATATAGAAAATCATGGGGAAATGGGAAAGAGATAGCTCAGTTTGTAATGTACTTGCCTTGTAAGACAGCGAGCTTCATTCCCAGAACCCATGTGAAAGAGGCAGGTGTGGTGGTATGTACTTGAAATCCCACTGTTGGATCAGTGGATGCCTGGAGCTCACTGGCCAGTCAGCCTAACTTGCTTGGTGAGTTCAAAGTCAGTGAGAGACCCTGGCTCAAAACAGAAAAGGTGGGTTGCACCTGTGCAATGGTACCAAAGATTGTCTGTTCTCCCAATATATGCACATACATGTGCACATACACTCACACACATATTAACACACACACACACACACACACACACAGAGTCCAGGGCCATTACTAATATAGCATGGCAACACCTGTGCAATGGTCAGTTTCATGTGTCAATTTGGCTAGGCTACATTACCCAGCTATTCAATCCAACACTTCTCTAGCTGTGGTTGTGAAAATGTGTTGTAGACACGATTAAAGTTTATAGCCAGTTATCCAGTTGGGATATCCACACAACAGTGTGGGTGAGCCTGACTGAATAATGACAAGGCTTTCAGAACAAAGCAGAGGCTTCCCTTAGGAAAAGGAGACTCTACCTTGGGACAGAAACTGAGCCTTGTCCTTCACAATTCTTGTGTGTACTGTGGAGTTTAGATTAGCTGCATCTGTCCCCACAATCACAGGCACACATTTCCTGTCATGAATCTCTGTCTGTTTCTTTGATGAATTATGATTTGAGTAATTTTGGGAGCCAGAAATGGGGTACTAATTTTAAAAAAACTCTAAAAAGTGGAAATGGTCTTGGAATCGATAGTACACAGGATCTGAACAAATTCAGAGACCCTTAGAAAAAGCCATGATTTCCTGCATCCAGTTATTAGAAATATGCTCCTGATCCTGATTTTGAGGACTCAGAGGGAGCAAGGGGCTTGGTAGAGAAAAACACAAATCAGTTAAGAGAATAAATTAATATCTCAGTGTCATGGACAGGTGGGTCATAGACACTACAGCGGGGGTTGCTTAAGGTGGAAATGGAACATATCATAAAAAAAGTGGAAGAGAGGGTCTTTGTAGATGGTAGAATCATGTCTTGTATGGTGATGTGACCTTGTGAACAGTGAGCTTAGATGGGTGGCTGAAGAGATTTCCAAGGAAACCAGGCAGGCTCTTCTTGCTTCAGGAACGCTAAGATAACAGACATGGCTTGTTTTGAGCCCTAAGTTTGTAGGCAACTGATACAACCTGTTAAATGTTTAATTTTTTTCATGTTCCTCTAAGAGACAGGCGTTATAATCCTTCAGCACTGTGATGTGGAAACTGGGGCACTAAAAGTTCAAGTGGCTCGCTGCAGCTGGTTCCCTTATCCTCAGTGAAAGGAGGACAAGGGAAAGAGGTTGCTTAGACAGCCATAGAGAGGTGTATGTCAGGGTGGGGTTTGCAGATGATGCGCAGTGAGGTAGTGGGAAATGGTCTCACTGGAGCCTAATGGAACCATAGAGTAACCAGTCACAGTTGGCTCAAGTCCATCTGTGTAACTCTTACTGATCATGTTCTTGGACAAGCAACTTCACCTCTCTAGATTCCACCTTTCTCACTTGTAAACGGGGACTACAATAGCATCTTTTTTTTAAAAAAAAAATAGAGATATGATGTTTAAATTGTAGTATTCAAGTCTTCAAATAGTTTACCTAATAGTATTTGTGTATTTCACCTGGGCAAAATGCTGAAGGTAGTATCCAGCACATAAAAAAAAAAAAAAGGACATCAGTTATCACATTCCCTTCACTAAGGCTGAGGGAACGACACAGAAGTCATGGGGAAGAGGTTGTTAGTCAGGGGGTGGGGAGGACTCTTGTGAAACAGTATCTTCTGGCTGTCGGCCCAAGACCTACACAAGAACAAGCCAGTCAAAACTCCAGTATATACAGGGGGAGAGGCTCGCAAAGCCCTGTTCCAGCCAGGGAGTTATTAGCAGTTGAAAGATGCTGGAGAAGGGGATGTTAGGGGGTTTTGTTGTTGTTATGTGACTCCTGGTAGGTTGCCCATGCTCAGGTGGATGGTCCTTAACCCATGCACACAATGGGCAACACTGTTGGGGTGGAATAAGAGACTATGAAGTTGGGATGGACAGCAGGTGTGGGAGACCATGGAGGAGCTGGAGAGGGATGGTAGCCATGGATGAAATTGTCAAAGAAGACATCCTTTGCTCATGAACAAAGTTAACAGTAAAGATTACAGCAGCAGTGGTAAACATGGCAACACCAATACTGATGATGGATCCTCCTTCCTGTTATGTGACTCTAGAACAATATGGAGGTGGGGGAAGCACAAGACCCTGGTTGGTAAGAGGTATACGCACATCACAGGCAAAGCAAAGAGTGGGTCCTCTAAGCCTGTGCCTGTGCAGTGCTCTCACTGAACGGATTTACAATGACCTGATTCTGGCCATCTTGAGTCATAATTGCTGTGGTGACCCTGGCACCATTTTCCTGGTTTTTGTTTGTTTGTTTGTTTGTAGTTTTCCAGAAGAGTATCACTTAGCAGAGCAGTGTGGAGCTTTACAACTGACTCTGGGTCCAGGAATGTGCCTGTGTATGGACTGAGACAAACAAGACACATTCTACTAGGAAGAAGCCGCTTATGTCTCAACCCAGTGCTTCTAGCCTTCCTAGTGCGTGACCCTTTAATACAGGCCCTCATAATGTGGTGACCGCCAACCATAACATTAGTTTTGTTCCTACTTCATAACTGTAATTTTGCTACTGTTATGAGTCGTAATGTAAATACCTGTGTTTTCTGATGGTCTTAGGTGACCCCTGAGAAAGGGCCTTTTAACCCCCAAAGGGGCTCACAGGTGAGAACCACTGTTTTAGTCCATAACTGCATCCCCTTTACTGACCCAAAATGGGGTGAGGGACAGGGGATCGCCGGTGTTGCGCCCACTGCTGAGTCCCATGCGTTTATGGGTAAGTCCTTCTCTACAGTTCTGGATCTGAGACCTTTCTCTTCTCTCTCATAGCACCTTGGGCTGATGCTTACACACCAGGACTGTCTGCTATGGAATCCTTGTGAATCATTCTTGCACCAATTTTTTTTTTTTGTTTAAAGTATACTTCACTCATGATGTCCCCCTGTGGTCATCAGCCAAATGGACACTTGCTATGGGCTGATAGCACCTAGTGCTTTCCTGCTCTAGCCTTGGTGTGTGTGTGAAGCTTCTTCCAGGAGCCCAGAAACTCTCTTGCATTTTAGGGTCCCCACCAGCTCTCTCTTATTTATGGGTACATCCTGAACACACAAAAACGAAATCAGATGAATGTTGAGATGAGCCTAGGGTGGTAGTCTGGACCACACAGATAGGTTCCTTTGGCGGCTTTCTTGCTTCTCTGGCCACATTTTTTTTCCCAAGCAGACACACCCCAAGAAGAGGCATGGGCGTGGAGAGATGAGGCGGGTTGCTTAGCATCTCCATGGCCCTCACCGCACAGCCCACTCTGCATGCTGTTTCCTGGCTTCGTTAAAACCTGCTCTCTGCCAGCCTCGGTGTTTAATATTATTGATCGCCCACAGCATGCAAGCTGGTCAATCGGTGTGTTCAGAAGCCTCACTTCTTCCTTCTCCATGGCGTCCTGATGCCCCCTCCTTTCCAGTCAGCCCAGCTCTGAAATCCTGGCGCTTTGACTTTGCCTGGGTGCCTCTATAATGAAGTCCCAGCTGTGGAGGCACAATAACTGAGTTTCCATTTCATCTGTCTCCCAAGCCTCGAGGGCGCTGTTATTTTATTTTATTTATTTTTGAATATATATACACAGCTGCCCCCATTCCTTCTCCCTTCATTCCCCATACCTTTCAGAAACACTGGGCTTGGGGAGGAGACCAGGAGTGGCTCGGAGTCCCAGCCGCCCAAGTAGTCCCCTGTGCTAATAGGACTGTATTAGCAGAATGCCTTTGACCCCCCCCCCCCCCGCTGTTTGCGTTCCTGGGGATGTGCCTGAGCCACGCTGCCCTTGGACCTATTTAGTGAAGACACGGCAGTGGGTGGCTGGAGATGCTAAGCTAGAGAGATGACGGGAGAGAAAGTCCCTCGGGTTAGATTTCTGTTACTCGATATTGTTGAATCGGATCTTCAGCGTTCTGTCATGTGATATTTGGATGCTGGGAGGGGAGTTAAATATAGAATTCCTCCGTTTGGCATTTTGGAAGGTTTATATAATGTCCTGTTCCTTTTTGACAGCGGGGAGAAAGGGAATAGGTTGCTGGGGAGATTGGTCCAGGTCTAGAGCGCCATTCAGAGCAAAGTCTACCCAGCAGGGAGCCTACTCAGGTGCTCCCTGAATCCTGTTTGCAAAGGCGCAGATGCCCTTTTGGGCCCAAGGAGGGCAGCTCAGCTCAGAAATTCTATTAATTCTCTGATTCTACAAGTAGCCTTCACAAGAGTGGGCGCTCGAAATAGATTGGCCCGGAATCTGCCTGGTTTACTGATTTGATTTTTCCTCTTAACTCATCTCTGAGCATGGCTTGGCAGTGTAGCTTGCTTTGCCATTTGAACCCTGGCATCCTCAGGAAACCAGCGTTCAAACTGTCTCACCCATTTCTCAGCCGTGTGACCTTGAGTTTATCTTTTCTGAGTCCCATTTTATCTTGAGCCTTGCCTCCTCCTTTCTTTGCTGTCTTAGTAAATGATACTGCTTTTGAACTACAGACCCAGTAACCTAACACCCATCAATTGTTTTAAAGCTCAGGGTTAGACCTAAGGCTTTGTACTCCATCACTGAGTTACATCCCAAGCCCTCAACTTTTTAAAAATTACTTAATTTATTTTTTGGACACAGGATCGCATGTCCTAAGAAGGCTCAAATATCCTAAATACCAGAGAATAACTTGAATTTCTGATCCTCCTGACTCCACCTCCTTGGTGCTGGGATTACAGGTGTAGACCAGCACACCTAGTTTGTGAAGAGAATGGAATCCAGTGCCCCATGCATGGTAGGCAAATATTTTACCAAGTGTTGTTTTTAACAAAATCTCAATTGTTGGATTTTACCAATAAAGATTTGGGAGCTAGATACTGGGGTCAAAATCTGATAGCTCAGAGAGGCAGAGAAAGTACCCAGCTAACTTTTCTCCTCAGTTGACATCCCAGAAGGAATACCACTCTCTCATGCCGTCTCAAACAACTTCCTTCAAACTCAGTGGCCCTCCTTTCTACTTCCTGTGTGTCTCTCTATCTCCGACTTCCTCTTCCTTTCTATGTTTTTTCTCTTTTTTTTAGAAAAATGTATTTATTACTATGCATACAATGTTCTGTCTGCATGCATACCTGCATGCCAGAAGAGGGCACCAGATCTCATTATAGATGGTTGTGAGCCACCACGTGGTTGCTGGGAATTGAACTCAGGACCTCTGGAATAGCAGTCAATGCTCTTAACCTCTGAGCCATCTCACTAGCCCTATGTGGTTTTTTTTTTCTTAACAATCCTATGTTCACTTCCTGTCAACTGGATGCTTGTTTCACCTCTTGGCTTATGGTTGACTTTATTTCATCCTATTTACAATATTCAAACAAGTGACTAAGAAGAATATCATCAACAAACTCCAGCTCCAACATGCATTAGTCCTTATAAAAATCTCCCTACAGCTTTCCATTTTACCTAGAGGTTACTTGTTGTGACCTGAAAGGCCTGATCCAATCTTTGGTTCATACCTTAGACAAAATACTTTGCCCACTTCCCACACTCCCTTCCTTAGGACCCCACCTCAGGGCCTTTCCACTTGCTGTTTTCGCTGCCTGGTAACTTTTTTCTTTTTTATCATTTTCATTATTTTAAGTTTAATTTGAAGCTAGCATACGAGTTTCATTAAAACGTCTTCATACATATATGTTATCATATGTTGTCTGTGTCCCTTCCCTCCTCTGGTTGCTTTTCTTTCTCCTCCAGTTAGTCACCAGCTCTGCATTGTTGTTAAATGTGTCCTGTTGTATTCTCTATTTCCCACCATCATTTTTATAGTTTATGACCTTTCTAGACACATAGAAACACACACACAATTTTATTTATATATGCACATAGAAACACACAAAGTTTTATTTATATATACACACAGAAGCACACAATATTATATATACACACACATAGAAACACACACAAAATTTTATTTATATATACACATAGAAACACACACAAAATTATATATATAAACACATAAAATGTTATTTATATACACATAGAAACATGCACAATTTTATTATTTATATATACATATAGAAACACACACACTTTTATTTATATATACACAGGGAAACACACCCATCATTTTATTTTATTTTGATTTTTTCACACAATATATTTTGATCATATTCTTTCCCCTCCTCTATCTCCTCTTAGATCTCCTCCACCCACTGAACTTAATGTTTTCTCTCTTCCTCTCAAAGACAAAACAACTCTTCAAACCAAAACAATAGCAAAAAAGCACACACACACTAACACACACACACCCCTCACATGAAGTCTGTTGTGTGGTGGCCAGCTACTGTGCCTGCTGGAGTAGTTGAATGTGGTTGATGTACCCCATATCACTCCTTGAAGAAATCTGCTCTGCCTTTCCCCAGCAGGTATCAGTTGTGAAAGGCTTTTTGGCTAGAGATGGGAATGTGCGCTCAATTTCACTTCTCCATGCTGGGATTTTGTCTAGTTTGAACTTGTGCAGTTCTTGTGAATGCTGATAGGTTCTCTGAGAGTTCACAACACATGCAATTCTAAATGTAGGTTCCGCATAGGAGAGAAAACATTTGTTATTTGTCTTTCTGTCTGGGACTGCCTTCTCTAGATAATCCTACTGTTTTAGTCTTTTCTCCAGCAGCATTTTTCATGTATGTATGTTCTTGGTACATGTATGCTAACATGTGCATGTGGAGGTCCAAGAGGGGCAGCAGAAATTTCCCTCAGCTTTTCTCCAACAGAGTTATTGAGGTAGATTCTCTCATTGAACACAGAGACATCCTGTTCTTGAAACCCTAGGGTCTGGCCTCTTCTGGGCTTATATCTGGGTTGTCATAGCCACTGGGGTTTATGTGGACTTCAGGGATGCAAGCTCTGGTCCTCACCCATGTGCCTTGTATGGCTCTAACCACTGAGCAATCTCCATAGTCCACAGGCTTTTCTTGGTCATGCAAGTTCAATTTGCCTCCTCTGTACTGCGATCACATCCTTCAGCTTGCTCTTCTTTCTCAACTTTGTCAGAACATGATTTCCTAATGCTTTTTATCTGCATGATGACAGAGTGTGTGCTCTTGGGAAGTAGGGAATTTGTCTCCATCATTCCTATATCCTAAAGAGGATGTGGTACAATAGTGCAATGGGTAATTAGTGCAGATCTGGCGTGTGTAAAGCTGGAAAGAAGGATGGAACTGAGGAAAATGAAAATTATAGGAAAATAAATGGAACCGTGATCACAGTGTTAAGTGAAAGAAGCCAGAATACTCTCAGAAAGAAAAATGCCAGTTTTCTTACATGTTACATCTAGATTCAGTGTGTGTGTGTGTGTGTGTGTGTGTGTGTGTGTGTGTGTGTGTGTCCTCTCTCTCTCTCTCTCTGTCTCTCTCTCTCTCTCTCTCTGTGTGTGTCTCTGTCTCTGTCTCTGTCTCTCTCTCTCTCTCTCTGTGTAGGTCACAAAATTAGAAAGACTGTGAAAGGGGAGAATAGATCTAAAGGGAAAGAGTAAGAGAAGAAATGGAATATATGTCATATGAAAGCAGAAAGGGATTATTTGGGACCACTAAGGGAAGAGGGGGACAGGAGAGGTCAGTGGGCGAGAGACAAAAAGAGAAAAATATGAGGATTATATGTGTAAGAAAATGCTGTGACTAAACCCAAGTTTTTATGCCAGCTTAATTTAAAGAAATGTAAAGAGGTCAGGCATGGGGGTGGTGCACATCTGTAATCCCAGAACTCAGGCAGGCAGAGGCAGGTGGATCTCTGTGTGTTTGAGTGAGTCCAGGACAGCCAAGCCTACACAGAGAAACCCTGTCTTGAAAAAAAAAAGAAAAGAAATGTGAAGAAATGAATGTATGAGGGTGATATGAACACACATGCCCATACACATAGATATATAAACACACACATGCACAAACATAATACAATGTACACAGAAACACACTGTGGTGGTTTGGATAAGAATGGCCCCCATAGGTTCATATGTTTGAATGCTTGGTCCCAGTTAGTGAAATTGTTTGGGAAGGATCAGGAAGCGTGGCCTTGTTGAAGGAGGTGTGTCACTGGGGTGGGCTTTGAGGTTTAATAAACCCACTGTAGTCCTAGTCTCTCTCACTCTGCCTTTACAATGGAAGCTTCTAGCTACTGCTCCAGTGCCATGTGTGTTTGTCTGCTGCCATGATTCCCACCGTGATGGTCATAGACTCGCCCTCTGAAACTGTAAGCTAGCCCACAAGTAAATGCTTGGTAAGTTGCCTTGGTCATGGTGTCTTCTTACAGTAATAGAACAGTGACATAGACACACACACAACATACACAAACATAACAACACACACAAACACATGACACACACAAACACGTCTAATACAAACACACATATATACAATACGTGAAAATATACACACTACACACACATTACACAAACATACACAGACACACATATATAAACATACAATGCACACACACACACACACACAGCACCATATAAGCACACACATATAACACAAACACATCCTTACAAATGAACTGACAGAGTTGTGGTGAGATACCTTTTTTTCTTTTGTTGCTAGGGCTCAAATGCAGGTGGTACTGCCCTATGGAGCCACTGGCTGTGCCAGGCAGTGCTGCTGTGACTGGTTCGGCAGTGCTGTTTATTATGACCTGCTGGGCAGTGCTGTTATGACCAGCCAGGAGGCAGGCTTCCTAGAACTCTGAGGCTGGACCAGGCCTCCACAGCCACAGTTTGCTCCCAAGCTACTGCTGCCCCTCGTTGAATCCAAATCCACTTTTTGGCTCCTTGGGAGTCTGCATCTGGGCAGCATCTGCTTCTTAGCAGACGAGCTTGGCACATGGCGCTTCTTAGAGACTTTTAGCATGTGAAGATATTTATAAAGGAGGGATTCTCTTCTATTTTTGCCCAGTCATCTGTCAGGGTGGGAGGAGTAGTAACCAGGCACCCATGAGTCATTCTCTTGCATGGAGGGCTGCCCATCTCCATCCTGGATGGACAGGGCTGCGTGGGACCTACATCCCAGGACCAATGTTAGAGGATGAAGTACCATCATGGTCTTGACTCTTAGGATGTCCCATAAGTCATATTGCCTTTGCTTTCCAGGTGGATTGTTGTTATTTTGGTATGTGTATGTGTTTGCATGTAGGTGCACATGCATATGCATGGAGGTCAGAAGTCAACCTTGGATGTCTTCTTCAGTCGCTCTTTACCTTGTTTTTTCAGACAGGACATCCCACTGAACCTGGAGCTCACTGATGCAGCTAAGCTGAATGGGCAGTGAGCTCTAGGGGTCTGCCTATTGCTGTCCCTCCCTGCTGTTGAGCTTGGCTTTTATGCATCACTGGGCTTGGCTTTCACGAGGGTGTCAGAGATGCAAACTCAGGTCCTCATGCTTTTGTAGCTGGTGTTCCACTGAGCCATATCTCCAGTCCCAGATGGGTTATCATTATGTTCACTTCCTCCATAACACTCTTAGCAGTATAGTGTGATGTCAGAGGACAGAAACCCCATCACCCTGCCCAATTAGGCACAAATGGCAAGTTTAAGGCTCTCTAAGACAACAGTATGATCTGATAATTCAGACATCACTGTTGGCTACAGTTGGGCACATTCATGGTTATGGAGAATGATAGCTTCTTATGGTAGAAGAGCATCTGCAGGGCTGGAGAAAGGGCCCAGCAGTTAAGAGCACTGGCTGCTCTTCCAAAGGACCCAGTTCAGTTCCCTGCAGCAACATGGCAGCTCGCAGCCATCTGTAACTCCGGATGAGTGCTGCCAGGCTCATTGTCTTAGCTACTTTTTAAAAAATTGCTGTGATACCATGACCAAGACAACTTGAGAGAGAGAGAGAGAGAGGGAGAGGGAGAGAGAGAGAGAGAGAGA
>OU015755.1:54234188-54255749 GCA_907169655.1 Acomys percivali
GCTGGGATTTTAAGCGTGTGACACTTCTTGCATACATAGGTCCTGGTGACCTAAGCCAACTTCCTCATGCCATCAAGGCCAGAGCTTTGCCAACTGAAGCCTCTCCTGAGCCCTGATGAACTGAGTTCCTAGGCCTGTTTTGAAGCATCCCCAAGCCCAGCTTCCTCCCAGCCTAGCTCCCTGCAGGAAAGAGTCTCCCATGCCTTTCCCTAGTAGGAAGAGGGTCCTGTGCTCTGAAACGCGTCTTCGCCTTTGGGGCAGGCCCAGGGCTCAGCTAGACATCAGAACTGAAGGCTCTGCCTGCCCGCCCGCCCGCCTGCTTCTCCCTGCCAGTGCATGGCATGGGGATTATGCCTAAACTCTGTGCTTTACTTTCAAGCTTTCAGGCTTGCAGGAGGAGAATCAAGGCTGTGTGCTGTCATGTCTTGGATTTGTGCAGCTGAGGAAGCTGCAGGGGGAGATTTGCGTCAGGTTTACTTACTCCTTAGGAGCATAGAGCTGACAGTGGAGAATTTCCTGGACTCCTCAGGGTCTTTGGGTATGGCGTTGCTCTCTCCAGCATCGCTTAAACCCTCCTTGCTTTTCCGTCATCCCTCACCAATGAAGTCCTACCCTGGGGTTGGAGATAAACTTCAAAGCGTTGTATTAAAAGACAAACGCAGACCCACGCAGAGCTGGTGGTTCGTACGAGGTCAGAAACCTACAGTTTTGCTTCCCTGCCTCCAAGGATTCCTCCGGGTTCTTTTGGCTGAGATAAGGATGAATGTAAAGAACCCGAGAGAGGGTGACGGCATAGCAGCAGTACCCATCCCCTGCATGTCTGTGTGCCCCACAGTGGTGGAGGGCCCTGGGCATGGCCCCATCTCATCCTCCCAGCATCTCGACACAGTTACTGTGAGCTTCATTTCACAAGGGAGGAAGGACAGGTCCAGGGAAGGAAGACAGGATAAGTGGTGGTGGCTGGATGCAGGCTCAGCTTGGCGCATCTGACTACAGAGCTTGAGGCTCAACCACCGGGTACCCGCTGGCTGGCTTAGCAGAGCTCCTTAGACCCTGGCTGCACAACGTGTGGTCCATGAAGCAGCATCTGCAGTGTCCTCTGGACTGACTGTGACTGAGTCAGAATTTGCATTTTAACCAGATGCCTGGTGCCTTATTAAAGCTGCTCCAGAAATTCTGCACATGTAAAATAAGTGCCACTTTACTGAGGGCTGCGGGTCTCAGGGACAATGTGTGGTTTCAGCAGGCCTTATGAATTATGGTGTCAAGGGGCAGTGGCTCTGTTTTCTTGAGGGAATGATGGATGAGAAATTCACTTGCTGGCTTTCACAGAGTCAAGAAATAATGCTATTTGTGTAGTCCATAGGATATTGTGTGTGTGTGTGTGTGTGTGTGTGTGTGTGTGTGTGTTGTATGTGCATCCTCTTTGGTGTGTGTACAGTGTGACATATGTGTAGAGGTCAGAAGACAACCTCAGATGTCATTCTTCAGTTAATATCCATGTTTTTGGAGGAGGGAAATTGGGCATTTCACTGGGACCAGGACTCACTAATTAGGCTACATTGCCTGGCTTGAACCCCAGGTGTTTCCTGTCTCTACTCCCTGGGTGCTGGACTACAAGTATGTTTATCACCACTGGGAATCAAACTCAGGTCTTCACGTGTGCACTTCAACTGATGCACATCTCTGGTCCATGGGACACTATGGTAGAATGTCCTATCTCAGTAGACCGTGAAGCCACAGAGCCAGAGCCAGGACAACGGACACAGAAGTTTAAGGCTTGAACAGGCAGTTGCTTCATCTGGCTTCTATCTGCCTAAACCTGACACAAGTGCAAATGTGAGCAGGACAAAGGAGCCTTTGATCCTAGGAGGCTGGCCTTATTTCATTGTGTCAGGGGAAGGGCTTTGCCTTGTCTCCTTTGATGTGAAGGGGAGGCTTTGCCAGCTTTGTGTCTGTTCCTCAACTCTGCCCGACCACTCAGCTTCCCTTCTGCATTTGGTTCCTCCCCATGGACTCTCTTGTTGGCATCCAAGTGTTTAAACAAGGAAAGGGCGCCCATTCTGTAACCTTTTACAACCTAGAAACTTCGCCCAGGCCCCAAGGTGTCCCCATGGGCTCCACTGCTGATGGGTGATGTGCATGGTCATGTTGAGCCCAGAGGATAACTGCTCTCGCAGAAGGCGATTGATGTCTCTGAGTCACCTCCTATCCCTGGGAGGATCTGCTGACTCTGCACCATGTCTCTGGCATCGACCTTCCAGCAGGGGCCCTGGGAAGGTTGGCTCCATCTTCACAGTGCCTTCCTTCTCCTTTTCATTGTGCCAACCTTAATTGTCTAAATCTTTTTTTAAAAAAATTTAATGCCATATATACATATATATGTGTGTGTATGCATGGTATTAAGTTATTAAGTTAAATATATAATATATATAACAATATGTATAATATATATAATAAAAATATATAATGCTTTTTTAGGGGATAAGCACCAGGAGTGAGTTAATCAAAGCAGAAACTTCCTGGGAGGACTCTGACAGCAGCACGTCTTTAATAACCTTCAGGAAGACCGCATGTTTCAGGCAATTACAGAACATGGGAGAAAAATAGCTCCTTCTGCATGGCCTAACCTGCTGCCTGTTCCTCACGTTGTAGCTCCAATCCCGCCTTCCCTTCCTCTGAAGCTCCCTTACCACGAGCCCCATGAAAGAGATGACACGTGGATCAAATCTCCCCCAGCTCAGGCTAGAAACGGGCGTCTTTTACATGGCGCCAGGGCTCCTTCACGGCTTTCGGCTGTGCTTACAGCAGGTGCACAGTGCATTCCGACACGGGGCCAGGTATTAGGGGTCAACTGGTCTGCTCGTGCCTCAGAGGCTGGGTGTACCTTGGAAAACACAATGTGCTTGTCTCCAGCTTACCAGCCTCACAGCTGTAGAGCCCAGGAGGGAAGGCATGGGATAGGAAGCCCTAGTGGGACCCAATGAACCTGACATGGAGCCTTTGTGCAAAAGACACTCAGGAGTCTTAAGGCCATTGCTCATTTTAATTACACCACATTCCTCTTTTGTTTGTAGGGCTTTGAGATTTAATGCAGGTTCTTTCCAGGGAGGAATTGTCTACTAGTGTTTCCATGATGTGAAATATTTTTTTAAAAATTAAGAAATCTTGTGTGTATGTGTGTATTCACATATGTGTCTTCGTGTGTTTGCATATGTATGGGCTAGGCACAAAGGTTAGGTATTTTCCTCAATCATTTTTACTTAATTTTATTTTTAATTTATATGTTCACTTTACATTCCAACCACAGCCCCCTCCCTCCTCTCCTTCCGGTCTGGTCTCTTCCTCCCCCCTTCCATCTTCCCCTTGTCCTTTAAAAAGGGGAGCCTCCCCCCACCAACCCCTCCCATCAAGTCCCATGAGGACTGAGTTCCTCCTCATCCACGGAGGCCAGGCAAGGCAGTGTGCTTAGTGGGAAGTGATGGAAAGCAGGCAACAGAGTCCATGTCATAGACAGCACCTGCTCAGCTTACTAGTGGACCCACATGAAGATCAAGTTGCCCATCACTTACATATATGGAGGGGGCCTAGGTCCAGTCCATGCATGCTCTTTGGTTGGTCTCTGTAAGGCCCATGGGTCTAGGTTATTGACTCTGTTGGTTTTCTTGCATTGTTCTTGTGCCCCTGGGTCCTTCTATCCTTCACTCCCACTTTCCAGGGACCTCCTGCTCTGCCTATGAGTCTCAGCATCTGATTCAATCAGCTGTGGTGTGGGGGCAGGGGAGAGGGTGGGGGAGTCTCTCAGAGAATGGTTAAGTTAGGCTCCTGTTTGTAAACATAGCAGTGTATCGTTAATAGCGTCAGGGGTTGTCTCTCTCCCATGGTTGGACCAAGCATTGCTTGGCCTGGTAGGCAGGGTAAATTTTGGTTCAAAGGTTTTGGCGTGCCTGTCTCATCACCATAGGGCCTGCCTGGCTAGTAGGTGGCGTCTTCAGTCTCGTGTTCTTCACTGCTAGGAGGCTCAGCAAGAAACATCCCCATAAATCTCTGTAGCCTCCCCTGTCACAGGCCCCCAGCTGGTCTCAGTGAGGCCCCTGCCTTCGGTTTCACTTTCTCTGCAAGCTCTCAAACCTTCTTCCCTCCCGACTCTTCCCACATCCGGTCCCCCTCTCCCCATACCCTCTCCTATCCAGTTCCCTCTCTGCTCCCTCACCCACTATCTAGTCTAGTCCCCCTTCTGCGTGGCTTTTACTGGGTGCCATGGATCTGAGTTCGCGCGTGTCCGGCAAGCAATTTACCCACGGAGCCATCTCCTCAGGCTGTAGTTGAAGTTTTTTTATACTTAGTGAAACCAGCCAAGGCCAGTACTGTGCTGAGGTGTGGCAGTGTCAGCATCCTGTCCCAGGGGGAGGTCCTCTCCGGGCTTGTCTGTGTGCCTTGGTATATGAGTCATGGCTGAGGAACCCTACGTTCCGGAGCAGTGGAAGAAGAGCTCTGATGACTTCAACTCTGGCAGAATGGCTTGGAACTCAAGACGTGCTGTTGTAGTTCGCTGCTGCTCAGCTTGTGTTGGCGTTCTGGGGACTGGTGGTGAGCTGCTTGCCTTTGTGCTCCAGGGAGGTCTTGAGAGTCCTTATTACTGTCATCACAGGGATCTGCAGCCCTTTGGGTGGGCTCCAGCTGTGCTGGGTGCTGTTGTTAGACAGCCCAGAAGGGAGCGCTACCTCTCAGGGACCCAGGCAGTGCTATTTTGAAAGTCCATCTGCTTTCCTCCTAATGGTTTCTGTGTCTAAGAACCAAGACTTGTGGTCCTCTAAGCAGGCCTTCCCCCAACAAAGTGTGAGACCTTGTCCTAGTGTTAAGAAGGATGCTAGCCAGGCTCGGTGATGCACACCTGTAATCCCAGCAGCCAGGGAGGCAGAGGCAGGCAGAGCACTGTGGGTTCCAGGCCAGCCAATGCTACACAGAGAAACCCTGTCTAGAAGGAAAAGAACAAAAAAGGATGAGAGCTGATACACAAGGCAAGATGTTTTGGTGACATTGGAGGTAGGTGTCTAATCCAGACAGTAGATCAGCTTTACTTCGTCTGTGCTGGTGTCACTCAGGGTTGGAGAATGTGAGCGTGGGAAACTATGTCAATCATGGGGTTTCCATCCACAGCCCCTGCTTCCTGAGACTCCACCTCTTAAACTAAATACATACATACATACACACATACATACATACATACATACATACATATTTAAAGATCCTTTTAGGAAATAAGCACCAGGAGCAAAGTAATCAAAGTAGAAACTTCCTGGGAGAAATTGGACAGCTGTGTATCTTTAGTAACCTTGAAGAAGACCTTCCAGAACATGGTGTGTGTGTGTGTATGTCTGTGTGTGTGTGTGTGTGTGTGTGTGTGTGAGAGAGAGAGAGAGAGAGAGAGAGAGAGAGAGAGAGAGAGAGAGAGAGAGAGAGAGAGAAAGAGAGAGAGACTGGGGTGTTGCACTGACAAAGTGCTTCTAATCCCCAGATTATCTGACAATCTTTAATGGTTGAGTTTGAAAGGCATTCAAATGTAGAGCTTTGAAAATAGATAGGGATTGGATAATGTAAGAGACACAGTTTTACAATATAGTCTAGGCTGTCCCTGAACTTATTATGTAGCCCAGGTTGGTTTTGAACTTGAGGCTTTCCTGATTCAGTCTTCTGAGTGCTGGAATTATAGGTCTCACGAATGTAGCTTCTTTCCTGTTTGATGGAGGTGTTTTGTTTGTTTCGTTGAACCCGCTGTACAGAGCTGTGGAAGATACAGAGATGTCCAAGGCATAGCTTCTGACCCATATGAACCCTCAGATTCCTGGAAAACATTAAGCATGAAGACAATTTATAAAGTAAATTTGGAAAAATCTTTTTGTGTGAGAACATCCAACTACTTACCTGTGCAGAAGGGACAAAATAAGTGCATACCAGCTTACAGTGTGCAGCGTGGATGCTGTAATAAACACACCCCCACATGTCAGCGGTTTAACACGATGTTGACTTCCTGCAGGTGTAGTGGTACCCTGGCTGGCACACAACCTTTCTCTCTGCACTTACACAGGAATCCAGGCTTCTTCAATCTCATGGCTCTTCCAGGCCCCAAGATCTTACTGTCCTCTGTCTCAGGAGAAAAATACAAAGAGAAGGCATGTCCTTTTCTTAAGAGACCTTGTCTGAATGGAATAAGGGCTTATCTCAAACTTGAGCAGAAGAGATTTATTTTTCTATATTAACTTTTTTATTATGAAAGTCTTCTCATACACACAAAGATGGAGGTGACAGTGTGATGGGCAGAGCTAGCCCCTATATGCCGCTTTCCAGAGTCAGCATTTATTAGTTCATGCAGTCTCTCTCCATCCCACCACCACCCACAGTAGATTACTTTGGAGCAAATTCCCAATGCTGTATCAGTTCATCTGTACAGTTTCAGTATGTGCCTCTAAAGATAAGTGCTTTTGGGTAAATGACTTGCTATTTCCCATTAAAAGTGAATCTGAAAAGATACAAGGGATAAACTCATGGGCACCATCTTGCTCCCAATGAGATCAGGCAACTGGAGCCTCCTGGAAAGCAGCCAAGCAAGAAGGAGAGAAATTGAACTGAAGCCCACCCACCATGTTTTTGGTCCCGAATTTCACTATGCAGGAACTAAGCTCCCCCTCTGTGCCACCCTGGTTCTGGAAACCAGAATATTTCCTGTAGCTGTGTTGCTGACACTTTGCTCAAATCTTCTTGCCAGTTCTAAGGGATCGTTCTTGATCCAGCATCGATGCTTCCTGCCTCACACATGGTTGTCTCATCACACAATGGCATCCTTGCTTTGCACAGGCAAAGACTGTGCTTTGCTCTTGTATACGCTCATCAGAAGTGGCAGGAAATGAATGATCTCTAGAGATACCTTCAACCACAAGGGACAGAAGTTAGTACGTAATGTTCTAGCTTCCCTGTGAGTGGGCAGGAAGGCATGGAAGTATGCTCTGTGCTGTGAGATCCCTGCTGGGATTGAGTTTTCCCATGGTCCCTGTCCCCTGACTATACCTCTAGTTGGCTTTTCTCCTTTCCCTTTATAACTCATCTACCCTTCCCCACGTGTCACAGCTAAGCCATTGTCACCAGCTCCTTGTTTCCTTTAGGCTCCTCCCATGGTGTAAGCCTTTCTGCATACGTTGACACGCTCAGGGGCTCATGTTTCCCAGAAGGTGGCATGACTTTGGAAGGCTGCAGAACCTTTAGGGAACAGGACTTAGTGGAAACTGCCTGCCAGGGATGGGCCTCTCAGGATTAAATGCGGTCCCACTTACTGTCTCCCTCTGATGTACCACGACATAAGCAACCTCTGCCACATGGTCTTGTCGCCATGGAGCTTCTCTGCTGTGCCTTCCCTGCCATGATGGACTGAAATGCTTGGAAACCGTGAGCTCAGAGAAACCCGCCATCTCTTACATCGCCTTGTTCACATAGCTTTGTTTCAATTCTACCAAATTAACTAATGTAACACATTTGCCATAAAAAGAGTCCTGATTTGGAAAGCTGCTAACCTGCCCTCCCAGCAGACTCAGATAATCAAGTTTACTCCTTCTCAAGTCTCTGAGGGAGTTGAAGACCAGGTAGCTTAGTTTTACAATGAAGCTTAATTGTTTAGGGGTTAAGATGTTTTTAGGTCTACATAGGTGTTCTAAGTTGATAATGACAATATGAGATGAAGATTGATTTACATTCAGCAATTTGGATACACCAAGATAGGAAAGACATCTTCTTCAAGGCTGTCAAATACAAATAGCCAAAACACTAGGAATGTAATATTTATATAATTCCTGATTGTGTCACGGTTCTTCTGGCCATAGGTACTCTATTGTATATATGTGTAAAAATGTAAATGTATATGTACAAAAATAAAATAATTTAAAAAAGAGCCCTGGGTAATTATGCCATGTATGTTCTATCTCTAATTAATATTATTTCATGTTAGGGACACGAAACAACAAAAGAAAAATTGAGAAACTGTCTTCCTGCCCCACTTACCTGTAATACTCAAAGAATGTTGAGCCTGAGGGTCATGCTTGAGGCCTTGCGGAAGCAGCAAGGCTACTGTAATGCCTGCAGCCTCAAGCTGGGAACAGTTACCGTGGGTGCTCAGGGCTCTGATGCCCTGGCAGCCTACTGCTGCTTTGGGTTGTGAATTAAGATGGATGAAGCTGTGGGCATCCCATGGAAGTATGTTCTTGACTCTCTTCGTCAGGACAGACTACGGGCATTTCCCACAAGGATGGACTGAAGACAAGGAGGACAGCTCTGTGGGCCTTGGTATATGTCTGCCTCTCTGTGTGTGTGTCAGGGCTGGCACATGAGTGTGTGGGCAGGTGCCTGTGCACATATACACGCATGTGCATTTCGAGCCCAGAAGTCCAGGCGTTCTCCAGGTGCCGCTCACTTTGTTGTCCGAGTGTCTCTCATGGGCCTGGAATTTGCCTATGCGGTTGGCTGACCACGGGACACTAGGAATCTTCCCACCTCTGCCTTGCCAGTGCCGAGATGGCAAGCACGTGCGGCTGTGCCCCGGGTTTATGTGGGTTCTTGTGATCACACTCAGCTCCTCATACTTGAAGAACAAGCAGTAAGATACCCTCCACAGTCCAGGGAAGTCTTTTTCAAGTGTATTTCCTACAATCTAGAGACAAAAACACAAAACACAAGTGAAATAAATAGCTTTAAGGAAGGTCCCAAGAATCAGGAGAGCAGTTTAGCACCTTGAATTTGCAAGGAAACCAGGAAGAAGAAAGTAATTCAACAACATCAACAAAAACAAAAACAACAACAATAACAACAACAACAACAACAACAACAACAACATAAGCCAACAGGAACCATGCAAAGTCAACCTCCAACCTCAAGGTGCCTGCTTGGGCTTAAGGCTTCAGGCCTCTGTTGCTCGAGCTTTACACAGTTATTTCTGCAGAACGTGGGAGGAACATCCCATTTTAAGTAGGGAGGGGCTGCATTCGGCAGAGGGGCTGCCAACTGAGAACATTTAAGTGGACCAGGCAAGGATGATGAATGCGTGGTGATGAGGTCATTCACCCGAACCAGGCTCTGAGGGAATGTGGGTTGAATGTTGGCAGTTCAAGCTTTTAGAAAAACACTGCAAATTGGGATTGTTAGGTAAATAGACATTTAAAAAAATCAGAAACAGTATGTAGGATTAGAACTCTAGGGCCTGACGTGGCTCATGCAAGGAGGCACGGACTCTCTCTTCTGCTGGTTTTGTTTCTGCGGGCCATTTTAGCTTTGATCTCTGTCTTTCTTCTGAGTCCAGGGTCTGGATTTTGTTTGTCTTCCTGGCAAATACTTGCAGAGAAATCAATGCACACACAGTCATTTGCAGAAGTCACTCCTATTTTTGGTGTGGGCAGTGTTCTCAGTCGCCTCAAAGCAAACTCGGCAGTGTTCATCCAGAGGTGGGTGAGGCTGGCACCTGGGGGGTTCTGGGGACATATGCAAAGCCTTTCTCCTGTCTCTCATGAGTTTACAGAGTCAGCTCGCAAAGGTTAGCACTCCTCTGGGGGCGGCTTCCAGCACTAGCTCTCAGCTTTGCTTGATTCAGAGTGTTTCCTTTAGCCTGGGTCCTCCGAGTCTGGTATTCTCTGGGTTTGCATACAAACGCCATCTTGGGCAGATGAGAATAAACTCTCATGTTTCTTGAGCATTCATGTAGCTTCTCTGTGGGGTTTTCCTAAGAGAATCCTATTATCATTAGCAGAACATTCCAAAAAGGCTAAACTTATTGTTCTGTAAGAGATGCTATTCAGGACTCTAAAGTCTCAGGGTCATGGTGTGGTATTTGAAATGAAAAATATTTGTTTTATTCATTTTGTTTAAGTTTAATTCCAAAGGAGTAATATATACATAGATTTGGAAATATATAAGTATGTCTGTCATATATTAAACAAAGTAGCAGTTCTTTCCCATCTCTCTCTCTCTCTCTCTCTCTCTCTCTCTCTCTCTCTCTCCCTCTCCATACATGGAAGAGTGTGTGTGTATAATATACAAGTATAAGTATATTTGTATCTTTCCACAGTAGGGCATTAGTCAGTTTTTTACTTACCATCACATTATCTGTAAATGTCATGTTTTATTTTGCTTATTCTTTGGCGAGAGTTTTCCCCTAAGCAGCCTACTCTCATTTCAAATCCATGATCCTCCTGCCTCAGCATCCTGCACGTTGCTATTGTGGTGCATGCCGCTATGCCTGGCCTCTGAGTCTCCTTTCTAATACTTACATGAGGACATATTGCGATGACATTCATTTACCAACTTGCCCAATGCTGGACGCCTGGGTTATTTTAGTGGAAACTTCTTTTGACATTAACAATGCTGTGAGAAGCAGTTTTGCATGAACTTTATTTCTGTTGTTAGGGCCTCAGAAAAGTTCCTTTTCAAAATGGTAGAAAAAGAACGTTTTTAGTGCCCCCAGACTGTCTAGTGTCAATCAATCCTTTTAAGAAAGGAGGCAGGAACATCCCCATTTTATTGGCTCAGCCAACTATTTTTGTTTGCTCTGTGTTAACCAGAAACCAGTCCCTCTAATGCTAACACTTGACCCAAGCCAGGTAGAATTGCTTTGCCCTCATCCAAAGGCTGCCATGGCCGTTCATGCTCACAGGGTCCTCTGATGAATGAATTCTGCAACTGGGCTGTTTTATACCTTCCTACTCTGTCTTGACTCTGTCACAAACTCCTACTTGAGTTTGCGGTGCCTCCTTCTACTTCTTTTTTTCCTCTGTCCTCAAGATATGATCTTACACTGTAGCTCAGGCTGCCTCACACTCATGAAGACCCTCTTGTCTCAATCTTCCAAGGTTTGGGATTACAGCCACCACCGCACCCAGCTCTATATGTGGCTTGTAAGACTACTGCACTCACTCAGCTGCACTGAGCTGTGGCCCAGCAGATGTGTGAAGGGTCCTTCTGAGCCACATGTCCCCACGGCAGGAAAGGAGTTAGGATCATGGTCACTTCCAGATCTTTCTCTATGTCTGACACATCTCCAGAAAATCCTGCTGTCTTGGGCGCCCCATGGTGTCCCTGGCCATTTCACTCCACACTCTGTCCTGCATCACCACAGAGCTTCTTAACTGAGCTTCCTCTTACTTCCTCAGCTGCTTGTGTCTCCATTTTCTATTAAAAAGATGTTACTGAAACACAGACCACCTCATGGCAGTTCTCCAATGTATTAATCACTTTCCTGTGGATACCTGACCAAAAAAAAAAAAAAAAAAAAAAAAAAAATTCAAGGGGAGAAGTGTTCCTTTGGGCGTGGTTTCTAAGGGATGTCTGTCCATCCTGGTGCGAGGCATGATGGGAGAGCTCAAGTGCTGGCAGGAGCTTGAGGTGGAGACTTCCTCACATTACTGTCAACAAGCAAGCTGAGAAAGCTAGACCGGAACCATCAAGGCTCTCTCCCCAGGGACCTACTTGGGCCATTCAGGCCTTCCTTCCCAAACTTCATCGACTTCAGAAGAGCGCCAGCAGCTGGCGACTGTGTGCACAAAAGACCAGCCTCTGGAGACATGTTACAGTTTCAAACCATGACAGCCAGGAACATTGTTTAATAGTGTTTGGACTTACAATAGAATTCCAAATTCCTCTTCTATCTATGTGGCTTTCTAGTGTGATCAAGCCCCTGTTTGTTCTTTGTTCTTTTTCTTCACTCATGAAGGACTGCACAAGTCTTCATTAAACTAGTTTTAATTTATTTTCTGTTATCACCTGCCCTCCTCATTTTTAATTGACTGTATGGTTTCTGAGATCAGCATCAGTTCATTTTTTCTTTGAGACTGTAACACACATGCACAATGAAATATGATGACATATAGATTCACTCCCCCATCCCTTCCTTCTCCTGACTTCATGACCTTTATTTTTTTTTTTTAAATAGCCTTCTGAGTACAGGTAGTGCTACCTGTGTGTGCATGGGTATGCAGTTAGTGCTGCCTGTGTGTGCATGGGTGTGAAGTTAGTGCTGCCTGTTTGTGCATGGGTGTGCAGTTAGTGCTGTGTATGTGTACATGGGTGTGCAGTTTGTACTGCCTGTATGTTCATGAGTATGCAGACACACACAGGTATCAGGAGGTGGGTTGTGTTTCTTTTTCTTCTAGTTCCTGAAATTTGTGCAATATATTTTCTCCATTAATTAAACATTTTTTCTATTTTTTTTAGAATTTCATTCATGACTAAAATTGTGTTTACATAATTTCCATCTCTTCCTCTGCCCCTCCAACTCCTCCTGTGTCCTCACTATCTCCCAGGTTCATTAATCTTTTATAATTGCTACTGTTACTTATATGTATAACTCTATCATCTATTGACCTACATACTATCTATCCATCTATCTATCTATTTATCTATCTATCTATATCTATTACCCCTCCTCAGTCATCTAGTGTTATGTTATGCACATGTCTTTAAGGCTGATCAATTGGGATTGGGTAATCTATCAAAGGCTCATGCCTGAACAAAAATGACTGTTCCTCCCCGAGAAGTCCTTGACTGCCTTCATATAGGGAGGAAGTCCTGTGAAAAGTGCCCCATCTACCTTGGCATATCCGTTGGGATTGCCATATACAGATCTTGTGCAGGCAGTCATAGTAGTAAGATGTCACAGGCGCAGCTTCCATGTTCTATGTAGAAGGCGCTACCTTGCAGCTGGTGCCCTGGATCTTCTGCCCTCTTCCTTTGATGTCCTCTGAGCCTTAGGTGCAGGGCTTGGGTTGGGCATGGAAATCCCAAGGTCCCATGTTCTTTGCACTTTGCCCAGTTATAGATCTTTGTAGCAGCCTCTGAGTACACAAAACGCTCCTTTGATGAGGCTTGAGGGTTGTACTTACCTGTGAGTATAAGAACAAGTATTTTGAATACATTTAGAAGCTGTATTGATTTAGGACAACAGAAGCAATAGGTTCTTCTCTAGGGTCTATGCCCTCTTCAGCCATGGGTAGTTGCCTAAGCTTATAGTACAAGGCACTGTGGTCCTCAGGTCTGGGGTTTGGGTTCTGGCTCTGCCGTTTAATATTAATGTGACCTGTGACACACCAATTAACATTGCTGAGACTGATTTATCTCTTCTTGAAGAAGATCTGATTAAGTAAGTGCCTGTCATGTGGTCATTGGAAGGTTCGCATGCAAAGAACCTAGACGGTGGTCCTCCTGCTGTAAGCAGGGCACGCCTTCAGGCATCATGGCACCTCCAACTGTGGCCTTCTGCGTCAAGGTGCCAACGAAACCAAAGCTGTCATTCACATGCATTGTGCCTTTGTCGGTCTGACTGGATGAAAGCTCCTTAAAGATAGCTCTTCTGGGCAGAATGCAGCTCAGTTAGTTAGCCGAGTGTTCCCCTACACACATGGGGCATGGAATTTGATCCCCAGCACTGTAGAAACCAGGAATGGAGGTGCACTCTGTAATCCCAGCACCTGACAAATAGAGGCAGGAAGATCCAGAGTTCAGGGCCGTCCTCAGCTATACAGTCAGTTTAAAGCCAGTCTGTATCAGAGGAGACCGACCATGTGTAATATAGAGACTTCTCTCGTTGTTTATGAACCTGTCAGTGACTTCAGCGCCCTAAAACTTGGCAGGAAAACTAATCTTAAAAGACTGGGCCATGTTGAAGCTGGCATCTCCTTGTCTCAAGAGAGCTACTTCTTTTCCTTCCAGGAATCTTCTAGACTCCCTGGATGTCTAGGGGAGGTACAGGACCTGCAGACATTCTGAGAACACAGCATTCTGTCAGTTCTCCTCCACAGGGTGTGTCTACCTTCCTTCAATGCCAGTTTGCAAACTCCAGACAAGGCACTGTGCTATTTGCTAGCCCAGCCTGGCAGGTTCCTGGGTGCCATTCAAGGACCCCAGGATGCTGATATAGAGTAAAAAAAGACCCCACAGGATGCTCTAAATACCCTGCTCTCAATGACCTGCTGTGAGTTTTAGAGCCAGTTCTTGGCAATGTTGGTTTCAGGGCTGTGTGGATGCAGTCTCCTGGGGCTTATGCTGTTGTCTGTGCCCTGTGGTTTCTTTCACTGGAAGATGTCCACCTGCTATGCTCTTGCATCCAACTGTGTTAACAACTGGAAAACACATTTGTGAATGTGTGTAGGTCCTGCAAGCATCTGGGCACATGAATAAAATGAGGTATGCGTGTATACCCACCAGAGCTGACCAAGATGGTAAACATTATATGGAAATAAATTAGTGGAAGGAGGTTTCATTTGTATTTGGGGATATGTATATATATATATGTGTGTGTGTGTGTGTGTGTGTGTGTGTGTATATATGTCTATGCGGACATGCACATGTGCACATGTACACATACGAGCACACATACGTATGCACATGCATGTGCACACATATACATATAGAAGAAAATAAAATAAAATAAACAAACTCAATTACCCCAAATTAAAAAAAAATGCTTGAATCCATACTGAACAGATACTGACTTTTTAAATGCTGTTACTATTCTCTCAGTATTATAGCACAACTACTTACATATCATTTGTGTCTTATTAGGCATTGTAAATAATTAGGTGATGACTTACAGACAATGGCTTATGAAGGAGGATGTGCATATGCAAACACTACGCGATATTACACAGAGACTTAAGCATCTGCAGGTTTAGGCAGTGAGTACCGAAGCCTATGCATTATGTATGTTTACATGAGTATATATTTATTTCACTCCATTTACTTAGAGAACCATCTCTTGTCACTGAAATCACTCACAGCAAGCACCCCATCGTTTTGGCTGGCTTCACATGCATGGAGAGGGGATGACATTGGGTGACAGCCTCAGTTGCTTGTCACCTGGAACTCACTGATTACTCCAGACTGGCTGGCCAGCAAGCTCTGGGAATCCTCCTGTCTCTGCCTCCTGGTCACAGGATTATAGGCATGTGCCACCATGCTAGGCTTTTTGTCGGGGTGCACTTTACCGAGGGACCATCTACACAGCCCGCATCTCTGTCTTGTTAATACTGCTGCTAATGCTGGGTCAGGACGCCCGGGGAGAGACCATGCAGGCCAGAGCACACTCATGCACTTGTGATTTCCCATCCCACTTCCTCCGTCTGCAGAAAGACCCACACTCATTATTATTACCTCTGGAGGATTTTTGTAGCTTTGCTAAGGGTCCAGTTTCCGAGTTTGGGAGATTAACATAGGTCAAATGTCATGGGTAGCATTGCTAAGTGAAGATGCCTCAGTCTTGGGCAGGAACTCAAAGCCTAGCTTCACCCATGTTCCCTCTCAGAAGGTTCAGAAGACCTGGTTCCTTGGGTATCACATCTGTAGCTCCATCCCCAGATCAAGACGGATCCTGTTCTAACACAGAACATTCAACCAATTAAAAGTCTGTGGTTCTTTTGTGTCTTCTGTGTTCCTGTGACACTTAGCCACGGGTCCTCCTCTTGTTCATCACACTGTATTGTTGAGTTGTTTAATCTTGATTTTCCTTGAGGAATTCTCAGATGCCCAGTGTTCCTGGGGGACAGGGAACTCTGACCCAAGGCATTCACTTATTTTTAGCTGTAGTGTCTCCATTTTTCTTTAGGGAATCAGGAATCAGTGTAGGGACTTGGTACAGTCACATATGTAACTTGAAGAACTTGGTACTTGGGAAAGAAACTGTATGTACAAGGAACCTTGGAATAATACACTCATGCAAGCTTCCCATGTAAAATGTGATTTTCAGTTTAATTAAATGGAAAGCTAGCAGCGAGAGTCACTGTAACATACGTATTCGTGGATTCATTTCCTCATGACGTCATTGATTCCAGTAGTGTACACTGGACTCAATGATGTTCGAGGCCTCTGCTAGGCATTGCAGATATAATTCTCTTAAAGTTATCCTCTCAATTTTATTCAGTGCTCGTATCTGTAGTTAGTTATTCATTTACACGTTGCTTTTTTTTTGTTGTGGGATTGAACCCAGGTCATCGTGGGCGCTAGGCACGCTGAGTCAGTGAGCTGCAGCCCTGGCTATTTGTTTTATTTAACAAATTCTTACCAAGTGCCTACTCTTGTTTGAGGCGAGGGAGTTGCATCACTAAGCAAAAACAGACTAAAGGCTCTCTTTAACACGGAGAGCACAGACTGATGAAGATGTAGGTCACCGTGCTGTGCCAGGCTGCCAGCAAAAGCACAGAGAACACAAATCCATCAGCAAACCCACAAACAAACACCAACTTGTGAGCTCTCTTCTCCCATGGCCTCTTCTCTGTTTTCCCTCTGACCACTTCTCTACCTTCCCAGGGCTTATGAAAGGATAAAGGGAGGAGACAATCTGGTTTGAAACCATGAATAAGAAGTATATTGCTTGGTAGATCCACTTGTGAGCCTCAGTTTGGGCTAGAAATACTTTGTGCCATGTCTGACTCATCAATCAGGATCATGTCTCTCTACATAAGCTGGTTATAATACTTAAACTTTCTTGTCTTACTCTGTCTTTGGGTTCTAGGGATGATCTGATTTGATGGAGGTCAGCTACATGTAATTTCCTGCACACGGTTGCCATATCTGTGTTTTCTAACTGTACTCCTATTCATTTTTGTATTGATAACCACTTTATAGAGAGCCTTGAGCTAGCTACGAGAGACTTGTAGTTAGCCTTCATCAACCTCTCTCAAAGTGGCAAACACTAAACAACAAATGAGTTACCTTCAGCTGGAACCATGGGACTAGGAAGTGCAAGCTGCTGGACCTGGGTGGTGTGGGGCTAGAGGCATGCTTCTCTAACAGTGATGTTGGGGTCATAAGGAGAGATAGCAAGCAGTTGGTTAGGTGAACACAGACGCTGGAGGAAAGAGCAACAAGAGGGAAACTCTCCAGGAGAGAGAGAGAGAGGCTTTTTCATGTGTGCAGAGACCCGAGTCAGAAGGCCAATGGATCCATTGAAGAACAAAAAGGATGTGTTTCAGTTTAACTTCTATTGCTGTGATAAAACACTGACCACAAACAACTTGTGGAGAGGAGGGTTACATATTCCAATCATAGTCAATCATTGAGGGAAGTCACAATTGGAACTCAAGGCAGAAACCTAGAGGCTGGAACTGAAGCCTAGCATATATGCAGGAGTGCTGCTTACTGGCTTGCTCCCCATGGCTTGCTTCGTGTGCTCTAGTATACAACCAGGATCATTTGCCTAGGGTTGGCACTGCCCACAGTGGTCTTGGCCCTTTTCAATTATCAATCAAGAAAATGACCCCAGCTGATTGTCTTCAGGCCAGTCTGATAGGGGACAGTTTTTTTCTTGTTTGCTTGTTGTTTTTACTTGAGATTCTTTTTTCCAAGGTGGCCCTAGCTTGTGTCAAGTTGTTATGTCCTGAAGGTCATAGGATGGTGATGACAAAGCAGGATGATTCCAGAAAACAGTCAGACCATGCAGGGCTAAGTGGACAAATCTTGGAGGATCACCGAAGAAAGGTTTTATTTAAGCACATGACAGGCATGATCAGACATTTGTCTTTTAAAAGATCTCTCTGTCAGATGGGAGAAATGAATTGTAAGAGACAATATTGGAATCAGAAAGAAAGGTTAAGATGATACTGGACTTGTCCAGGTGACAAATGACAAGGGATCTGGGCCAGGAGGGAAGACAGACAAGAGGGCAGACGTGAGCTATCTGCAGGAGGCAAAGGGAAGGGCTTTGTTCGTGTGTGAGAGTCGTGGCTCGGGTGTCTGAGGGAGGGTGGTGCTGTGTTCCAAAGAGGGGTGAGCTTTCAGAGGGGCACGCAGGATCTCTTGCTGGACTCTGGACTGTTCTGAAGGGAGCATCCAACAGGTGGGCATCTGGGTGGCTTCAGCTCTGGGAATGGACCAGATCCCACAGGAAGAGAGAAGAAAAGGAAGAGAAGAAGGCCAAGGGCTGAACCCAGTGTTTGATTAAAAAGATTGCCTTTCTCCCAGCTCACAGTTTTTTTTATTAAAATTTTTATTAGTATATGTTAATTGCAATGGGTTACTATGATATTTTCATGCATGTATATGAGTATCTTTTGATTATAGTACCCATAGTTACACTGTCTTGCCCCTCCAATTCTTTCTTAACTCCTTTCTACTTTAATGCCTTTTTATTGACCCAATGAATTGTACTGGGGTTGCTTATGGGGCTGTTTGTGGGAGCATGGGCGACTGGCTAGTGGCTACATCACGGAAAAAGACATCTTTCCCTCTCCCAACAAGCATTAACTTCCTGCAGTTCCTCGAGGAGGAGGGGTCTTGGAGAGGTCAGAGTTTTAGAATTATCATGTCTCTGTGAGATGAATGCACAGCAAAAATAAGAAAACATCTGATAGTTTCCTCAACCTATTTTGCACCCAAAGAGCTGTATGTTTTTGTTTTGTACTCTAAGGAAAATTGATCTGGGCATGATGGCATAGCCCTGTGATCCCAGCTCTCCTGAGGCTGAGGCAGGAAGATCATATTCAAAGCCATCCTGGGCCTCATACAAAAATGAACAAGCCAACATGAGTAAACAATTAAAAATTTTGCTTCTGTGCAATGTGGGTTTTAAAGCTTTATGTATGTACCACCCTCCTTGGCGTTGTTCATTCTGGAGTCTGTTTCAAGAAATATGTTGATAGACTGGTCCCATTAAGAGAAAGGCACATAGGAGGTCCAAGCTGCTGGAAATGAATTCCCAAGAATGTCAGTGGGATGGTTAGTGTCTGTGTGACTGAACATAGAGAAAAATATAAGGATGAGAGTGGGCTCAGTAGATTGCTACAACAATTATTTGGAAGCTTTTCTTCCTGTGTGTGTGTGTGTGTGTGTGTGTGTGTGTATGTGTGTTCGTGTGTGTGCTTGTGGTAGACTGAGGACAAATTTTAGTAAGCTCCCAGAAGTTCACCTGTCTGTGTGCCCTTACTGCTAGAATTACAAACTTGGCTTTAAAAATGATTATTTTTTAAACATAGGTCCTGGGGGTTGCAAGCTGGTTTCTTGTGTTTCCTTTCAAGATAGTCCCTTACGAGATGAACAGATAAGCTGCATCCCCACCCCTACCCCACCCCACAGCCCATCTCAAGGGTTATCATGTCCAACACAGAACGCGTGTATCCCAAATTGGTCTACGGTGAGAAAGAAGAAACTAGAGCCCGTATGAAATAAATTTTATTTCTAAAAATTAAAGCGAAAGAGCAGTGAACTAATGAATTAGGTTTAACGACATGGAGCTGGCCATGGAGACAGAAGCCTGCAGTCCCAGGAACTGAGGCAGGAAGATCCTGAGTTAGGTCAGCCTGGCCTCTCCAGTATCTTAAAGAAAAAAAAGTGGTTTGGAGTGAGTCTGACTTGGATATACATAAAATTTCCTCACTCTGGATTTTGTGAGGGTACGAGGACTTCAGACAGTGTTTCTATCACAGACAATTCTCTTGTTGCCCGATTCAGGATATCTGAGTGTTTCTCCAACCTTTGGAATCGCCAGCACAGCTTCCAGAAGGGGTCAGTCAACACCCTGGACAGCTCTCTGCTCTGCCGCCAATTCTCCTTGCATCTATTCTGGTCTCATTTAATGTGGCTGAAATGATTGATGATCGCCCTTCAGAGGCTCGTGTATTTTGTGCTCTGTGTAATGTCTGCAGATAAAATCCAGACTTGTGCAGAGAGAGAGAGAGAGAGAGAGAGAGCCTGTCTCTGTCCCCAAGTGTGTCATTCCACTTGACACTGGTGACTCAGAGGCTGTGGTCACAGGGTGTTCCCTGAGAGTGTACTTCGGCCCCATTGGTCCCCGGATGCAGGCCCTGGCGTAAATGTGAATCTTATCTGCAGGGGCTTCATTCTTCAGCCAAGGCAGCAGTTGCCACTGCAGACTGTGTTCCTCAGGGAGAATGTGAAAAGGAGTGCACCATAGTGCCTTCCCTTAGCCTTCCCACATCACATAGTAGCATCCTTCCCAGAACTCAGAAGGAAACATGAGAAAAGCAGATAATAAATGCTTTTGGGGTGCTGGACATCTAAACGGTGCACTGTCTGTGTCTCAGCACCTCTAGGAAAGAGTGTTCCAGGACTGTGGAGGGAGGGATCAGACGTTGTCTGATTCTGGAGAGACCTAGGTGGTTTTCCTTATCTCTCTGCGTGTTCATGCACGTGTGTGAGTTTATGTGGTGTGTTGCTGACCATGCCCATGGGCACCCATGGGGAGGATAGCAGGTGTCCATCCTGTTCTACCACTCTCCACCTCATTCTTTGACAAAGCATCTCTCTCTGAATCTGGAGCCAGGCTGCCAGCCAGCACGCCCCGGCTCCCAGCCTGGCTCTGCCCTCCGGTGTTACAGGTGCAGGCTGTCATGCCAGCTTTATATTTAGGCATTGGAAATTTGGGCTTCCTGAGCTCTCTCTTCCAGCCTCTGGAAACTAGGTTTGAAGCCCAAATCTGTCACTTACAAACTCAGTGGCCTTGGACAAATTACTTCACTTTTCTGAGCCTTTGTGTCTTCCCCAAAGAAGAAAAATGGCACAGATCTGGAGAGCCGGTGCTAAAGAGCTGATCTGAGTATGTGAAAAATAATGCACATGGTCCTGAAAACATGCTCATTACTGCTACATGCTGTTATGCTCACTGTATACCTGCAAAAGCAAATGTAAGGAATGAAGCCTTTGTTCTGGCTCACATTGATAGCACAGTCTAGCAGGGTAATGACGTCATGGAATCAGTTGCTCGAAGCTGCTGGTCCATGACATCCACAGTTAGGAAGCAGGGAGAGCTGAGTGCTGGGGCTCAGTTCATTTGCTCTTTTTACTTTTGGCTCAGGACCTACTAGGTGGCTCTTCCCACTTCAGTTAGCACAATCTGGAAACTTGTTCACAGACGTGCCCAAAGCCTAATCTCTTGGCTAATTTCTAGACCCTGGCAACCAGTATTAATCATCACACTGATTTTTACCTACATGAAACTGGCTTAATGTCCTGGAAATTTAGGCCAGATCAAACTTTGGATGGATTCTCCCAAACCTGCTACAGTGTTCCTCAAGTTCCAGCTATAATGGCTTCTGCCCAGAGTGCACTGGCTTCTCCAGGAGGAGAGGAGGCTTCTGGGAGAAGTATTTCTTATGTACATCTGATTCATTCAGGCTGAGCTCCAGGCTGGGTCCGGGTAGGGCCAGGAAAGAAAGAGTTAGGAAAGTCTTCCTTTGGGAGATGGGACTCCTGTCCCAGGTTTATAATTAGTAGCAAAGATCAAGGGATTGAGAGGCTATGGCCAGAAGAGGGAGGAGAGATGGCAACATCACATCCCTGAACGACCCCTGGGGTTCTCGGCCTGAAGAGGCAGTGACGGCGCTTAGAACCCCAGCATCGGCTATTACTCAGAAAGCTTCCTGGTGATTTGAGCCAATTTAATTAATCAGACAATTCTCTTTCATTGGAGCTTTTATTCCTTTGAGACAATGAACAGCTCTGAGTCACTTAACTTCCTGGGTTTGTCATCGCTGGCTGTTTCTTCTTCTTCTTCTTCTTCTTCTTCTTCTTCTTCTTCTTCTTCTT
>OU015755.1:54255759-54270425 GCA_907169655.1 Acomys percivali
TCTTCTTCTTCTTCTTCTTCTTCTTCTTCTTCTTCTTCTTCTTCTTCCTCCTCCTCCTCCTCTTCCTTCCCTTCCTTTTCTCTCCTTCCTCTTCCTTCTCATCCTCTTGCTCCTTCTCTTCTCTGAACACCTCTCCCCCCCTTTCCGAACTTCTCCCTTCTCCTTGTCCTTCCTCCCTGTTTCTCCTATTTATTTTTCTCCCGCTTGTTCCACCTCTCTTTCTCCTCTTCCATTTTTCTTCTGACAGCATAGTATCCTAATATATACCATAGGCTGGCCTTGAATTTCTAATCTTGTCACCTCAGCCTTCTGAGTACTGGGATTGTAGATATGCACCCACGACACCTGGTTTATAGGTCTCTCTCTAGTGCAGCTTGCCCGTTCTTCTCCTCAGGGTAAGCCAGTGGGCAGTCCAGAGAGCAGATGGGTTTAAGAGTTTAGGACATCACTGGAGAGGGCCTGCACACCTGTGAGATACAGAACGGGGGCCAGAAAAAGCCGAGCTATGTAAGGGAGAGTCTAGCCATCAGCCATGTGTTTCTATGCCTTGAAAGCATTGCACTGCCGACCTCCCCCCGCCTGCCAGTCCCATTGCTGCCCTGCCCCTCACTCTTCGGGTAGTATCTGTTGTCATAACACAGCCCCTCTGTACTTGCTTCTCTTTCCACTATGACTCCTTAAGTAATGAACCCTTTTCAAGTGCTTAAATAGCATTCGCTGCAATTCGTGATGCTCTGCTTCCCTCGGCAGTTGTTTGGCTGACTCCTGTCTTTGTGAGATCTACAGCTTCTTAGGGGATGAACTGTTCGCCTGTCCTCATGGTTGTAGATTGTAGCCTCAGCACCCAGCATGATGCCTCCTCATACATAGAGGTGCTCAAGAAGTGCATAAATGAGCATGTTTCAGTATGGTACTTGAAATGAGGGGGAACATCCTGCCTTTAGAGTCATGGGGGTTAGCCTCTTAGCTCTCATGTCATGAAGCTAAGCATCCTGCATTTAGTGTCACGAAGAGCACTTTCTCCTCACTGTAGTGGGAGGAAAGTCCTACAGGCATCTAGATGAAGTGTTTGAACCAACCCTCGAAACTAGTTGCCTCTGTTTTGGCAAGACAATAAGTCAAGACCTTAGGGATGTAGCTCTGTTTGTAGAGTGCTTGCCTGCCGTGTACAAGGCTCAGGGATTGATCCCCAGCACTGCATAAGCTGGGCATGGTAGTGTAGGCTGTGATCCCAATACCAGAGATGCAAGATACTGTCTCAAAAGCAAAGCCAGACATGATGGCACATGCCTGTAATCCCAGCACTCAGGGAGATGCTGGCAGATCTCTGAGTTCGAGGCCAGCCTGGTATACAGGACAGTCCAAGACAATCAAGGCTACACAGAGAAACCCTGTCTCAAAAATATAAAAATGAAAACAAAAACAAACAATCAAAACGAAACCTGGTCTAGACACCTCTAAGGTTTGTTTTGGTTTGGTTTTGAGACAATATCTCATTTAGCCCAGGATGGCCTCAAACAGGCTATTTAACCAAGGATGACCTTGAACTTTTAACCTTCATCCCCATCTGCACCTCCTGGTATTGGGCAGGGAACAGTCTGTGAGAGTAGCTCTGGGGTCTCTCTTGCATGGATGCCTACTGGTGAGCAAAGGCAGATTTACAGGCAGGGAGGACTACATCCTATTTCCTTTTCTGGATGTTTCCCTCAGTGCTGAGTCTGGGTACTCAGGAGACAGGGCCTTGATTTCTGAGCTCTGGTTATTTGCATTTAATCATGGAGCATGATCCTGTCTTATAAATTCAAAAGCTACTTCGCAACATTCAAAGAAATTCCTATTGGGATGAAATGACTAAGCTTTGCATTTAAGCATCGGTCCTGGTGGACACATGGAGTCATTTCAGAATGCTCAAAGGTCAAGAGAGAGATGGTTGGTCAGATTCACAAGGTGAGAGGGATGTTAGAAACCTCTTTGCTTTGATCTGAATTGCTCTGTGTGAGGGAGTTTTACAATTTTTCCTCTCTTGTTTGTGTGTGCTTCTTCATGTGGTGGGCGGAAGTTAGCGTTCACTCTTTCCAATCACGCTACACCTTTTTTAAAAAGAGGTCTCTCATTGGGCTAGCCTGGCCAGGAGGAAAGTCTGGGATTCTCTTGTCTCTGTTTTCCTGGCTAGGCATGCACCACTGGACTTTACCTTTTTACATCAGGTGCTGGGGATCCCAGCTCGGGTCTCCAGGCTTGTGTAGCAAAGCACTTTATGGACAAGCCTCCCCAGCTCTTGGCGAGGAAGCTGAAGAGACAAAGTGCAGGGAGCCTGGGAGAAATGTGGGAAGTCTGCCCACACGGATCAGCCGTCTCTGCCCCCCCACAGCTGCCCACCTACGGGCTCGCAGAAGCCTGCCTGAAGACAGCTGCAGGGTTGGTTAGGGTCACTTTCCAGGTCCTGTGTTTCAGAGCCAGCATTGCTCATCCCCTGGAGCTGGTCGTCTGGATGCAGGCTCCTTTCCTCACTGAGTGCCCCACAGGTTAGACTGTAGCTGATCCCATCACCAGGGCTCCAGAGTGACACTGATGGGGGAGGGGGAAGAGTTTGGAAGGAAAGAAACTTGCTCCTCCTCCTGTTTCTTCAAGTGCCTCTGCAATTATTTGTTCAGTTGTGTGCCTTTGAGTCATTTGCTTTTAATGTAAGTGCACCTACTTTAAAGAAGCAACTTGGCATCAGAGCCAGATATGGAAAATCAGTTTCACTTCCCACAAATAGAAAGAAAGTGCAAAAATAAACACGTGTAAAGGAGACCAAACAGGATTTCCCCTTCTGGTTGAAGACAGCTCCTGCCGGAGGCTTTGAGCCCCAGGCCTGATCTCTTGCTTAAAAGGGGAGATTAGCAAGATGTTGTGTGTGGGGGAGTTGGTGCTTTCTGGTTGAAGCTGCAAGGGCTTGAAATAGAACAACTCTTTGGCCATATGATCTGGTGCTGTTTAATTCTTTGCCCCAGTACCACTTAAAGAGCATCATGGCAGGCCCCAGGGGGATAGCCCTGCCATATGATCTGGTGCTGTTTAATTCTTTGCCCCTGTACCACTTAAAGAGCATCATGGCAGGCCCCAGGGGGATAGCCCTGCCATATGATCTGGTGCTGTTTAATTCTTTGCCCCTGTACCACTTAAAGAGCACCATGGCTGGCCCCCGCTAAACAGCCCTGCACAAGACAAGAGCTCTACGCATTGGCTATAGACACCTGGGAATCCATTCACTCTGTAGATGATTTTTTCTCCGGTTCAGAGACAGGTTACTTTCACAGGGTTAGTGGTGGACTTTGGGGAAACCATGTACCCTGTATGCACTAGTAGGGGAAGTATAAAGAACTGAGGTGTCTGGAGGGAAATAATGCCGTTAGTCATGAGTGTTGGGACTTGGAACACATAGGGGAAATATGTACTTCGCAGTTGTTTCTAAACTTTGACCCTTGGGGGATTGAAGTTGTGCTGATCTATGCTATATAGAAACTAGGTAATTTACAGAGGAATTGATGGAACTGGAGACCAGTATGCTAGGCGAAATAAGCCACATTCTACTTTCATCATATATGTGTGTATATATGCACATGTATACATATGCACATATAAGATGACTACATATATATACATTCATGATATACACATATAATGAAAATAAAAAAAGTAAAAAGGGAATTGGGAGAGTAAACAACAGAAAGAGAGTATGCATGATCAGAGTATGCATCACTGTTGTAGGCTTAGATTTTTTAAAAACCTACTTTATTTGTGGTTCCTTAATGCCTCTACCTCCCTTCCAACCCACTGACCTCAGGTAGGAAAGAAAGAAGGTTAGTAGGAACAGGGGATGTAGACCTTTTAAAACTCTGTTCCTTAGGGTAATTCCAATTTTCATCATCAGGATTCCACAGTCCAACTAAACAGCAGCAGACACAGAGGAATGAATCAGCAACAGCCTTCTCGAAGTCTCTCTCTCTCTCTCTCTCTCTCTCTCTCCCCCCCCTCCGTCTGTCTCTGTCTGTCTCTCCCTCTCTCCCTCTCTCTCGGATCCTATTTACACCCCCTCAGAGTCCACACAAGAATGTTTTCCAGCTGGCAAAGACCATGTCCCCCCGTGAGATAGTTCCCTGCTGACAAAGATCACATGTCCTCCCCTACCCAGATCTAGCCAATGGACAGGACATTCTCCACAGTGAGTGGAGAGTGGGGTATGACTTTCACATGTACTCTGGTGCCTCATATTTTACCATGTCCCCTGGATGGGGAGACCTGGTGGCACTCAGAGGAAGGATAGCAGGCTACCAAGAAGAGACTTGATACCCTATGAGCATATACAGGAGGAGGAGGTCCCCCTCAGTCACAGTCATAGGGGAGGGGAGTAAGGGGAAAATGGGAGGGAGGGAAGAATGGGAGGATACAAGGGATGGGATAACCATTGAGATGTAACAAGAATAAGTTAATAAAAAAAGAAAAGAAAAAAGAAACTCAAAAAAAAAAAAAAAAGATCACATGTCCTCTCACGAGGCTGTTATCAGGTGTGGAGAAACATAAACTAAAGGCAATTTAACATCCCACACTTGGGATCAAAACAAAAACGTATGTACAGAGCCAAAACTTCCACTGTACATTGTACTTAGCCTTTTACATGGGCACAGGAGATCCTAGCTCAGGTCCTCATGCGTGTGCAGGAAAGCACTCTATTGAGTGAGCCATTTCTCCAGCCCCTGGTGAGGAAGCTGATGAGATGAAGGGCAGGGATCTTGGGTACAATTTAGGGAGTCTGTCCACATTGATTAGCACCACTGTCTCCTACTGCTGCCTACCTCTGGCTTGTAGAAACTAGCATGTGTCAGCAGCTGCAGATCCCCATGTGACCACACATGTATCATATTACATATGTATGAAAATATCATGATGAAACCTAACATTTCTACAATGCATGTACAATAATAAAAATGAGAAAGATACCCCCTCCTCCAGAAGATCAATGTCCCCTGATTCTAACAGTCACTTGATTGTGATTCCTGGCTGGTGACAAATATAAGAGTAAGGCTAACTTTGAGCTTCCAGAAGAGATGTTTGCTGAGTACTCCCACTAGTCAGGGCTGATCTCAGTGTGGTCCAGAGACATGGGACAGCCCAGTGGGAGCAGAGCACACATCCAGACACTCCTCTGAGGATTGAGATGCTTGGGTAGATGCTGTTCCTCCCAGGACTACATGAGCATCAAATTCCAGTTTCCTCTGCGAACTTCAGACTGACAGAACAACTGAACCCACTCCTAGCTGCCACTGCAGCATACCACCCTGTCTGTATTGAAATAAATGGGACTTACAAGCTAAGGTGTCTTTTCCGTGGGTCTCAGGGGTGGGGGCAGGAGGTGGCATTGACATTTAAGTCTTGAGAGCTAGCATCTCTGTGTATGAATAGTAAAGATCTAGGATTATCTGCTTGGGTCAGATTCTGGTTTCTATTGTTGCTGTGTCATCTTAGGGAAGTCACAGACCCTCTCTGTGCCTCGGTTCCCCCTTCTGTAGAGAGAGATGATGTAGAAATGAACTCATGGCTTGTTATGTTAGGTCAGGAGATACACATAAGGTACTTGAATACAGAGGGAAAAATCTATAATGACTTGTATAATAATAAAAGACCAAGTCATTTCTAATACCCCTTGTGATGTCCTTGGATATAGAGGAGTATAACCAAATATACATCTATATCCACTCTCTCCTCTCTCCTCTGTGAAGGGGTAAAACCAAGTCCTATTGTATGGATGTATAACATTTTATTGATCCATATACAAGGTGGTACTTGGGTTGTTTATGCCTTTTATCAGCCATGAAGTCATATGAATATCTATCTATGCATTAGTCTATTCAGACAGATGCTTTCATTTCTCTTGTGTGGATACCCAGAGGCAGAGATGTTGGGTCAGACAGTGAGTTCCCATTTACCTTTCTAAGAAACGGACAAACTATTTTCCAAAGTAGCCATTGTATTTACACTCTCATCAGCAACATCCAGACATCCTAATTTCCCTGTCTTCTTGCCCACACTTGTATGTTCTGTCTTGTGCCACAATCATTGCAGGGAGCACTTGCTCTCTCAATCGTGTCCCATCCCGAGGGTGTGTTTCCTTAGTGATGAATGACACTATGTGCGTTTCTGTGGCGTCACAATGATTTGTGTACTGGCCCTGTGAGATGAGCACTGGGCTTCCATATTTTAATGAAGTTGTTTCTTGTCTTATGATAGATTTGTAAGAGCATTTATTTTATTTTATTTTATTTAGGTACAGGGAGTAGAATCCAGGGCCTCACACAGGTTCAGCAAGGCTCTGCCACTGAGGTACACTCTCATCTCAGGAGATCCGTAGATGGTTTGGATATAAGCTTCTTATCAGATGTATGATTTGCAAGTATTTTCATTTAGTCTGTAGCTTGCCTTCTAATTTTCTTAATTATGTGTTGGAATGTAAATTTTTTTTTTAATTTTAACAACCACCTGTGCATGTCTATGTATATACAGAATTACATGTAGTCTACATTTTTCAAGGTAAATAGTTCAGAGCACGCTCCCTTGTTGCTTTTCCAGACATCCTACTGTTACATTATCTTCTTCTCTCTTCTGTGTTTGCCTTCTTTACTTTCTTCCCTCTCCCAAAAGTGCTCTCCTTTTTCCATTTCTCTGATCAGATTACTTATACCCTGCCGTCCCCTCTCTGTTGCTTCCCAGGCCTCCTATCCTGGCAATGGTCCCATTTCACTCTGCTTGGCTCTGTAGTTACCACAGGCTGTGTACTCTCAGCTGAAGACTTGGAGCCACCTCTGTGGTGTTTTTGAGACAGGGACTCTGACAGGCCTAGAACTCACCAGCAAATCTAGGCTGGCTGACCTGTCTTTATTTCCCAACCCTGGGATTACAAGCCTCTAAACTTTGGCTTTTAAAAGTGGGCTCTAGAGATTGAACTTGACATCTCTGTCAAAAATCATTTACCATAAATCATAAATGTGGGACTTTAGTTCTAAACCATTGGCTCGGTTCCATTGATGTGCGTGTCTGTCCTTACCTTGCCCCATGGCTTCTTAGTCACTGTGGCTGTAAAGCAAAATTCAAAGAAGGTAGCATGAGTACTCAGGATTGTTCCTCAACTGCAAACTTGCTCTGGCTACTTCACATCCTTTGTTTTTCCATGTCAACTTAGAATCACTTTTATCTATTTTGGGCATAGACAATCTGTCGAGATTTGGATGAGGACTACATTGAGTGTATTGGGGATAATATGTTCCAACACTCATATTTATTTCAATCCATGAATATGAGATGCCATTATTTTTATTTAGATTTTCTCCTGTTTCTATTAGCAATATGTTTATAAAAACATAAACATTTTACTTTCTTTGCATCTATGTAATTTTTGTCTAAGTATTTTAAGGCTTTGTTGCTATCGTGTAAAAGCAACTTTTTAAATTTTTAAATAACTGATTAAAGGATTTTGTTACATAGGCTGGGTTGGCCTGGAACTTCCAATCTTCTTTCCTCAGTCTCCCGAATGGTGAGATTACTGGTATGCACCACCCAACCTAAGCTTGCAAACGTTTTGCATAAGAATATCAGAATGTGCTACAAGATGTTACGATGTATGCACACATGAGGTATATATACATGGGAAAGTTGTCTCTGGTGTGAGAAATGCAGTTTATTAATTTTTTACATTTGAGGTTTGCCTCCTGTAGCCTTCTTAAACTTGTTCACTTTTCTACTAGTATTTTATGGATTCTGTGTGTGGATCTTCTACGTGTGTGCTTGTGTCTTACAGGAGCAGCGAAGACACCTCTACCTCCTTTCCTGTTGGGATAACATTAATTAGTTAAAGTTACTGTCTTTCTATTAAATTGCACTCACTGGCCAGACTTCTTACTATCATACAGCAATGAGAAGACGTTAGTAAGAATGAGAAGGCTTAACCTGTTCCTGATTTTAGGGGGGCGTGTTTACTGTTTATTTTGCTGTTTAGACAGATATTAGTTGTGTGCTCTGTAGATGCCAATAACTAGGTTGAAAGATATTTCTTTCCCTTCCAAGTATGTTGATGGTTTGTACGATAAGGACTTTTCAGAGTTTAAAAAAAATATTTATTATGTGCAGAGTATTCTGCCCACACGTGTGGCTGCATGCGAGAAGAGGGCACCAGATCTCACTATAGATGGTTGTGAGGCACCATGTGGTTGCTGGGAATTGAACTCAGGACCATTTGGAAGATTAGCCAGTGCTCTTAACCTCTGAGCCATTCCATCCAGCCTTGACTTTCTAGGTTTTAATTGTGTGCTTTCTGACTTTGGTTAGTTCCTTGTTCTGTTAACATGTTGCTGAGGGGTAGAATAAGGAATATTTGAGCAAGAATGAAATCTAAAGGCATTATAAACGCTACTGCTGCCGATTATGATGGCTGTGCTCTTTGCAGACAAGGAAACTGAGGCTCAGTGAGATCAAATGGTGTTTCCAGGGTAAAAAACGGATGCTGTCAGAACCAGGTTCCCACACTGTTCTGTCCTGATGTCCACAGCTGTGGAGCAGCAGGTGCCTGATTGTGACATCTGAACACACCGGTGCTCCTCGAGTGGCTGGCACCCATCTCTTAGGGATGGGAAGTGAAAGCCACTGTCCTAGATGGATTCTGTGTGCTCACTGTCAACAGTCTTAAGACTCCTTCTGGACAGTGAAGCTAAGCATTTGTTTGGCGTGATGCCTGCCCACTGAGAGTTTACCATTCGTGTCCACATTGGGAATGTGCTGGGTATTTTTAGAGCTGGGCAGCCGAGTGGGACCGCTTGCTCTTCCCCGAGGTCCGTGGATTAGCCCAGGAGTAGCATATGCCCACACTTTGCATGCCTGGTCGTGGAGCACAGGCCTCTGTGCTGTTCAGAAAACAGATTGTCTTGGGAAGATACGCAGCCAGCTTTTCCCTCTCTGCTCCCCTATTTTCAGAGCTGCTCCTCCCTTTGTACGACACCTCTTGGGGACCTGCAGTGATGGTCCAGCTGCTTCTGAACCAGTGGGGTGGTGGGGCTTGCTTACTGGTGACTAAGGTAGCTACTGGTTCTTACAACAAGCATTTTGGGTGACTACAACCTCACCTACCCTCCTGAATGGGCAGGGTACACATCCCTGACTGGGGACCAGGTGGATTGAAAAGGCTCAATAAACCAGGTTGGTTTTGGCAACCTCCAAACTCATTATTCACGTGTGTTGAAAACTCCCTTGGTCCAGAAATGGCTGTCAGTGTCATGAGCCACCCTGGCTTCTGTTTGCTTATTGTGCAAAGCTCTCAATAAGATCTTCAAAAGGGACCAACAGAGCACTCTCTTGCACAGGAAGGGGAGCTGGAGATTTGCATGACAAAGTACTGAAAGTTTCCAGAAATATCAACTCAGATGTGATCCAGCTCAGCAAAACCTTGTTGAGCACCTAAAGCACAGGCTTTTGCTATAGGTAGAGACAAGCATCCCTTCCTCAAATGGTGTTTCATCTACAGAATATGATAGATAGCAAACACACCCACCTATCCATCTATCTATCCATCCATCCATGTGTCCATTCATCCATCCAACCAGAGTTTTTTTAAGCATTAAGTTTGGAGCAGGCTGTCTAGCTTTAATCCTTCCTCTCATTCACTGGACACAGAACTAGGCAGATGCCTGGAATTCTTCCTTCCTCAGATTCTTCTGCCCTAATTTGAGGATGGCCAAAGTAACCAGGTCCAGTGGTGGGTTTGGGGGTCACACAGAATTATACACAAAGTGTGTGGGGGGAGCTGCTCTTGCTCAGGAAGTGCCATCAGTATATCAGGAAGCCTGCACTGCCACCATGATCATGCATTCAGCAGGCAGCTGTGGAGTGTCTAGTATGGGTCAGCCGAAGACCCAGGGTCTGGTGATAGAGTGCAGCCACACCCACAGCCTGGCCCTTGTAGAGTTCATTTGTCAAAGGACAGAAGTCCCAAAGGGACAAATCAACAGATAAAGAATCAAATGGGGTGAAGGCTTGGGGGAAACGTCAAACTGTAGGACAGTCAGAAGGCCAGGGTCCCCTGCCTGGTGACAGAGTGGAGGACTTCCCCAGAGTGGGAGGTACTAGGTGAGACAGGAAGTCTGTGAGGGGCCATACAGAACTCACTTCCAAACAGACCTGCCAAGGATATGGCACATGCACGCTCTCCTCGGGAGTCGTGCAGTCTTACACCAGGTGTTCTGGCTGTATTTAAGTGGAACTGTTTCTGTACTTAATGACTTTTCTTGGGAATCATTTTTCCCCTTCCCCCACAGTTCAGTGTATTTTGTCACATTTCCATATATGTGACGAAATACCTGACAGGAACATTGTGGAATAAGGTCTTATTTATACTTAGTTTTGCCACATTCACTTATTCATTGTGTGTATGCTCTCGCAAGTACGCACGTGTGCGATGACACACATGGGGAGGTCAAAGTATAACTTGAAGGAGTTGCCTCTCTCCTCCCACCAAATGGAGTCCAGAGCTGGAACTCAGGCCACCATGCCTGGCACCAAGCTCCTTCACCTGCTGAGCCCTTCGTCTGGCCCTGGGAAGGACGTGTTTTGGTTTAAGTTTAAGAAGGTACAGTACACCATGGCAGGAGGGCATGGTGTGGGGTTTGTGGCTGGAATGGGGGTGCTGCAGCTGCTGTTCCTCACATATGAGCAGATTGGGATGCAGAAAGAAGGAAGGACTGTAAGCTTCAAGGCCCGCCCCCCGAGCCCCCCCCCCGAGCCCCCCCCCAGAGCCCGCCCCCCAGAGCCCTCTTCCTTCATCTAGGCTCCAGCAACCAAATGCTCTCAAAACATCAGCAGCTGAGGACAAAGTGTTCAAACACATGAGCCTGTGGGGCATTTCACATTCAGATCCTAACCCACAACACACGTGTACAATGTATTTACTTATCCTCACCCCTCCCTTTGTCCTCTCCGAGCTCTGTTCCCTCCCTCTCCCTGAGCACCTCCCTCTTCCCAAGGAGTCCCCCTTGCTGGATGCTTGTTATTCCAGTGACAGATACCAAGGAATGATTCAATTTTTATTTTTAGTTTTTTAAAACATTCTTTCATTCATTCCTTCATAGTCTCATGTAGCCCAGGATGGCCTCAAACTCTCAGTGTAGCCAAGGATGAGCTTCAACTTCTGATCTTCCACCTCTCCAGCTTCAGGATTAGAGAGACAGGCATCACCATGCCTGGGTTATATGGTGCACACACCACCATGCCTGGTTTATATGAGGCACACACCACCATGTCTGGTTTATATGAGGCACACACCACCATGCCTGGGTTATGTGGGGCACACACCACCATGCCTGGGTTATATGGTGCACACACCACCATGCCTTGTTTATATGGTGCACACACCACCATGCCTGGTTTATATGGGGCACACACCACCATGTCTGGTTTATATGGGGCACACACCACCATGCCTGGTTTATATGGGGCACACACCACCATGCCTGGTTTATATGGTGCACACACCACCATGCCTGGTTTATATGGTGCTGGTTATTGAACTCAGAGCTTTGAGCATGCCAGGCAAGCACTCTACCCACTCAGCGGCATCTATAGCCCACACAATTTACAATTTTGATTGACACATATTTATATATGTTTGTGAGTACAGTGTGATGTGTTGATTTGTGTATAACTTGAGTAATGATCAGTGCAAGGTAGTTAGCATGTTTAACACCTTGTCCTCATTATTTCTTTACGGATTGTACATTCAGAATCCCCTGTTCTGTTCTCAGAGATGTAATGCTATTCTGGTTCCTTTCTATTGATATGACAAAGCACTACAACGAACAGCAATTTAGGGGAGGAAGGTTGACTGCCTTACAAGTCTGAGCGAAGTCGGGGCAGGGATAGAAGCAGGAACTTGACGCACAAGCCATGGAGGACCACTGTTTGCTTGCTGGCTTGTTCACAGACCCATGCTCAGTAAGCCTTTTCTACAGCTCAGGACCATCTGCTCAGGGAATGGCGCCACCCACAGTGGGCAGGCCCTCCTACATCAATTAATAACCAAGACAATCCTCCACAGACATGCCCATAGGCTGATCTGATCTGAGCTATTCCATAAATGAGACTTCCTTCTTAGGTGATTCTAGACAGTACCAAGTTGACAGTGACTGCTAACTAGGGCTGTTGTGGCTATTTTTTTTCCTGTTATTTTTTTTTTTTTTGCGTTGTCAAATATTAGAACTTACTTCTCCTATCAGACTGTGACATAGTACCTGTTTAAACAACTTTTCCCCATCCTCTCTTTCTTTTACCCTTCCTCCGTCTTAGCACTATTGTTTTACTCTTTCCCTCTCCTCCTCCACCTCCTCCTCTTCCTCCTCCTCCTCCTGCCTCCTTCTCCTTCTTTTAGAGATTCTACATTGGACTGAGATGTTTTGAAGACTGGTGTGAGAGGGTGTTGCTTTGTTTGGGCTAAGCTGCATGGCATTTTCTATAAAGACAAGACCTGTGCGTCTTTTGCATGCTGATGGCTAACACAGCATTTGGTACCTAGTAGGCACTCAGTAAGCAACAGAGATGATTTCTGCAGAGTTCTTACATGCTGCATGTGCTACCAGGTCCTTCTGACCCTCTTGCTTTCACCTACCGCGTCCACCACCATGCCTAGTTGATGTGGAGCTGGAACCAAACCCACGGATTCACATGTGCCAGGCAAGCACTCTACAAAGGGAACCATACCACAACCCAGAACAGAGTCCTTGAAGTTCAAGCAATAGTTCTCCAGATAGGAGGGAGGAGGGGGCGGAGAAGAGCCATTAAGAAGAGAAGCCTCTTACTGAGGAAGCCCCTGAGCCCGCAGGCCAGCAGCAGGGCTGGGGAGAAGGCGAGTGGAGAACATGTATGTGTGGGTGTGGTGGTTAATATAGATTGTCAACTTGACAGAGTCACTGAGGAGGCAAGCCTTCGGGTGAATCCATAAGGGATTATGTAGATTAGGTTAACTGAGGTGGAAAGACCCACTCTAATTAAGGTGGTACCATTTTTATTTATTTAATTTAATTAATTTTTTTTTGGTTTTTCAAGACGGGGTTTCTCTGTGTAGCCCTGGCTGTCCTGGACTCACTTTGTAGACCATGCTGGCCTTGAATTTGCCGCAATCCACCTGCCTCTGCCTCCTGAGTGCTGGGATTAAAGCATGTACCACCACACCTGGCTAAGGTGGTACCATTTTTATATTTTATATTTGAGCACCATTCTCCATCCCTCTCTGCTTCCTGTCTGTGGCTACAGTGTGACCCCAGCCTCCTGCCCCTGCTGCCACACCTTTCCTGCTCGATGCACTGTATCCTCATACCACGAACCCAAATAAACCTTTCCTTCCTTAAGTTGCCCTTGTCAACTGTTTTTTCATAGCAACGTAGCTTATGCAGGCTCCAAGCCCTGCCTTAGTCACAGAGAGTTCAGCCTTTCTGCATTGGGTAGCCACATGAGGAATTTCAGACAGAGAAGTGTCCTGTGATCCAACTGGTTGTATACAAGTGAACAGCTTAGTACGTAATGCAATGCCATCTCTCCATGTTTACTGCCACCTCCTGGGAGCTAGGGTTGGAATAACTCACATGAGGTGTTGTGTCTTGCACATCTGTCTCAGGATTGCATGCCCGGCCTGGCTCCCACTCTACCATTCTCCTCCAGCTCCTGAAAATGCCAAATGGTGGGAGTTTCTTCTTGGCTGAAATTGTTGTTGGTTTTTCTTTTCTTTCTTTTTTTTTTTTAGGTTTGAAACTTGAATGTTTCCTTTGAAAGCAGGTTTTTTCCCCCCAATGGCTAAGAAACCCTATTCCTCTCCTATAACAGAGCCCTCTTTCTTCTGCTCCTAGAGGAAGCCTATTTAATCACGCTGTGATCAAGTCTGCCCAGGGTGCCCATGGTGGCCTTTAATTTTAAAAAAGAATATGGCAGGAGAAAGAAATGGACAAGGTAGGTTTGAAGTCTTTTCTGTTTTATTATTATTAAAGCAGGCCCACAGGAGAACACAGAGCCTTCCTTCCTTGTCTCGGTACCACTGATGTCACCTCCGTCCTGACTTCTTTAGAAATAATTGGTGCTTTACTGGTGCGTTAGCCATCCCTGGCTGTGTAACCGGTCACCGCCAACTTAGTGGCTGACACTCATTTGTCATCTTATGAGAAATCTATGGGTCTCTACTCTTTTTCTCGGTTCTTCAGACAAGGTCTGAAATGAAGATGGGTGTGGTGCCGGATGTCTGTGACCCCAACAGTGAGAGGCTGGACAGGAGAAAGATGAGTTGGAGGCCAACTTGGGCTCCATAATAAGACTCTGTCTCCCCACTCTGGTCTAGAATTTTGTCTATTCTGAGCACTGGGATATGTGACTTTCCTAAAGCCAAGTGGTCTGAGGAGCTGCTTGTTTTAATTAGTTGCATAGAGCCTGGCATGGTGGCACATACCTTTAATCCCAGGATTTAGGGAGGCAGAGGCAAGAGGATCTCTGAGTTCAAGGCCACCCTGGTCTACAGAGTTCCAAGACAGCCAGAGCTACAAAGAGAAACCCTGTCTCAAACAACAACAACAACAACAACAACAACAACAACAACAACAACAACAACA
>OU015755.1:54277369-54294230 GCA_907169655.1 Acomys percivali
CCTCCTGCCTCCCTCTCTCATCTCACAGTAGCTATGGTGGAATCATGCATGCACACTGCCTGGGCGTCCTCCTGCCTCCCTCTCTCATCTCACAGTAGCTATGGTGGAATCATGAGCAGCGTTATGTGCATGCTGGGGATCTGAACTCAGGTCCTTACAGCTGAGCCACCTCCACAGCCCCTTTCTAACTTTAGACCCACATGTTTATCTTCAGACATGTGGTGGTGTACCATCTATTAACAAGACATTGGTTTTAGGGATGTGGAAACTGTTTTTTCAGACCTTAGGCTCAGGACGACAGAGGAGAAGGCAAAAGGACCCTTCAAATGATGTGTCTGAGCTAACATGTTGCAGGCCACCACTTTGCAGTTTAGTTCCTTCTGAAAACCAATTCCCTAGGACCCTGGTGTGCGGTGAAGACCTATCTGTGGCTTTAGTGCCACTGTTGGGGAATACTTTTTCAGCCTAGGTCCTTGCCTGTACACACCTTCCACACCCCCTTCAGGAGGGTCATAACTCAATAGATCTTTACAGAGATTCCTCAGCCTGCCCTCACACCAGAACTTCCAGATTTCAGACATTATCAGAATCGCATAGGGAGCTTGTTAGGTAGGCAAACTCCTGGGCCATCTCCTAGAGATACAGAACCCAGATTTGTTGGGGTAAAGCTCAGAGTTAGGTAGGCATACCAAATCAGATTCCCAGGTAATTCTGATGTTAAGATCCTTAGGACATGAGGTGCTACTGTGGTTTAGAAGCATCCAAATGCAGCTTTGTCTAAGACTACCAGAGAGGTACACCTGTTGTTGGTTCTTACGCTAGGCTGCATGTTAGAACATCCCGGATGAACTCAGCTAACCCTGGGTGCAACAAGAAGAGGTGCATGTCTGGGGTGTCAGGAGAAGCTAGGCCTCATTCTGGAAGATTCTGTAAGATTGCTGTGCTCTGAATGCACTTGTATGTGTGTGCATGCCACCAAGTGTGTCCAGCCTGCAGCCCACAGGCCATGTGCACACCAGCACATTTATAGGTGCCAGTGTTAAGTTGTACTGTCAACAAGTTGGACATGCCTGCTCCCCTTCTTTCTCCTGGTCTGCATCCAGAAGCACGACATTTCTGCTCACACATTCTTACGCCACCCCTGAGCACTCACATGTGCGTGATTCTATCATTATGGAACCCCTCCCCACAAGCTGCAAGGTTGCTCACCAGTGTTCAGCATTTCTATGTACCAAGGGCGAGGAGACGGCTCAGTGGGGGAAGAACCCTTGCTGTACAACTTGAGGACCTGAGTTCAAATCCCTAGCACCCACGTAAGAAGCAGAGCATGGCTCTATATGTTTGTAACCCTTGTGCTGTGGGGGCAGGGAGCAGAAGCTCCCAAGAACTCACTGGCTGGCCAGCCTTGTCAAAATGATCTCCGGCCTTTGTATACACACATGCACACAGCCACATGTACTCACATACCACACATGCTACACATACTGCAGACATAGTAAAACACACACACACACACACACACACACACACACACACACACAGCCGCACACGAGGCACAGCTCTTTTATTTATGTATACTACTGAAAACAATCCCCCAATATTAGCACAGTGTGGTGGGGCTTTTTGTTACTGCCGTTGTTTGTTTCCCTTCTGGGAAATGTACATCATCATCTAAGCTTGAGGACCACGCTGGGTAAACAGACCGTGTTCGGTACCTTAGTGGGGACACTGAGTTCGCATGCTGACTAGGCCTAAGCAATTACCATGTTGATGCCGATGGCTTCTGCTAAAGAGAAACAGGAGAGGAGGCAGGCAACGATGGAATCTGAAGAGACAGAAGGGAGCAGTCTCTTTGGAGGGCAGCACGTCCCCGAAAAAAAGTGGGCAGAGGAAGAGGACGCTTGGAACCCATCTCCCCCAGAAACTGACAGGTCCAGATGGCTGGTAAGTGAGGCAGTCTCCCGAGCTGACAACTCAGCCACCGAGCAATCCACAGCCAGTTCCTAAATCCTTAGACTAGATGTGTCTCAGGGTCCAGACAGGAGCAAGTTAGAAAGCCTTGCTTAAGATGTAGCACCCAGAGAAAGAGCGATAACACGTGTGATCAGAAAACACAGGAGGAGGATGTTCATAAGTATTTTGGTGTCATTGGGATCTTGGGCTCTGAGCAGCCCTTGGACTTGGAGAGGAATGTTAACGGCAGCTGGCTTTGATCTACAGAGCTTCTCAGGTCATACTGTGCGTGATAACAGGGTTCTGGTTAAAATGCAGATTCCAGGGGATGGAGCGGAAAGCTTGGTTGGAAACATGCTTGATGTGCAAGTGCGAAGGCCCAAGTTCAACCCCCAGGGTCCATATTAAAAACAAACATCAGAGGCCTGATAGTTTGCTTGTATTACCAGTGCTGGCGTGTGAAGACCTTAGGACTCACTGTCGTCTCGTCTCAGAACCCTCCACTGATATTCTATCTTCTCCGGAAAGGACTTATCTGCCTCTGAACTGTAGCACAGTGGCCAGAGAGCACCCGTCTCTCATGCTCTACGTTCCGTGCACTGCTTTGCAATCACCTCCAAGCATACCTTTCGAATCCTTCCATAGCCCCCCTTCCCCCACCTCCCCATGCCACACTGTCAGCCCTGGAGTGGCTTCTAGCTGGTGTACAGTGCCACCTGTGCCCTGCTCACCCAATTCTAGGACAGCTGAAATCAGGTGGCTCAAGCCACTTCTTTCTTGAAAGGCTTTCGGTTGCTTCTCAGGACGTCTTGGCTTGAGCCCAGGATCCTTCTCACGGTGGAGAAACCCTCACCCTCCGCCCTGCTCTTTCCTTTTGCCACCTGCGCTTCACTGTGAGCCTGTTATCTCTGTCAGACCCAAACACACTCTATTTCTCTCCCTTTTCTTTACAGTCTTTGTGTCTTCTGTTCCCTCTGCCCGATCCAGGAGTCATCCCCAAGACACCTTGATGATGAGGGTATATGCGCTGGACAGTGCACCGGAAACACCATTTCCTTTAACCTACCCACTCACTGCAGCCAAGGACTTCTATAGCCCTGAGATGTCCTGTACTCCATCCATCCTCACAGCGCAGTCAAGTTGGTTCCTGCTCTGCTTTATCTTAAACTAAGGGTTTCTGGTGTCATTTGGTACCAAATCTTCCTTTGCTGTGGGATGTATATATGGTGGCTGTTCTGGCCATGTTCTAGGACGTGTCACATCTATCCATAGAGCATCTTCGGGTCTAATTTTAAAAATTAAATAATTAAAAATTTCCTTCCTGGTCTCCCTACTGCATTCTCCTTGCTTTCCCCTTTCTCCCTTTGTTCTAGGCAATTTCACAACTCCTTTTCTCTAATATAGCCACACATGATGTTACGTAACTATAAAATCTAGGAAACACATATGAGAGAAAGCATATGATATGTGTCTTCCTGAGACTCTCAGTTTGCTTACTATGATTGTCTCCAGTCTCATCCATTTTCCTGCTAACGATGTGACTTCATTCTTCGTTGTGGCTGAAAAATCCCACTGTGTATAAAACACATTTTCCCATCCATTTTTCTGTTCGTGGACAGGTTGTCCGTAACCTAGGAGTTGTGACTAGTGCTACATGGAACACTGGTTGGTAAGCATTTCTGTGACACACTGACCTGGAGTACTCTGACTAAACACCCAGAGGTGGTCTGATGTGCTCTACTATGGTAGACCTATTTCCACCGAGGTGGCATAATTTAATTCCCACCAGCAGGGTTACCAGTTACCATTTGCCTACATCCTCCCCAGCATTTGTTGCTATTTGTTTTCTTAAGGAGTATTATGTCTAATGTTGGATGGCCAGAATGTCTCCAGAGATTCTTCAGTGTCCCTCAGGGGGCAGGCATTCTCTGTGGATGACTCCAGCCTCCTCCTGCTCTTTGCTCTGGGTCCTTCCAACGACTCTGGTCCTCTCCCAGCAGCTGTCCCCTTGCAGACACGACCCATCTTCCCTGCTGTTCTGCTTCCCTGGGGGGAAATGAATGAATTGTCCAGGTTTCAGGTTGCAGTGGACAGCTGCTCTTCTAGCTTATTTAACATCAGCTTCTGTCCCCAAGGATGTGTCATTGGCAGAGCACTAACAGGCTGACTGGAAAATATACAACATGTGTTTTTTTTCCCTTTTACTAAATACATGGCTAAGTGTTTAACATGAGATAAACTGGTGTGTTTTGCAGGGAAATGACCTGTTAGAACAGACTCATGGTTTCTCTGGTGAGACGCTTTATTCAGAGCTGGAGTGTGGATTTAAAGTAAAAAATGTATTTCCTGTCGGTTTATTTTGTTTTATTTATTTTGTGTTGTCTGTGGACAGCAAGAACCTTCAGGAAAAGTTCCAGATGCAAACATCTGTAGGCACAAGGGATACAGGGAGGGAAAGAGAACAGAGGAGGGGGGGAGAATGTGGTCAAGTCTCTAGCCAGGGGAGCAATCAGAGATGGATCTCCCACTGTGCCCACCCGTCCATCTGGCCTTCTGTCCATCCATCCACCCATCCATTCATTCAACGCCACGGCACGTATTGGGGGAAAGCCAGGTTGTGGGTACACTTGTGCCCTCTTTTCAGGTGGTTTGGAAACAAACCAAGCACAGAGGTTGGAGAGCCGTGTGGACCACTGCCCGGTCCAGTCCTGAGGCTGTGATGGTTAATTCTGATTATCACTTGACGGGATGTAGAATCACCATGGAGACAAGCCTCTGGGACACGCCTAGGAGGGAGTTTCTAGATTAGGCTGATCAAGGTCAGAAGACCCCAAATGCAGGCAGCGCCATCCCACGAGCGGGGTCACAGACTGGGAAAGGGGAAAGCGAGCTTGGTGCCAGCACTCACCCATCTCTTTGCTTCCTGACTGTGGATGCCATGGACCAGCCGCCTCCTGCTTGTGCCACCAGGACTTCCCCACAACAGTGCACTGTGGGGAAGCACATAAACCTGTGGGCCACAGGACATCAACCTTCCCTTTCTTACGATGCCTTGCCAGCTATTTCGTCACAGCAACAGATAAAGTAACTCTACAGGGACAATCCTGGATGCCTTCTGGAAGGGGGTCAGTTGAGGGTCCCCAGCAGTCCTCACCTTCCCTCTCATTTGCTGTGAATGCTTGTTACTGAGACAGGACCCGTTTGCAGCAGGTCTAATAAGGGCACGGAGGAGCTGTGTGTCCTCGCATCACCACTGCTGACTTCTGATGCATGCAGGTGATGTGGACACTCATGGATGGTCACACATCATCCTCTCAGCCTCCCTAAGGTCTGCGCTGTTATGAGGTGAGACTGTGGCCCAGAGGGGGTCTGTGCATGTCCTTCTCGGGGTTGTTGGAATTAGAGGTGGCATAGGAAGGCTGGCACCCAGCACCTGCTTTCTGCAGTTACTATCACCTGAGAGGATTCCTTTCTGTGAACCCTGGGGACAGTTACTTGGGCTCTGGCCAAGTTGCTGTGCATGCCACCTCTTCTGAAAGTGGAAGCTTCTCGGTCTTCAGATAGCATCTTGGAGCATCTCCAGGCTGGAAGATTTGGGTGCAATCGATTTGCTTTTGTGCGGTGTGAGCTGTCGAATTGGATCCATCCAGCCTTGCCTGCCAGCCAACCACACTCCTCACTCCTGCCTTAGATCGCTGTAGCCCTTTGTTTTGTAGTATAGGGGTAATTGAGCAAGGTACACCTTCCATTGCCTTGGAGCTCAAAGCAGAAGAGGAAAAGAGAGAGCCCCAGAAAGCTGCCTAGCCAAGACCCCAGTTCCTTGACAGTGTACAGATGGTGTTTCAGATTCCTTGGTTTTTGAATCCTTTTAGCCCTGTATGTGTCTTAATTACACGCAATCGTGAGTTTTACTATAACATTTTCGTACATGATTTAATGAATCTTGATCATATTCACCTTCACCTTCCTTAACATCTCTTGTCCCCTCCTCCTCCTGCTGATTCCCTCCTCTTCCCAACAGCTGCCTGCTGCCTGCTGCCTGTGTGTGTGTATGTATGCATTTAGTTTTGATGAATTCAGTCCAAGTTGCTCACATACAAGTGGGTTGGGGGTTAGTTACAGGGGCTCAAGCACCTTACCTAAGTGCCTACACGACTGAGGAAAATATCTCTACCTTCTTACCAACTGCAACTACTATCTACCCATAAATCCTCCGTGGAAGACACGGCTTTGTGCATCCCTCTCTCCTCCACGGCAGGATGCTGGGGGCCCAGTTTTGTGCATGTCTTGAGCAGATAGTAACAAATGCACAACACCCACTCCATACCCAGAAGCCAGAGTTTCACCTCACTCCTGGCCAGCTTCTTGCTCTTCCTTTCCTTCTGTCCCCTGCCCTGCGATGTTCCCTGAGCCTTGGCTGAGGAGGGCAACTCATTGTTTTATGGATACAATAAGTGGTTGGGAGTGGGGCCTTATTCGGTGACAAAATGCCATAGCTAGAAGTTTTGTCCCTGTTGACGACAATCCCTGCTGTGTGTCTGGAATGGCTTATGTTCCAGTGTCCTTCTGCCTTCAGCGCCACTTCTGTTCTGCAGTCACTGGCTAACCTTGAGGTTCTCCGCCACTGGTTTCCCCTCTTTTTCCTTATGACAGGGAGATAAATAAGATGCTGATGGCCCTGGAAGAAGGACATGATGTGACAGGCAGGAACAGAGTCTGGGAAGAACCCTGGGGGTGCATCACGAACTCACACACAGCCAGCCCTCCCCAGATGTGCAACGTAGCAGAAGTAAAGACCCTGGGAGGCACTAAGAGGGATGAGAGGGAGACGTCCCCCAAACTCACGAGGCTGTCAGGCACTGCCTGCTGCTGGGAGACTTGAGATCCTGTTGCAATGAAGAACTTTACCTGCTTCCTAAAGCCTGAAGGGCGTTTGCACTGGGCTTCGAGGGAGGTGGCAGGAGGACAGATCCCTCGCTGTTGGCGGGATGGGGGTGGGGGACCATATTTATTTTTATTTTATCCTTTCTGCATATGCATGTGTGTGGATGAGTGCATATGTGCATTCAAGTGTACATACATATGTGTCATGAGTGTGGAGGCCAGAGGACTGACCACCTCAGGTGTTCTGCCTCAGGAATTATATACCTTTTAAAACATGTATATTTTATTTATTATAACTTATTCACATTACATCCTGATTGTTATCCTCCCTCTCTTACCTTCCCATTCCCTCTTCTGTCTATTCCCTTCCTCTACGCCTCTGATTGGGTGGACCATCCTGCCTCAGCTGTCTGGAGACAGTCTATTAGGCCTCATCAGGATAGCCTGCATCTCCTATCTCTGTGTGCCCACTAGGCCATCTTGCCAAGGGCAGGCAGTGAACAAACTATGGGCACCGAGTGCATGTCAGAGGTTGAGTAGCAGTTTCCCCCTCCCCCCAACATGGAGAATCGGCTGCCCATTGGTTACATCTGAATAGGGGTCTTGGTTCTCTGCACGCGTTGTCCTTGGCTGGTGCATCAGTTTGTGAAGACCTCCCCTGTAGCCAGATCCTCAGGCCTTGATGGTCTCCCTGTGGAGCTCCTGCTCCCTCCTGGATGTTCCATGCCCCCCACTCTTCCCTACAGCTCTCAACACTCCACCCAGAGTCTGTCTTCAAGCCCCAGTATCTGTCCCAATTCCCCACTGGGTGGAATCTCTCAGAGGACATCTATGTTGGTCTAATATCCACTTATAAGTGAGTATATACCATGTGTGTCTTTCTAGTACTGGGTTACCTCACTTAGGATGATCGTTTCTGGTTCCACCCATTTGCCTACAAATTTCAAGATCTGGAGCTTTCTCAGAAAATTGGGACTAGTGCTACCTCAAGGCCCAGCTATCCCACTTCTTGGCATATACACGAAAGATGCTCCACCAAACAACAAGGACACCTGCTCAGCTATGTTTATAGCAGCTTTACTCGTACTAGCCAGAATCTGGAAACAACATAGATGTCTCTTAGCCAAATAATGGATAAAGAAACTATGGTACGTTTACATAATGGAATACTATTCAGCTATTAAAAACAAGGAAATCAGGAATTATATACCTTGTTTGGGACAGGATTTCTCTCTGGCTTGGAACTTGTTGGGTAGGCCAGTCCAGTGATTCCCAGATGTCCACTTATCTCTACCTCCCAGTGCTGGGAGTACAGGTGCACACTACCATGCCTGTCTCTTCATATGAATGCTGGACACCAAACTCAGCTTCCTGTGCTTGGAAGGCAAGTAGTTGACTAGCTATTAGTAAGACACAAACTCTTATCCATGGACTAAGTGAGCAAGAATCTCTGCTGTTTCTGGGCAGGATTGATAACCATCTGGCTATCCATGGCTGTCATTTGGTCAATGCATCTATTCAAAGAGACCAGGCCCCCAGCCCGATTGGCTTTAAGAGGGTTGATGTTGCAGGCTTTGGGAATCTGGGAGTGGGGATGACAGGGACGAGGGATGGTGCTGTCAATGGCTGACATGGCAGATATAGGGCTTGCTGGATGGCATTAAGCAAGCTCCTTAGGCACACCTCCATATTACCATGGCTGCCTGGGGCTTGTTTAGAAATCGAAGAGCCAGTTCCAGCTGCCTGCAAGGATTTCTGTTCTACTGGGAGAAAAGGAACACTCACTGATGAAATCGGTTCGAGTCTTCAGCTATTGATGGAGAGCCTGCAGTGGGTAAGGAGTTCCCCGCCCCTGCAGCAGCTTGAGGACCATTGCAAAATGACAGGTCAGTGTGACTCCAGGAAGCAGGGCAGGGCAACCCTCAAGTCTTGTAGAGGCAGAAACCCCAGAATCCTTTGCACATGCTGATCAGGAAGGAGGAGCCTGTGGAAGTGGACATGTTAGCTGCCTTACCTGGGAGCCCAAAAGAGGTGGCTGCTCCATCATCACCTCTTGTGTAGCACAAGAGATACAGGCAGCCATATGGTCAGAGGTCACCTGTTGAGGTTGTCTTTATTACTTCATTACTTTATTACTACAGCCCTCGTGAACACTGGGCTGTAAAGAACGCTATCTACTGACGACATTGTGCTGTGGGCTGGGGCTAACCTCACATGTCCAGTCCTCGCCTAGCATGTGTGAGGCCTTGGGCTCTGCCCCCAGCACTGGAAACACATCACTGATCTGTGGCTATGTGTAGTGTGTTTAACATGACATTTCAGCACTCAGAAAGCTGAGACTGGAGGATTGCCCCATGTTTGGGGCCAACCTGGACTATATGGTGAGACGTTTTAAAAAATAGTTATATTGAAAACAGAGTTCTTTTTTGTTTTTTGAGATTATCAAAGACAATGTTTACATTTTAAATGAATAAGTAAAAATATTGTTAAATTTAAATGAACAAAAATATTGTTTAAAGGCAGCACAACTTTACAAAAGGATTCCAGCTTTTGAAACGAAACATAGGAGTAATCATAGGAGTTCAAGGAAATGTTAGTAATTCAAGGAAAACTTACGTTTATTCTTAAGTTTTCTTTGTGTGTGTGTGTGTGTGTGTGTGTGTGTGTGTTTGTGTGTTTTATTGAAAATAAATTTGTATACAATATATTTTGATCATGGCTTCTTCTCCTCCACCAACTCCTCTCAGATTCTCTTTACATCTTCACCCATACACCCACCCAACTCCTTCTCTTCTTTTTCCTTCCTTCCTTCCTTCCTTCCTTCCTTCCTTCCTTCCTTCCTTCTATCCTTCCTTCCTTTCTTTTTTGTTCAGGATTTATTTTCTTCTATTTTTAAAACAACAAAACATAACATAAGAGAAAAAATATTCACATCAAAGTTGGACAAGGCAAACCAACAGAAGGAAAAGAGACCAAGAGAAGGCACAAGAATCAGAGGCACACTTGTTCACATATTCAAGAGTCTCATAAAAACACTAAACTGGAAGGATACATGCAGAGGCCTTGGTACACCCATGCAGGCCCTGTGCTTGCTGATTTAGTCTCTGAGTTCACATGATCTTTGCTCAGTTGACGTGGAAGACCTTGTTCTTCCGGTGTCCCCTGTCCCCTCTGGCTCTCACATTCTGCCTGCTTTTTCTGTGGGGTCTCCTGAGCTCTGTGGGGAGAGATTTAATGAATACATCTCCTTCATAGCTGCGTGTTTCAAGGACTCTCTTTCTCTCACTCTGCATAACGTCCGGCTGTGGGTCTCAGTCTCTGTCCCTATGTGCTGCAGGCAGAAGCTTCTCTGATGATGGCTGAAAAGGCACAAATCTATGAGTATAGCAGATTATCATTAGGGGTCATTTTATTGCTTCTTTTTTGGCTGATAGTATTTGGCTTTACCTTAGGTCTTTCGGCTATCTAGTTTAGTTTCTGGTTCTTGACTACTCAAACAGTATCAGGTATGGGTTCCATCTTGTGCAGTGAGCTAGCCTTAAGTCAAATCAGACACTGGGTGGTTACTCCCACAAGATTGGTGCCACCATTTCCCTAGCATATTTTTCAGGCAGGACAGATTGTAGATCAAAAGGTTTATGGCTGGGTTGGTGTTTATATTTCTCTTTTGGTAGCCTACAGAGTACCTCCTAGACCAAAGACACTAGAACACGGGGGGTGAAGGTTCTATGTTGGTACCACCTCTACCTCTCCATGTTCAGTGAATCGTGTGGAAATTGCCTTCATCAACAGGACCTTGCTGTCAGTTTGTGGAGAGCATCCTATTGTCTTGCCAGTGGCCTGGGTTGTTTGGGATTTCCATGGGACCACCTTGGCCAGCAAATCAATTGGATGTAACCCAACTGGAAGTTCCATGTGGTGACAAGAGATGGCCAGTTGGGACTCCAACAGAGAGAAGTTAAACTAAACAAATATGCGTGTAAACAATATCACTCGGTATACTTGAGACTGATGCATCTTCTCTGTAGACACTGGATTCTGAGTTAGTTTAACTAGGTCTGGTGATTTAGGAAAGAAAGCCCAAATTAACAACAGCTTGCTTAGGTGAGGTGGAATTTTATTCCCCTTTTAGTAACAGGAGTTTTGAACAATGGGACATCATGGTGTAAGGTGACATAATGACAGACACTAGATTCTTACACCCTGCTGATTCTTCCTGGAAGAGTTTTAGTCTTAAAACTTGCCGTGATGGGTCTGAATAATCTAGCTTTAATTTACCATTGCCACTTATGTCTCCCTGACCAGAATTTAATTACACAGAAGAACCTGCTAGAATGAACTGTTAGGGAGCCATCTTTAGTCCTGGCCATAAATCCAGCTAGGTTTGGAATTCTCCCAGGCAGGATGACGAGGGAATGAAGGCTGGAGGATGCTGTCATAAGTGGCCCCTGAAAGTGAAATGCCAGGCGATGTGCTTAAGGTCATATTGACAGGAATGGCTGCAGAGGACAGGGGACTGTCAGGATTTTAGCCCTGTGCTTTTCATGTGTGTGAGAGTCATCTGAAGGGACTGTGAAACGGATGTCTGGGCACCATGCTCAGATCTTAGACAAGCCAGGGGCCGAGAAGCTGCACTTCTAGCCATTTCTAGAAACTTCTGTTGTTGCTGCTTCCAGTTGTGGAGCAAGGGCCACTTGGATTCAGGGACTTGGGTCAAGGCAGGGCGACCTATAGCCTGCAGGCTGAGTCACCTGTCTGTTTTTATAAACAAGTTATTGTTGGCCATGTATGTTGTTCCTCATTCATTGTCCACCCTGTTTGTTTAGGCAGGGTCTCTCACAAATCTGGGGCTCACTGGTTAGGCTAGGCTGGCTGGACAGTGATCTCCAAGAATCCACCTGTCTCTACCCCTCCCCCTGCTCCTAGCACTGGGATTACAAGCACGAACCATCCTACAGAAGTGCTTTTTTGTTTTGTTAATGTGTTAAGCATGAGACTCAAGTCCCTGTGCTTGCAAGGCAAGAACTTTACTACAGAGCTACCTTTCCATTGCCCTAAGTGAAATTTTCCTGGCACAGATCTATATGCTTGCTTGCTTGCTACTGTCCATGGAGTTTCTGCCACACACAAGCTGAGGAGTTGAGTTTGTGACCTAAAGTATTAGTACTTAACCTTCTGTGAAAGCCCCCTTAGCCTTTGGTTAAAGCAGATCCTCACAATCCCTAGAGGGTGTGCTCACCAAAGGAGGGGGCAGCAAGAAGACCTGAATTCCCAGCTTGGCCCAGCTACCGCAGTGCTACATGTCTACTCGGGCTATTCTATGACCATGACGGACATAACGGACATCAAGTGAATGACGTCAACAGTTCCTTCCTGCACTTGCCTGGTTTCGGCAGAAAAGTGGATGGAGTGACCTGTTACTGGCTTACAAAGCAACAGGTTCCACTGAACAGCCCTTGCTTTGCTTTGGAGGCGTGTCTGTCCCTATACTCCGCTTATGGAGGTTCGCTTCTCTGCCTGCTGGGACTGCCTTCCTTTCTTTACCTTTGATTGGCACCTGGCATTTACAGGAGCTTGTACCCATGAATCTCTGCCTTCCAACTTACCCTATTCATCAGTGTGGCTTCTATTTTCTTTCTTTGCCACGACTGACCTTGTAAGAGTTCAGAAAAGAGGTACTCAAATTATAATGACTCAGAATACTACACCACTTCTCTCTGTGCCCAAGTATGTTCATGGTGAAATTGGAAAGTCTTTTTTTCCCCAGAAGTGCTAAAGGAGACATTCCGGCTTCCAATAACACCCAGTCAACCAAATGAGAGCCACAGTTGACTGACTCACAGCGAGTGTGTGGAATGACATATATGTGGAGGAGTCTCTGCCTAATCGCTGGGGGCGTGGTAAGCATGGTGGAACGGAATTGGTTTGCCAGTAAATGGCTCTAGAGACAACTAGCTAAAATAAAACAGGTTTATTTCTGGTGAAGCAATCTGAAGGTAGGTGGCAAAGTGGTTTTATGATATCATCACAGATGTTTTTCCCCTGTATTTCGTTGGTAGTCCCAAGCACACAATTTTTTGCATTGTCCAAGTTACTTCAAGATCCAAGAGAGCTGCTGGGGCTCCAGCCAGCACATTAATGCTCCAGGCAGGAAGCAAGGAGGAAGAGAGCCAATAGAGTGCATTCTTGCTAATAAATGCATTCCTAATGAGGTCAGAAAATATTTACCGTTACATACCATCGGCCATCTCCAACAGGAAGGGAGGCTGGGGAGGACATATTTGACGCCGCTACATAGCTTTCAGAATTAAAATAGAGTTGTCTTACTATGACAGGAGAGGAGAGGCTGGGAGCTGGAGGCCATCACTCCTGCTTCCATGCCTGTCTGAGTTGCTTTGCTCCAGATGCCAGCGAGTTTGAGCACAGGATGGTTGGACACTGGCTTCTGTGGGTGTAACCCTGTGTGGCACAGAAGAGCCCATAAGCATTGCTCAGCTGCTCTGGCTCCATGCCACCCTTTACCAGGGTGTTCACACAACTCTGCAGTTCTCCCATAGTGTATATATGGGTATGGTGTGCATATGTCTTCACGTATTCCTGCTTGATGTCTTGATCCCATGCTGCCTGCTTTGTTTCTTGAGACAGTGTCTTTGATTGAACCTGGAGCTTGGGAGAGTCGGGGCTCTAGCTAAACATCGTGCCCTGGGGATCCCTGCGTCTCCCCCTGACTACTGAGAGTACAAGGAAGCTGCCATGCCCGCCTGTGCTAGCTGGAGTCTTAGCCACCTCCTCTTTATTTACTCTGATCAGAGCAACTTAAAGGAGAAAGGGCTTGTTCCTGTTCACAGCTCCAGAAGGTTCTAGCCCTCTGTAGTGGGAGAGGCATGGCGGCTGGCAGGTGAGGCGTGGTGGCAGGTGCAGGAAGCTGGCTGTCGTATTACATTCACATTCAGGAAGCTGAGCAGGAAGTAGGGCCTGGCTATGAAATCTCAAAGCCCACCCCTAGTGACCTACTTCCGCCAGCAAGGCTCTGTCTTCTAAAAGTTACCCAACTTTCTTTAAATAGACCACTAACTGGGGACCGAGTGTTTATACATGTGAGCCTATTGGGGCCACTTCACTTTCAGACCATATAATACTCAGCCCAGCTTCCATAAGCCCATGGGCATTCTGGCTATAAAATGCACCTGCTCATTGCTCTCTGCTTTTTGATTATGGCATTCTCACTATATAGCCCAATTCGGTCCCAAACATGTGATATGACCAGCTGTTTCCAGCTTTAGTAACCTTGACTGCCCTACTGTAGTGGGCTGTGCCCTGGAGCCAGAATAACCCTTTATGTCTTAAACTGCTTTAGCCAGAGCCTTTTATGACGTCAGTAAAAGGCCAAGACCCATGGGTTCTGGGGATCTGAACTCAGGTCCTCATGCTTGCACGGCCAGCGCTTTATCCACTGAACCGTCTCCCTGGCCTTAGCTGCACAGTCTGGAGTGGGTTATTTAACCTCCCCGAGCGTCACTTTCCTTACCTGTAAATTGAGAATGACGGCAACCTGTTAGTGATGATGGTGGTGCAGATGGGACAGATCTCCGGGGTTGTCTTCTGGAATGAAGCTTTTGCTGACGCCTGAGCCGTTAGAACAGTACTTGGCATGTCCTTAGCACTTATTGCGTGGCAGACTCTGTTCTGGTTCTAGAAGGAAGAATATAAAGTGTAGAATAATCAAGACAGAGATTTGTATGCCCACTTGGCAGCCCACTAAGTGTGCTTCTCAATTTTGCTGAGCCTTACTTTTCTCTAAATGAAAGCTTTATTTTTAAATTATGTGGATGCATGTGGCTGTCTGGGTGCTGGCATGTGCAGGTGCCGGGAGAGGATGCTGCTCACCTCCGAGCTAGAGTTACAGAAGCAGTTGTGCCCAGCCCACGTGGGCAGTGGCGACCCATCAGGTACACGCTGATGGATCTTTCCAGACTCCCGCACCTCCAATTTCTATTCACAAACGAGAGAGGACTGTTTCAGTGGTACCCACTGTTCTCTAGTGCAACCCACGCTGTTCTGATGACCGCAAGACCTAGCATGATCTAGCAGCTGCCCCATCTCTCTTGGTTCTGTCCGTCTCCTTGGGCTGTCCCCAGTCCAGAGGTAAGCTTCTGTCCTGTGCCTCTCACACCCAGGCTCCCCTCAGCTCACAGGGCCTTTCTCTAAGTCTCTCTTCCCTGCGTCCTGTCTCTCAGCCCGTGAAGAGCTTGCTCCTGACTGGGTCTCAGCCTCCACACCACTGCTGATTTCTACACTATCATGTAGATTCCTTTCACAGCAGTTATCAGAATCCACCGCTCTCCTTTTTATCTACCTGCCTGTTGACCGTCTGCCCACTTGAGTACAAACTCACTAGGGAGACATTGCTCGTGTCTGTCTGTTTGCCTCAGTGCCTTCCTGGCACTTATCTTACCTTACGGGAAGCCTTAAACAGGCGGGATTTAAGGGCTAATGCACATGTACATGACCAGACAGATCTGTGACTACCCCAACACAGACATCACGTAAACGGGGCCCTGTGGGCTCTGAGGACCAAGTTTAGAGGACGGAGAACTTGGATGGAAAAAAAATCACTTCACTTCTTAACTGAAAATTTCATGTGTTTCCATTTTTAATGGCAGCAGCAAGCCATTAAACCAAGAGAAATCTCTTATACTCCGTGTCCCATTGCCGTGGATATGGACATTTAGCATCATTAGTTTATAACTTTTATTTTGAAACAGTGGCAATTAGTAGATGCCACAGAGATCTTGGGATTTAGTGCATCAGCACCAACCTATATCATGCCCAAGTTTGGTTTCAAAAATGTTTATGATCCAATTTGATCTAACCTTCTTTCCGTGGGTTTCACTTGATTGTTTTAGTTAGTTAGCAGCTCTGTCCTGGGGAGGAATCTGAAGCCTTCCCCATGGTACAGTGGTGGGAAGTCAGTAAATGAACGGAGGGATGGCCTGTGCACTTTTGTTTATGAAGGACCATCCTAAAAGCAGCTGTATCACTGTGTTCAGCTACTTTCACTTCAATCCCTCCCCCACATCACCCCAGGCTCTCGACGCCTAGAACAGCTCTGGGGAAGACACCGGAGGGTAATTTGGGGCCGCTTCCATTGTCTATCCATAGGGAGGCCCCACCATTTCACACTTCAGTCATAGCTTCAAATTTTTAACTCATCCGAGGAACGTGCTTCAGACATGGGCAGTTGCTTTCGTTAATCTGCCTCGGCACACTGGCTTCTGCTGGAGGTTCTGCCTACTTGCCCGAGGAAGGGGATGTAGGAATTGAAAAGCACCATCTAGGTGACTCCTCAAGTGGTTGGAAGAGCTAGGACTTTCGCGAGAGGAGGTTTGTAAGTTGCTGCCAGCTGAACTCAATTCTTCAGTGTCAGAGGGCTCCTCAGACACCCTGTCTGCTTGGAGCGTCCTTTGGTGGAGCTCCAGGCATCTTGGGTGAACTCTGGATGTTCGAGAAGTTGTCAGATTACTGTGTTCGGAAACTTTCCTTTCCTTTTTTAAAAAGAAAAGACTCATAAATGCTGGGATATTTCAGACAGGCTGAGAATAAAATAACAAACACCCATGTACCAAGTCTCCAGATTTAACAAATGCTAACATTTTTGTCACATTTATTTCAGATTTTTAGAATATAAATAAAGACGTTGCTGAAGCCTGTCAGCCCCCTCCCTCTCCACAGGAAATGGCCAACCTGGGCCTGAGAGATGTGCTTTCCCACACCACCCAGAAAGACCAGCTCTTAATGTCGGGGTTTTAATTTTCAAATTAAGACAATTACTTTTATTTTAAAATTAGAAACATTTTGTTTGTTTGTGTGTGTCTGTGTGTATGTGCAAGTTCGTGTCAGTGCATGTGTGTGTATAATGTCTCTCTGTGTGTGCATACGTACATGTCAGTACATGTGTATCTCTCTCTCTCTCTCCTTCTCTCTCTCTCTCTCTCTCTCTCTCTCTCTCTCTCTCTCTCTCTCT
>OU015755.1:54294240-54320686 GCA_907169655.1 Acomys percivali
TCTCTCTCTCTCTCTCTCTCTCTCTCTCTCTCTCTCTCTCTCTCTCTGTATGTACACACTTGTGCACACACGTGCAGAAGCAGTAGAGGTGTCAGATTTCTGGGAGCTGGAGTTCTTAGAATCTATACCAAGTAGCTCACAGCTGCCTATAATCCCAGTTGCTGGGGATTTGATGTATTCTTCTGGACTCTGTGGACACCTGAACACATGTACCGTATGTCTAATTAAAAATAAAAATACATCTTACGAAACATCTTTAACATAGTTTTTCATCAAAAATTTTTTGGGTGGACTTTGTTCTTTGCTTCTTGAAGGAAGCCATTTTCTATCATAAAACAACAGAACTTTACCCTTCGGCCTTTAGACACTGACCCATTTGGAAGGTGTTTTGCATGCATCATGAAATAGGCAGCAAAGAGTGTCTAGTCTTCATGCAGGGGCCTGTTTCCATAGCATTACGGACTGAAGGTCCCACAACTGCCTTACAGTTACCAATCGCTCTCGTGTGACGCCATGATTCTGGGCTACACTTTGTCCCCGTGAGTCGTCTATTTCCTCTCTGCCTCTCTCCTGCCAGGCGTCCTTTGCACCAATGTCACTATCTACTGATTTTTTGCTTCTTCGAGGATACATCCACATCTCTTCATCATAATTTCTCTTTTTACTTCTATTATTTTATCCTTAGATATACATTTCACACACACAATCTCACAATCTAGGAAAAATTCTATTGACAAATTAAAGACTGCTGTAGAGCAAATTAACATTTGGTAGGAAATCCATCCAAGGGAATTACTGTTTTATGTGTATTGATGTTTGAAACATTATCAATTTTTATTTTTCCCATTCCTTATCTTGAATCATCCTTCATAGATATTTTTTCATATAAGCAATGGTGTTGTCTGGTAGTGCTTTCTTTCTAATGTTTTTATTTCTTAAATTGTATTTGTAACATGTCATTTGTTATGTAAGGTGACATACTCCTGGGTTCTTGGTGTTAGGACATAGGCATCTTTGAGGACCATTCTTTTGCCTGTCAGCTATAATGGCATGAGTGTACATATAGCTATGGATGTGATGATGAGAGTGGCTTTTCCATTGGGCTATAGGAATGACTCGGGGCCTTCACTTATTTATATGTTCACTTACAAAGATGAATCCAATGATTTCCTGGCCACACAGAACTTCATTATTTTCTTTCTTTCTCTTTCTCTTTTTTCTTTCTTTCTTTCTTTCTTTCTTTCTTTCTTTCTTTCTTTCTTTTTATTTTTCAAGACAGGGTTTCTCTGTGTAGCCCTGGCTGTCCTGGACTCACTTTGTAGACCAGGCTGCGCCTCAGACTCAGAGAGATCTACCTGCCTCTGCCTGCCCAAGTGCTGGGATTACAGGCGTGTACCACTGTGCCTAGCTTCATTCTTTTCTATATAGATCAACAAACACACAAGTTATATCCAGTATCAGAAGAAAGTAACTGTGATGGAAAAGGTCCCAGAAAGAGAGAGAGAGTGAGCGAGAGCTGGGGAGCTGGACAGGTGCAGCCCATTTGAACAAAGAGTTGCACAGGCTGCAGTAGAGGTGACTCTAAGGCAAGTATAGATTATGCAGAGAACACAGCTCCCAAGTGAAAGCTGAGAACAAAGCAATATAAACAGATACTTATCTGCTCATTGCCAGCCTATGTTCATAAAACAAAACCTTAGCATAAGTTAATGCACAAATGTGCATACATGTGTGTGTGCATGTGCGTGTGTGTGTGTGTGTGTGTGTGTGTGTGTGTGTGCTCGCGCGCTCCTCTGTATGTGTATGGGAGGGGCCGGTGGGCAGTGGAAAACTTAAGGGAATTGGCTATCTCCTTCCACAATGTGGCTCCCAGGTATTGACCTCAAGTTATGAGGCTTGGTGATAAGTGCCTTACTTAACCCATTGAGTCATCTCACCCTCTTTCAATATTTTGATGAATGAAATTCAAAGAACCCTTACCCCGAGGCTCTTTGAGGCTCAGAAGGGGTATTTTATTGCAGAATGTGACATGATAGGTAAGGAAAATGCTGTTAGACGTTTTCTCTTCCCTTTGGGTTTCTTTTGGGGTACCGACAGCCAGGAAGCGGATGGCTCAGAGTAGGGGAGGAATATGTCTCTGTTGTAATACTAATGGCAGTGAGAGCCCAGCTGCAGAAGGATTGTGAGGACACGGGAATACTACAGGGCTGAGGCAGATGGAGAGAGAGAGAGAAATCTGTTAGGAATTTGTAGCTGCTGAAACATGAAGCCCAGCCCAAGGGATGGTCTTGAGGGCCTTGAATGCCTGCCCAGCTTGCAGCCTGGGAGAGTGTCTACTTCTGAGAGTCTGGCCTGGCTCCTGCTGGTACCGGTAGCGTTCCCAGGCCTGGAAGGACTTCGGCAGATGCAGCCGTCTGTAGGCACATCTGAGAGGTTTTCAGGTTCTGAATTCCAGGCACTTTGAGGCAGTGTGTTTCCACATGTCTCCTTGATAGAGCAGGAAGCTTGTGCCCTGGGAAACTCATAGGAACTTCCATCTTGCTGTTGGCCATTTTAGGAAATCAGATTCTTCAATTCCTGATTAAGTTGGGGAGCAGCAATCCTGAGGGCTAGAAGCTTGACTCACCTTCCAGGGAGACAGGGAACTTAAAACATTAGCACTTACGTGAAACATACAAGGTGCCAATCACATTGTAAATAGTTTATATTAAGTATTTACATCTTATATAAATATTAACTCATTTTGTCCTTGCAAAGCAGGCATTATTTAGCAAATGTTAACCCCACAGTTAGTTTTCATGAAGTGCTATCAGCTCCTTTTTAATTTAACGTCTTTACGCCTTGACAATTTCATACAGGTGTAATACAGTCAAACCATTTCTTCCCCGCCCTCTCCAACTTCTCCCATGTCCTCATATCAAATTTGTGACTTCTTCTTTAATTACTATTGTTTTACACACAGAGACACATATATCACACACATATCGCACACACATATCACATACACACACACACACACACACCACATCATATATGTATACCACATGCACATATCCATACCATACCCTCACACTCACATACACACACTACACACACAAATACATGCATACCATATTCCATACCCCACCGACACATACACCATGCATACTACAAAAAATCTACTAAGTCCATTAAGTGTTACTAGCACTTATATGCCTTTGGTGATAACCATTTAGGATTGGATAACCTATCAGAGATTCATTATCATTTTGTTGGGCTTTGTTTATTAGGGACTCCTTATTAGCCGTGTTTTACATAAATCAGACTGAGCTACAGAGAAGTTAAGAATTTGTCCAAGGTCACAAAAGTAATGTATTGAAAAACCGACTTTTCCCAGGCTGTGATTCGCCAGAATCCAGACCTTCCTCACTGACATGGAGAGAGAGGGGGGAGGGTATAGTTGGGTTTCCCTGGAAACTGACTTCCATGGCAGATTGAGTAGGGGTTTACCTGGGACACTGGCCTGTGAGGGGACAGGAGATACCAAGGAATGAAGGCTGCCACTGAAGGCTGTATTACTGGGCCAGATAACAGGTGGCTGTTGCAGTGCCCCATAGGGATTCTCTCAGCATCGGGCGAAAACACACAAAGGAGAATTATTCCTGTCAGGGTGGGAGAGAGCTGAGACATTCACACTCTATACCTGTTGGGGTGGATGAGTGACAAGGACTGCTTTCTGCAGACCGTTCCAGGATGAAGAGGAGGATGCTAATTCCCAGGCAGTTCTGTCTCTCACACATGGTGGCCACATGGGGCCCAGAAGGATGCTCTTTGACCAAGATGTCTATGAAAGTGAAGCTGACCTTGCTGAAATGGCAAGAGACTCTAAGAGTCAGGCGGAACACTGGCAACATCCAAACCCAGTGTGAGATTCAAGTCTGGAGGACAACAAACCAGAGTAAAGAAGGTTAATGGAGCCTGAGGTCCTGCCTCCCCAAAACTGGAGAGCAAGCTGTGAAACAAGAACACAGGAAAAGGGGTGGCTCACCAGGGAAAGGAGCTAGCTGCCAAGCCGGAAGGCTCGAGTCCATCCATGCTCCTCCCTCCCTCATGCGAGACCCACGTGACAGAAGAAGAGAACTGACTGTTACAAGTCGTCTTCTACTATCATGTACACCATGCCATGCACACATTTGTGTCACACAGACACACAGACACACACACACACACACACACACACACACACACACACACACAGAAAGACTAAATAAATAAAAATATTAACACTCCTCCCCCAAATAAGTAAATATAGAATTCAGGAAGAACAACAGGCAGGCCAGGCATCTTGTTGGGTGTTTTTAGGCATCACCTCACTTAAGCCACAGAATGACCCAGAACGATGGGCTTCGTCTTCATCCTATTTTCTGTATAAAGAGATTGAGATTGGGCTGGTAAGTGCCATAAGCTAGTGGTGATTAAAGCCAGCACTTAAAGTTAGATTTCTATTCAAATTTATATTTAAATCTATTAACTTTAGATCAAGTAATCCTTGTGGTAAGCCTATAGCATTAAAAAAGAGCATTGCTTATATAAGAAAGTAAGTACCTTAGGAATAGAAAACAAATGTTTTCACTCAGGCATCCGTGTTTTCAGTGAGGAGTGATTTTACGTGAGTTCTCGCCCACAGAGGGCGGGGCCCTACCACACCAATTAGCAATCGAGAAAATGCCCCTGCCCTTGTCCACAGGCCAATCTGATAGAGGCAGTTCTTCAACCAAGGTTTCTTCTTTTCAGATGACTCCATTTGTGTAAAACAAACAAGGAGAACTCCAGTCTAGGGAGCAATGGCTCAAATACGCCACAGTTCTTCCATTTCTTCTATCTTTTTTCCTGGTTCACTCTCAAAGCTGTTGTAGCCTACATTCCACAGCTCTGGGTTCGAGAGCTTGGCATTCAATCCAGCACCCTCCTTAACAAGGAGGGGGCCTTTCCTAGAGTTCTTCAAGATGGTGCGCTTTCACGTCTCATCGGTCCAAACTGGATCACGTGCTCACCCACAGTCGCTAACTACAACTGTGGCTGCCACCTTTTGGCTCAGAGAAGTGATTTTCAGCAAGGGATAATGTTGCTTCCTTTATCCTCAGGGGCCATGTCTAAAGGTATTTTTTTTACTGCCCCTGGGATCTGGCATGCAGTGGCCTTGGATGCTGCAAGATATTCTGCACTGTGCAGGACAGTCTTCAGAGCAAAGAACCGGTGTAAAATGTCTGTGGTGCTGAGGTGGAGAAATGAGCACAAGGCTAGGATACAGTCCTAAACCCCGCTGGAGAGGCACATGCATGAAGAAACTGGGGGCCCTGTCGGCACAGAAGGGACACAGAAGCTGCGTGGGGCACCGGAGAGAATCTGCCGCAAAAGGGTTGTGCACTTTTTTTTTTTTTTAAGCTTCAAGTCGCAGGAGACACATGCAGCTCTCGCTGTCAGGCCACCGAGCCACAGCCTGAACAGGCCATCGGTCTGACCCAGTCTGGCATTTCTTATCTCCATCAGGCTTGCCGCCAGACACTGGGGATAAGACGTCAGTCTGGCAGAAGACTGGTAGGATTAATTGATGGTGAAGCTGTGTCCCACTTTAACCTCAGTCCTTGCGCGGCTGAGTGTGGCAGACCTATTGGAGGGGGTCTGGCATGGAGGCTGTTGTGCACAAGTCTGTGACATAGCTGCAGGCTCCTGGCAAGCATAAATGAAGGAAGACCATTCTTACATTGCTTCTTTTGGGGGGGAAGGATGATAATCTTCTGTGGGAGGGCACCTAGAGCCTTATCAATACCTTTTGTAGTGCCTGAACTCCTGGGATACAATTTCCAAGGCCAAACTTAAAAAATGCCTGAGTCAGGTCTGAGATGGGTGATCCAAGGCATCAAGCAAAGCTTTGGCTGATGTGCAAGGACCTAATCCCAGCTTGGAGAAGCTCCTGACAGCGAGCAACGGTTGCTCAAAGTAGCAATTTATTGATTTAATTGTTTTGGTTGATATATAAAGAAATTAGTTTTATTATGACATTTGTGTACATTTATGCCATTCTATACTTTATTATGCATGTGCGTGTGCGTGTGTGTGTGTGTGTGTGTGTGTGTGTGTGTGTGTGTGTATTTGTACCTACTTAACTGTATGTGCACTAAGTACATGCAGGTACCCATGGAAACCAGAAGGGGGCGCCAGAGCTCCCAGGACTGAAGCAAGTGCTTGTAATCGCAGAGGCATCTCTCCAGCCCATGTACCTTGTTCTTACTCACTGCCTTCCTCCACTGAGTCTTTTCTCATCTGTTCTCTTCTTTCATCACATGGGTCTTGGGGATTGAATACAGGTGTTAGTCTTGGCGGCAAGCACTTCTGCCTGCAAAGTTATCTCACTTGCCCAGATTTCATCAGCATTTATAGAGCATTTACTATGCAACAGCCCCTGAAGGTTAGGGATGTTAGTGTGGCTTCCTTACACTCTTGATTCCCTGAGTGCTTTTCGGGTGGTCTAACATAACACAGCAGGAGTCCCCTTGTATTAAAGACAGCTAGAGGGTATTGTGATGGCCTAAACGAACAGAGATTTAATTGGGGAACGTAAGAGTAGGGTCGGGGAAGACTTCATAGCACTGAGCAGAATTGGAGGAAAGAGGATACAGAATAGAGGTCAGGCACCCCAGAGCCACGTAACGCTACTTAAGAAATGTGAGCATCTGTGGACAGTCAGCAGCGCGCCCATTTTGCTAGACTCTGTGACTTAGTGGCTAATGAGAGAAGCCTGAAGCACAGGGATTGGGTTTCAACAAGCAGGCAGCTCCGTGATGGGGCCAGGGCAGAGTGCTGGAAGCAATTTGAAACCTGTTAGCCGCGCGCTGTGGGGTGTTAACTATCAGTAGATTGGGGATTCCAAGCAGGGATCCCACACTGAGGGTGGGAGCCATGGCGACAGAAGCTTTCCCAGGACGTAACTGAAGCTTGGTGGTGTCTTTGCAGGGTAGTGACAACTAGTACCCTCCATAGTGAGAAGAGGGAAATCACAGCAGAACTGCCGGGCTTTGCAAGCCTGTCATGCTTAGCTCCTCCCACCCAAAAGGAACTGGCAGGGCTTGCTGTTGATATAGTGTCAGGGCCCTGGAGGGACCCCTAGTCAAGACCCTTGAGGACCTCTGAGGCCCCAAAAGGCTTGATCTAGGGGCCAAGCTGACTCCACAACGGGTTTCAGTTTCTTGTTAGATCAGAACAGGCCTAGGTCCCCATTCCTCAGAAATGAGCTCAGCAATCCCTGGAAATGCTGAAAAAAAAAAAAAAAGGCAGCCAATCAGAGATGGCCTAGCCACCTGGTCAGAGGAAGCTAAAATTGCTTAAGGTTAGTTAACTGCTGGCATAATTGCTTCAGGAAGATCAGCTGCTGGTCTGGACGTCTCCTCCCTTATGGTTAACTCATGACCGCTGACTAGGGTCACCTGCATTTACTCAGCTTGCCCAGGCTTTCTAGTTTGAATGCTCCAATCATATTAAAGATTGCCTAACCCCCTTAGAAAGCCCTGAGATATCTTTAAAAAGAGCCTGTAAGCTCACCTCAGGGTCACCGTTGTGCCTTAGTGGTGACCCCAGCGTGCTGGAGTTCTGCATAATAAACACTCTTTATTGTTTGCATACTATTTGAGCCTGGGGTATTTTCCTCAGCTTGTTCAGCTTGTTCAGGGCCTTTCTGAGTGAACCTCAGGAGGCTCTTAAAACATATTCACTAACATTTTCATACGTGTATTTAATGTGTTTGGCCATATTCACTCCCATCAATCTCTCCCTTCTATGCCCACTCCTCCTGTACCCTCTCTTCCTACTTCCACACTTTTTTTGTGACCCACTGAGTTTAGTTAGGGTTGTTTGCAAGAGGGGATTATTCTCTAGAGTGTGAGCAACTAACCAGTGGCTGCACCACGAAAAAAAGAAGCTATCTTTTCCCGGAGGCCACCAACTGCCTATGGCTATTCAGAGTGGGTGTGGTCTCCCAAGCCTATCCCCCTACTCCCCCACACACACCATGGACCATTGATAGGCCCCATCTTGTGTGGGTCTTGTGAGGGTAAACACAGCCGCTGTGAGATCATTCATGCAATCACCATGTCATGTCCAGGGGACAGTGTTTCACAGCACTCCTCCCCAAGCCCCAGGTCTCTTCATGGTACTCTTCTGTGTCTCTCTTGGTGCAGGGAGGAGTCAGGCAGGGATTCCCCCAGAGTTACAACACTGAAGAGTGTCATACACGGGGATAGTGTCACCATATAGAAATGGAGACAGATAGCCTAAGTGCTGAGAACCAACTGTAGATTATAGGAGAAGGTGGCCTTCCAATTAGCACGTCCATGTAGCTGCCTCCCTAGGTAGGAGTCTTGAACTGCCCTCTGCAGAACGGGTTAGGTTTACACATCCAGTTGGTATGCTGGTCAGTTTTAATGGTCAACTCAACATAACCTGGAGTCACTTGAAAATCTGAAGGAGGACCCAAGGGCATGTGTAGTTAAGATTTCTATTATTGTGATGAAACATTGTGACCAAAAGCAACCCAAGGAAGGAAAGGGTGTATTTCACTAACATTTCCATAGGAAAGTTCATCATCCAAAGCACTTAGGGTAGAGACTTTAACAGGCAGGAACCTAGCGGCAGAGGCTGATGGAAGAAGCCATGGAGGAAGTACTGTTTCCTCCTCATAGAGTGCCTGTTTTACAGATACAGAGACCACAGCTCAGTGGTGGCCTTACACACAATGAGCTGAGCCCTTTTATAGCACTGATTAAGAACATGCCCTGCAGCCAGATCTTAGAAGGCCTTTCACTCATCTGACTATACCTTGTACCTAGTTGAACACTGACATGAAAATTGCAAGCACAGCATGCCTGTGGAGGATGGTCTTAACAACTGATGCAGGGTGACCCCACCCACTGTGGGCAGCACCATTCCCTAGGCAGGGGATTCTGAATTATAATAGACAAGAGAAAGGTAGCCAAAAGTGAACAAGTAGGCAGCAGCATGTGTGCACTCATTTCTCTCTGCCTTTGACTGTCGATGATGTGGCTGGCTGTCACAAGCTCCTGCTGTGTGGGTTCTCCACAGGACAGTCTGTAACCCAGAATAGTAAGCCTGATAAACATTTTCTCCTCAAAGTTGCTTTGGGTAAGGGTATTTTATGCCAGCAATAAGAATGCGACTAGGATGGAGCTGAGGAGGTGCACACTCACAGCATTTATCGAACACCTAATGTGTGCCAGACACTATACCTATATTAGCTTCCACTCCTGTGGTGTTCTGGAAGTAGGCACTAGGATCCCCACTTAACAGCTGCAAAACAAGCCCAGAGAAAATACAGGAAGTGACCCCTCTGAGACCAGGAGCTGGTGAGAGCCCATATCCAGAGCTCTCACTTAAGAGATTCTTGCATTTCAAAGAATTTGGGACCAGCGTCTTGCCTAAAGGAACTCTCCCGGCTTGTTCAAAGTGAGGCTTTTATATAACAATTTAGCTTCAGGGAACAGGCACAGAGAATGAATAATCTCTTCACAAAAGAATTTGTCATTTTATTGAACCTTTACAGAAGATTCTCCTTAATTATCAAGCCTACACTCCACCCCAGACATGGGAAATATGATTCAAATTTATTAAGATTTACTTTGTGGCCCTTCCCCCTGGAATTCCTACTCTGCATTATATCTTTTTGTGTAATGAACTTGTTCTGGGTTGTGCGATGAATTGGCTGGTTAAAAGCTAGCTTGTAATACTGGGCCGGCTTTGGAGATGGGAGGCCTTAAACTTTACTTTCATTTCTTTTCCGTTATGATGAAGGTGGTAAGATTTACTGAAGTAAAAGAGCCATTTTCTGCTGTTAATTAACACCACCCACCTGGGCAGCCAGCCGCTCCTGCTTAGAGGGAGAGAAAGCTGTTTTGGCTCAGGTAGAGGCAGAGGAGGGCTCCTGGGACACTCAGAGCAAAGCTTTCGCTACAGCTGAGGCTGGAGGAAAGATGATTCCAGGCTGTGGCTGCTCTGGCACAACACCGGGTGCCCCAGCCAGAGCAGTGCAGGGCAGCAGGCTCCCCTGCACTTGCCCCTCTCTCAAACCAGAGTCTTCCATATAATTATTTCCCCCACACCTTTGTCACCATCTTTGCCTGTTCCCCACAGCTGCTCCTCAGCCTCTGCCATGGCTTATAGGGGCAGATGTAGGACAGATGTGTGCTTGTTTATATGTATGTATGAATTACCTGTGGTGTGTGTGTGTGTGTGTGTGTGTGTGTGTGTGTGTGTGTGTGTGGTACTCAATGAATGGTTTTTTTGTGTTTTAGTGGTTGGAAGTGGGGTGTGTGTGTGTGTGTGTGTGTGTGTGTGTGTGTATGTGTGCATGCACTCGTGCTGTGTGTGTGTGCTGTGAGTGTGATGTGTGTGCGTAGTATTGATGTACTTGTGTGTATGTGTATGATATGGACTTCCGTTTGCTGTGTGAGTTTGTGTGTGTGTTTGTGAGTATAGTGTAAGTGTCTGTGGCTTTCAGGACAACACAGGCTTGGTGAGGGGTGGTGTAGGGACATCCCTTCCTTCAACTCTGTAGATCAGAGGGTGGTTTCTGTAGCCAGCATCTGTCCTCAGAGCAACTGCTGAAAGATGTCCTTCCTCATATCCTATGCTCCTGTGTCCTGGGCTGCAAGATTCTGCTGCCCTCTGTTCTGTAGGTCCAGCCTTGCACTGCCATGCTCTATTCTTGCCTCTGGGTGTAGGGTGGGGGTGGAACTTCAAACAAAGCTGCCTTTTAGAATGAGCTTTAAAGAAAAAAAAAAAAACAAAGAAACCCTTGGGGCTGGAGAGGTGGCTCAGTGATTAAGTGCACTGGCTGTTCTTCCAAAGGGCCAGGGTTCAAATCCCAGCACCCACATGGCAGTTCACAACCCTCTGTAACACCAGTTACCAGGGGGATCTGACACCCTTGTACAGACTTATATAGAGGCAAAACACAAATGTAAATAAAATAAATAATTAAAAAGAAAAAAGAAGTCCTACCAGGTGAGGTTTCAACAAAGCCACATTGTTGGAGGCGGTGGTGCATGTAAACAAGGAAGCACTCAGGGTTTGGAGTAGCCTTCTGTCCTGCCACCTCCCGTTACAGAGGTACATGCACCCACAGCAAGCTGAAGAGTTGTACCAAATACTCTCAAACCTCTTGGACTCCTGGCATAGCGGTCCTGACCACGTGCCTTTCACTTCTACCCACTTTCATGTCATAGTCAGTCAGCAGCAAACACCGGGATCAGTGAAAGCCTCCTTACATGACAGATGCTGTGCTAACTCTAGGCATTTAGACAAGAACCAGATGCATACATCTCAAGGCTGAGTCAGGGAGACCCAAGCAAATATCAGTGAACGGGCATTGTGAGAGACTTCGGGCCAGAGGAGGAGCAGGGGAGCTTCCTGGAGGAGATCCTCCAGGACTGGTTGGAAGTATCCAGGCAAGGGGCATTTGCTGATGCCTAGCAATGCTTTGGGTTGTCCAAGGCAGGTTTGGGGTGAGGGTTTATCACAGGGGTGCTTCTGAGTCTCCTTCAGGATGGCTCCTTGCCTCTAGAGCTGTGATAAAGCATAATTCTGTATATTTTTAAAGCCCAGTGTATGGTGTCTTACCTTTTGAATGGCAGAAGAAGATCTTCCAGGGGACTGTGACATGGGCTGAGAGCAGCTGCAAGCATCTGGGTCGTCTGCCTAGGAAGACAGCAGGGTTGTGGAAGGGCTAGGAAGGAGTTGCTGCCCTCAGATACATTGCGTGGCTGTGCTGAAGAGTTCAGACTTGATCAGAGATCAGTCGGGAAGAAAGAGAGTCAAACACACTCTTTTCTAAAGGTCATCATGGCTACTGTGTAGCCAGGAGGGAAAGATGGCAGATTTCACGGAGGGGCTTGGTATTACGAGCGAGCAGAAGAAGGCTCAGATCAGTGAACTCAATGCTTAGGACGGGATCCTTTCTGTATTTCCAGACAAAAGACTCAGAAGGGCAGCATCACTGAGCTGAGTGTCTGTTCTTCAGCGCGGCCCCCAAGGCAATGCCCTCTTATTATTTAAATCACCGACCAGGTCAGCATATTGCGCAGGGAGTTGAGCAACTCACTTTTGCTGATCTCAGCAGGATTCTTTGGGAGCCCAGATTGTGATGCTTGAGCTGGTAATGTGACATCCGCTTAGATGACAGGTCATGGAGACAAATGGTTGTTATCTCCATGTCGTGTACCCTTCCTGGAATAGAAGGATGTCATGCTTTGACTTATGTCACCCTCAAAAATATATGTCAAAGTCTCAACCCCTGGTACCTCAGAATGTCACCTTGTTTGGAGACAGCCAGTTCGAAGCAGTCCTACCAAAGTGACTATTATCCATTTTAAAGGAGAACACTGAATAGACAGACATGCACAGAGGAAAGACAATGGGGAGTCAGGGATAAATCTTCAAAAAATAAAAGTGCCAATACCTCCCCTCCATTATCTCTACATCTGTCCATTATGTGCCTATCATCTATCTGTTTATCTTTCATCTACCCATCCCGTTAGGGATTGAATGTAGAGCCTTAGGCATGCTGAGCTAGTGCTTCATACCCGAGGGATATGGCCAACCCCAACCCTCCAACCCCATTGTGATTTTGAGGCAGGGTCTTGCTCTGTAGCCTAGGCTGGCCTCAAACTCCTGGAAACTCCCGTGATTGTGAAATGCTGGGATTACAGGTGTGAGCCAACTGTTATTTCTATCATGGTATAAATTATAAAGCTGCCTAAAGGAGAGGCATGGGACAGACCATCAGTGAGTCTTTATTAGGAACCGGCCTCCCAATACCTTGCCTGTGGCTTCCTGAACCGTTAGGATAAATCTGTTTCTGTTGTTCAAATGCTAGGGCAGTGGTGTCCCAGCCATCTTCTGCCAACATTAACCACACAAGTGGTGAGAAGTGGGAAGGTCCTGGTGGAGGGCAGAGGGACCCTTGACCTCAGTGATTCATGGGGGGGGGGGTGCTTGCAGCAAATGACCTATTAGTTGTCATCTTTCCCTAGAAGCAGCAGGCAGAAGTCCACGGATACTCTCTCCCCCACCTCCTCCAGTGCAGTGGTCCCTGAACGTGTTCCCAGGACCAACACCATCAGACATCCCCTAGAAACGCAGAGCCTCAGGCTTTCTGCAAGCTCTCCAGGGCTGTGACAAAACACCCGAGACAAACTATTTAAAGGAGGAGAGGTCTGCTTTGATTCATTTCAGTCCATCGTTGCTTAACCCTCCTGCTTTGGGCCTAAGATGAAGCCAACATTGGGGCGGAGCAAGGAGCCAGGAAGCTAGAAGAACAAGAAGGGAGAAGGTCCCCAAATCCTCCCCGGGGGCACACACCCTAGGCCTGCTCCTGCTGACTAGGATCCACTCCTAACATTTCCACCAGCACTCTGTTGTCACCAGCTGGAGATCATGCCTTCCCCACTCCAGCTTGATGGGGGTGGGGAGTCGGGGGCTAGTGCACATACTAACTCCAACAAGAGGGAAATTGCTATGAGGGAGAGGACCCTTTAGACCTACCTTGAGGGATGACTGGGTCTTTGATAGGAAGCTAAAGAGAAGGCTGCTCAAGAGTGTGAGAAGTGAGGATGGAGGCAAATGTCATCATGCTACAAAGCACTTGGCAGTTAGGATGAGCTCATGCTCAGCACAGAGCCGTTGGATACTTTCAGGATGGCTGTGATAGGCGAGGGCATCAGTGTACATGCTATGAGTTTCTCAGACTCCGTTATGATGCGTCTAGCCAGCCAACCAAGCAATGAAGACAGTTGCTCCTCTCACCTTTTTTCCTCTCCTCTCTTGTCCTCTGTTCCCCTCCCCCCCCCCCCCCTTCCCCGTTTCTTTCCCCCTTCTCCTTTTCTCTTCTTCCCTCCCTTTCCATTCCTTCACCTCCCTCCCTCTTTTCCTCCCTCCATCTCTCTGTCCCTCTCTCCCACTCCCTGCCCCTTTCCCTCTCTTTCTTTTGACAGGATATCATGTAGCTCAGCCTGGCCTTGAACTTGCTATGTGGACTGTGTAGCTTTGAGCTTTCAATTCTCCAACATCTACCTCCCAAGGAATGGGACTATAGGCACAGACCTCCTCATACAGCTATCTGTATCGCAATGTAGGAGGTTTCTGGCTCTTTATCAAAACGTTGGAGGTTTCAAGCTCTTTGTGGCTTTTGGATAAGCCAGGGGCAAGGGAAGGTGTCACCTCAATCCCAAGAGAAACCAAGACTTTGGGACTCATCGATGACTCCTAGAGAAAACAAGCCCCTGTGAGGAGGTGCCTGTTTCTCCCAGGGCTGTTAAAAGACAAGTGAGTCCTCTGCTCTTGGTTCATACAGCAGCCAGCCAGCTGTTCTCCGTGGAGCCTGCCTCCATCAGATCTGAGCCAGTCTTGACCTGTTTTTGCCAAGTTCCCCGTAGTCACCCACACAGCCTCAAGCCAGGAGTGACAGGGTCCCTGTCTCTGAGGTCATCTGACCGTCTGTGTACACTGCTAATCTCAACTCTTCTGGTGGCCTGTCTGGAAGATCTCCATCTCCTATGCTCTTCCTGCAGGCTCACCCAGGAGCTGTTTCTTGCTAGTTTGTTCTCCCCTCGGTATATGTGCCTTCAGTTGCTCATTGCTCAGTGACCCAAAAGGCAGAAGAAGGAATGTGTTCTTATCTGCCTTGCCCATGGGGATTGGTGAGCCACAGTCAAGCACAGAGCCAGTGCTGCAGGTCGCAGCCAGGGGGCTGTGTCTAGTGGGAATGGGGATAGTGTGGCTTCGTGGCCATACTCTTGCAGATCTGGAAACTGAGGCTGGGGGGGTGCCTATAAAGCTTGCTCAAAGGCTTAGCAGGCTGTGGGGCTCACAAAGGCCTTCCCTGTCCATGCTGGAATGGTGACTGGCTTGATTCTGTGCTTCTCCATCACAACTGCTGTGAGTTCATGAGTGCAACGGCCGTGTAATGTCCCAATAATGTCATTTCCCAGCAATCTCCCCCACCCGTCAGCTCTTACTATCTCTCCGGGCCCTCTTCCATGATGGAACATCCTCTTTGTCAGTCAAACCTCAGTCTCCTCATCTGTGAAATGGGGATGATGAGGGTAGTTATGAGGGGGGAATATGTTAATCTAGATAAAACTTGCAGAACACAAAGGGCAGGACACAAAGGAAGTTCTCAGGTTTATTGTTTGGTGAGAAGATCCAATGATATTCTGACTTTTTATGACAGAAAAGGCTGTTTAAAAACTGTAGAGGTGAGATTTGGACTCAAATTCTACTGAGGTGTGTCAAGTTCATGTGATGAGATGAGAGGCTTATGAATGTACGGAGTAGAATGTTCAGACAATCACTATTTGTACAGTGTGTTCATAGTCATTATTCGTCACTGTGGTCTCCTGCATCTCTATGGTCTAGATGTCACTACGCAGTAAAGTCACAGCCCTTATTTGAAGGTCATGCTTCTTGAGTTATTCATTAGAGTATTTTTCCCTGTCTTTTCTGGTATGATATATGCTGTGTTCACAAACATGTATGTGAGTATGGGTGTGAGTGTGAGTGTGAGTGTGAGTGCGAGCATGCAGAGGCTAAAAGTCCATGCAGGTGACTTTTTTCTCTACTCTTCTCCACCTTGTGTTTTGAGACAGGCTCTGTCACTGAACCAGGAGCTTACTGACTCAGCTGGACTGGCTGCCGAGGAACCCTGGCAGCCGCTTGTCCTCACCTCCCTAGGGCTGGGGTCACAGGCACAGGCAACTGCACCTGCTTTTGTTTTGGATAGGTCTGAGCAATGTGAAAGCAAGTTCTTGTGCTTGTGAGACAGCTTGGTACCATCTGAGCTATCTCCACAGCCCTATTGTCTTCTTCCATCACTCATTCTTGTAGTTAGTAAGCAAAATAATGGGATTCATTACATTTTGTATGTGTATAGCAGTGCTCTGTTCATATTCACCCCAGCTACTACCCTCTTCCCCCCATCTCCTGTTTCCCCCTCCTGCCACATATGCTTTCTTTACTTTCATTTCAATATATATATATATATTCCTAGATTCCATATAAGAGAAAGCATGAGATACTTTATTTCTTCTCCCATTATCCTCTCATTTTATCTTTTCCACTTTCTTTAAACTCCTACCACACAATCTTCTAGGGTGTGTGTGTGTGTGTGTGTGTGTGTGTGTGTGTGTGTGTGTTTGGCCTGGAACACACCAATTAGGCTAGTCTAGCTGGCCTGTTGGTCTGTCTTCCTAACACTGAGGTTACAAGCGTGTGCTAACACACTGGGAATTTTAACGTAGGTGCTGGTGGCAGGACACAGCTTCTCCTGCTTGCAAGGCTAGTGCTTACTGCCTGAGCCATACTCCCAGGCCTATATTTTATCTAAAGAGCACTGAGAAACCATGAAGACTTTTAATCCAGGCTGGGGGAAGCTGGGATTCATTGCTCAGAAGCACCCACTAGAGTCCAAAGGGGAGCTCAGCTGGAGGTGAACAGAGAGCAATAGGTTATAGCTGCTGAGAGCCAAGTGTCACTCTGCAGAGACTAGTGAGCATCAGCTGTTTGAACAGGGAAAAGGCTGGGCACAGGGAACAAAGTGGCTGACCACATGGCTCCTGATACTATCATGGAGGGACACAGACAACAGAGAGATGAGCAAGTGAAGGGCTGCAAGCCTGTTAGGTGGCAGGATGGGGAGGGAAGCAAAACTGAGACCTGCAAAAGAAGTGAGGGAGCGCTTGCACGTGTGTTGAAGAGACTTCTGGAGCCAGCATCCAGCGCTGAAGGGAGCGGTCAGCCTGGTGGATAGCTGGAAGTGGGTTCTGAGGTACTGCGGGTACCACCCCGCTGGGTGCAGAAGCAGGTGCTGGAAACAGCCAAGTAGTCAGTGTGGCGGGGAGGGCCAGGGAAATAGCAGAGGCCGGCCAGAAGGCCATGGAAGGTTTAGTTTCTATTCAGAAGTCAATGGGAGGCCAAAGACCATGGAGGAGTGGGAAAGGTCATGTATAGGATGGGAGAATTCCGTGTTTTTCTCTCTCTTAAAAAATTTATATTAATTTAAATTAAATTGTATGTACTGCACATGTGTATATGCCAAAGTAGTCTAGAAAGGGTGGTTGGAGTCCTTAGAGCTGGATTTACAGGTGGTTGTGAGCTGTCATGGGTGCTGGAAACTGAACTTGGGTGCTCTGCAAGTGCAGCAATCACTCCTAACCACTGAGCCACCTCTTTTTTCTAATCCTAGGCCCCTCCCCCAACACTGTCTCAAGTTCAGATTCTTCCCTGGCTCTTCTTGTTAGTATTTTTATTATTGTTACTAGTAATTATTATTTTATTCTTTGAGCATGTGTCATGTGCAAGTGTGTGTGTGTGTGCATGTGCTTGTGCGTGTGTGCACGCGCGTGTGCATGTAGGTGTGTGTGTGTGTGTGTGGGTGTGTCCGAGAGTGCTCACTTGCGTGGCAGCCAGGTGAAGACACTGGGTGCTGCCTTTTACTGCTCTCTGCCTTGTTCACTGAATCTGGAATTCTCTGTTTTCTCTCTAGACTGGTTGGTTAGAGAGCCCTAGCAGTCAAGGACTGGGCTTACAGGCACACCCACATCAGGCTTTTTACATGGGTGTTGGGGACCTGAACTCAGTCTCCTCTTGCTTGCATAGCAAATGTCCTTACCTGCTGAGCCATCTCCACAGCCTGTCGTTACTTTACATCAGCAGACAGCATAACATGGGAGACACAGTGTGTGTGTGTGTGTGTGTGTGTGTGTGTGTGTGTGTGTGTAAGTAGGAAGTGTTTTCCTTACCTTTCCCCACTAGCATGTAGGCACTTGGACAAAAGGAACTCCGTGTCACTATGTGTGAGAAGACTTAAATGACACCTGAAACCACAGATGCCAGTAACTGTTCGCTGAGTGAATAAATGAGCACCTCCTACTTCCATTTCTGTTAATGACTCAGAACCAGAGAGTGAAGATTGAGTAAGCACAGACTGAAATGAAAAGAAAGAAGGGCTGAGGGCGGGATGAAGTTGATGTACTGTTCTTCCTCAGCATCATGGACCAGTGGGACCTGATTCCTAGCACTGCATAACATAGCATGGTGCTACATACCTGAATCCCAGCACACAGGTAGTGGAGGCAGGAGAAGGAAATATTCAAATAGTTGGAAGGCATCTTGGACTATGTGAGTCCCTATCTCAAACAAATAAAGGAATGGAAACAAAGAAAAAAAATAAAGGAGAGACTTATCTATTTATTTAAGTATTTATTTGTTTATTTACCTATTTTCAGTGTTGGGAATTGCACTTAGGGCCTCACACAGGGTAGTCAAGGGCTCTACTGCTGAGCCATATCCTTGGTTCGAGGCCTTCCTTTCTAAATCCTCAGTACCAAAGCATAAAATAGCAAGACCAAATACAAACAGAATGTACCAGCAACAAAACCTCCTGTCCGACAATGCTGGTCTTTGGGTAGACCTTCCTGGGATGTGTAGATGTCTAGGTGCCAAAATATCGGCAGAACAAAGCAACTAGTCCTCTGTGGCCTCCCCCTCCCTACAGCAGTGACAGAGGCCTGAGCACATGGCCGAATCAGGAGGAGGCGGTATCTAGGTTGTACTATGCTGCCAAAGCAGTTGTATAGCGTCTGGCACAGAGGAGGAGACAAACTGAGCATGTGTCTATTATATTTTCTGCCAGAACTGACAGCAATATTGAGTGATGAAAGAAATGTCATTGTATAACATTTAGTGATTAAAAAAAAATCTCCCCAGGAACATGAGGATGACTTGGAAAGTCTCTGAAAATGATTCCTTCCTGTCCGTGGGCAGTGCAGGCTGCCCCTTGCCCAGGCTCCTGTTCCGTCACCTGCAAAGCTTCCAGAAGGCTGTAGCCTCCGTTGAGCTCCTGCTTTAATTGACGTATTCTGCAGCTACTACATGAATAAGGCAGGGGGCTTTTTAATTGCAGATGAGGAGAAACATATGCCTTATCCCCCAAAATAAATGTTGGGGCATTAACTTCTAAGTGCTGCGCAGGCTTCTCTGCGTAATGTTTTATTCACCATTTCTGTTCTCTTTCAAAGGTGCTGTTTTTCATTTGCATCTACATGAGCACTGCCATGGGGGAATGTGTGACTGGGTAGGGGAGGCACAGTGTTCTTCCTCTTTTGGTTTCCCACGGACTTTTCAGCCTGTGGGTGGAGCTTATGGCATGCCCCAGCTTTGGAGAAGAACAGTTGGGTTGAGATGGTGAGGTCCCACTGGTGCGTGGTTGGGGACCAGCAAGGAGAGATGACATCCGTTTTCCATTAGTCTTTGCCCACTCCAATAATAACGTGAGCAACAGTGACATGGGAATGGCCCAAGACGATTCTCAGGTGAAATTGGCCCACTGTTTGCTTTTATAAATAAAGGTTTATTGGAACATACTCATGCCTGTTGGCTTACAGAACACATAAAGATGATTTTATGCTGCAGTGGTAGAGTTGAGTTACTATGACAGAGTGCATGCTCTGTAAAGGCAAGGCTTTTGCTAAAAATGCTGAACTGGCCTACCTGGTTTTCTGGTAGGCATGGACTTTGATTGGGCCGGGCATGGGAGCCCTGTAGAAGATGGGGAGGAAGGATTGTAGAAGCCAGAGAGGTTCAGGACACCAAGAGAACAAGGCCCACAGAATCAAAGAAGCAGGGCTCTCAGAGACTGAAGCAATCTGCATGGTCTACACCAGGTCATCCACATACATGCTGTGGTTGTGTAGCTTGGTGTTCCTGTGGGACTCCTGGCAGTGGGACCAGGAGTGTCTCTGACTCTTTTGCCTGCTCTTGGGACCTTTTCTTTCTTACTGGGTTGCCTTGTCCAGTGTTGATATGAAGGTTTGTGCCTACACTTATTGTACTTTGTTATGGTGCGTTTGGTTGATATCCCTGGGTGGCCTGTTTTTTTTTTTTTTTTTTTTGGGGGGAAACAGAGGAGCAGTGGATCTGGGATCTGGAAGGGGAACTGGAAGGAGTGGGGGGCTGGGGAGGCGTCAGTTAGGGCTTACTATGTCACAGAAAAATAAATGAAAAATTAAGAAAAAACTAAACAGAGCTTAAAAAATTTAGGCAACATTTAGATTAAAAATTATCTAATTGGGAAAAAGACCGCTGACCTGGGCCTGGTGGTACAGGTCTGTCATCCCATCTACTCCAGAGGCTGAGGCAGGAGGATCAGAAGATGATTTGTCTGAGTCTCAGAGTGGATCCGAAGCCAACCCAACGTAGTGAGGCTTTGTTTTCAAAAGCTAACTAGGGCTGTGGTCCAGTGGTGGACACACTCTTGTCTCCCGTGGCCATGAGCTCAGTTTTTACTACAGAAACCAAACCGACCAACCAAACCAACAAAAAGCTCAGCGGCCTTTGGTTTGGTAACACAGCTTAGTTCTTACTCACCTACTGGTCCAGCGTAGGTGTGCTTGGATTTTGAAGGTCATCTCTTCATTGCATGGGGACTTAGGGACTGAGTCTCTCTCATCTGTGGCCTGTTATCCTCTAGAACCTTACAGTTTCGGGTAAGCAGAAAGGGGAGCAGAAAACAGAGAAGAGAAGGTGTCAGACTTCCTCAAAGTACTGGCCTGAGTGTTATTGCTAAGAAGAACTCTGTTTCAATTTGGATGTAAAATGGACCACATCCCCACCCTTTTCAAGGTCTTGTGTGTGAGTACTTGGTCCCCAGCTGGTAGTGCCATTTTGGGAAGTTGTGGGACCTTTGGAAGGTAAGGTTTCACTGGAGGAAGTGGGACTTTTTCCTGGAGGGAGTGAGGTTTGTAGCCCGGCGTCACTTCCTGTTCTGAAGTTCTGCTTCCTGGTCCCCTGAGATGAGAACATGCAGCTCCCGACCCTGTTGCTGTGGCTGTGAGCAGCACCCCATCCCTTCCATGCTATGATAGAATGTATCTTTATGCTGTGAGACAGAATAAATCCCTCTTTCCTTAGGGCCTTTTGTCAGCCATTTGGCCACAGCCTTGAGGAACATAGCTAATTTGGGGTCAATGTTGCACTCAAATGCAAGAGCCATAGTCTGCAAAGAGTGGTACACATTTAGTTTGAGTGCACAGTTATCCCTGCCAAGCTCTTTCTGTACTTTGTTGCCTTCGGTACAACTGCAATGTCATTTCCATCTGGGACCATTGAGCATCTAGTGAAAAACCCAAGCCTCACTCCTCCCTTGACCTTTGAAGTGGCATGGTCTTAGTGTCTGGCTCTTGAGTTGCTGTGACAGGAAATGACATAGTATTTATCATGAGCTCAGTGTAGGTCTGGTGTGTGGCACACAGAGCAAATGCCAATTTTTGATGAAGATGAGATTTCCGCTGGCTTGATAAAAACCAGAGGAACGCAGAAAATCCTTTTGAGTGTACTGTGATGAGCACTTCTCCATAGGAAGCCCGTGGACAGACAGGGTGGAAAGGGAAAGGGTGCTTCTCTAGGATGCCTTGGAGGAGGGAGTGGAACACAGGGACCAACTAGTCTTTGGTCAGCCAGTACAACGTCATCTCGTGTTCTCAAGTTGACCAGTCAACATCCCTTGGGCCAATTGGGGAAGGAGGGTCTTAACAGGGACATGCAGGGCTCCTGGAGCAGAAGACAGTGCGTGACAAAGGGCTGCATATGCAAAAGTCCTGAGATCCTTACATTTGGAAGGAAGACTGAAAACACCAAGCTTTGAGTGCTCCAGTGTCTTTGTTTCCAGGGAGTTTGCTGGAGATGTCTCTCTTGAGTGGCGTTCGTAGGTCTTCCAGGGTCAGTGCTAAGAGCTGTCATGGTCATCCTTGCTGGAGGTCATCTTTCATAGTCTCTCATGATCTGCTTCTGAAGCTGATGGGGCACATCTCCCTATTTTCAGATGACAGGAAGAGGGAACTTAGAGGGCTGGGGAGATGGCTCAGCGGTTAAGAGGACCAGAGTTCAGTTTTAAGCACCCACATCAGGTGCCTCACAACTTCCTGTAACTCCAGCTCTGTGCTCTCTTCTTGTCTCTTGGGGTACCTGTGCATACACATACAAGTGAGAAGGGGGGTTGCTTAGAGACTGGACTTAATGCTTTTATTAAATCTAAGGGTGGAGTGATGTCAATTTGGATCTAGGAAGTGGTTTCTATTGATGGCTGGGCAAATCCTTCCAGCTTTGCTGCCTGCATGGTGTAGGAAATACTCATTACTGTGAATGTGGCTCGCTGTATGGACTACATTCAATGCACAGAGATGAGAGCATATTGAAATAAACTCACCATGACACACCACACACTTTTTTTACATACTTATCCTAAGAGCAGAGTGAGTCATTTTTTTTTGTACTTTTGGGGGTATAGGGAGGTGACGTGACCTGCTCCAAGCTGTTCGGTTAGGGGTGAGCCAAGCCTAGCTTTGAGTCCAGCTCTTGAGCATTCATGGGCCCTTGCTCTATTGTTTGCCTCATTACTCCTGGGATGCTTTCACTGTAGAAAGCACCTGAGCTTTCATAAGCTGGAAGAAGACTGAGGAGTGAGTTTTCTTCTACCATGTGAGGCAGAGCCAGAGAAGGTCTCCTACTAGCTGCCTATAGGGCTCTAGCTATTCAGTAAGTTCTGCCTTCCTTCCTGTAGCTCCACTATCCCCTTTCCTTTAGAGGAAGCTCTGTCTGTCTTGACTCACAGCATCCTGTGCAAAGCCCTGGCCTGCAAGTCTCAGGTTTGTCGAACAACTTTATCTCTGAGGTTTGATGCCTCCTATTCTTCCTGCTTCCAGACGGTCCACTTGGGGGTGGGGTGCACACAGCATCCTTAGGAGGACCCTGTCCCATATGCTTTTCGGAGTCTTTATTTTTCAGCCCCGGGCAAAATATCCTCTCTCCCGTAGTCAAATTTCTGCAGCCTTCTTAAATGCCTTCAAGAGACCTGGCTGCTCACAATCGGCAAGTTTAAAACCTAAACTTCCTTTAAACCCAGAGGCCAACTAAGTTTCCCTCAGTAGAAAAGTTTGATGATTCTGCTATTCTGTAACAACAACAACAATGATAATAATAAGTTAAAAAGTCCAACCCAACTCTCTACCCCCTTTCTTTTTTCTTCTTCACTAGGTCTCTTTCCTCCTTCCCCACATCTCTTTGCCTATGCCCTCCTCAGCTTTTCTCCTTCATTTTACTTTATTTTTAATTACTTTTATGTTGCTTTATTCTCTTTTTTAACAAACTTTTTCCATCTGAAATGCTTGGTGGTCCTCCCATCTCAGCCTCCCCAAGCTCTGGGATTACCTCCTCCATTTGTCTCCCTTTGTATCATTTTCCCTCCTCTTGGCCTTTCCTGTAGCTTTCCTTCATTCATCCGTTCACTCCCCCTCAGAGTATTTGTGGGAGGCTGTGGCTGAATTAAATGCTCATTTCATATGCTCCAAACAATAAACAGCTAGCCAAGCATCAAGCCATTCTGTGGGCACAAGTGGCTTCTCCTGTTGCTCTATAGCTCTTACTTGGTGTGAAATGATTGGTGAGTGGGAAAGCCACCGCGTCTCCCTCTCCAGCAAGGCTCTGCGTGCGTGTAGGCCTCCTCTGTAATGTGTGGGTGTCTCATCTTCAGGACTTAAGTGAGATTGCAAAATTAGAGTGTGTGCAAGCCACACCCATCATAGTGTTATGTGTGAGTTCAAAAACAAAATGGGAGACAGAGGTGGTGAGGGCATAGTGTTTCGATGACTAAAAATTATATATATATATATATGTGTGTGTGTGTGTGTGTGTGTGTGTAACTTATACATAAATTATATATGTGTGTGTGTATATGTGTGTGTTGTGTAATTGTATATGATAAAAATGACATCAGGGGTCTGGGGAGATAGCTCAGTTGGCAAAGTGCTAGTCACACAACCATGAGGACTTGAGTTCAGTCCCCAGAGCCCATAGGGAAAATCTGGGCATGGTGGTACACACTTGTAATGAGACTTCAGGACACAGAGACTGGTGGATCCCTGGGGAACCCTCATTAATCAACTGGACCTAATCAGCAAGTTCCAGACTAGTGTAAGACTCAGCCTCTAAGAAGCATGGAGAGGTAGACCGTGTCCTGAGGAATGACACCTGAGGTTGGCCTCTGGCTCCCACAGGCAGGTGTACACACATGTATGTGTATTTGAACACACACATATACCTGTGAACACATGCATGTGCATGCACACACACAAATAAGATCAGATGATCTTAAGAACAGTAGGGTGAAGCCAAATGGGTGAGTCAATTTTAATAGGAATTTGATGGATGCTCAGTTTGCATCATTCATAGTGGTGTGAGACCTCTTCTCATTCAGAGTGCATCTTAGGGCTCATATTGTAACACACACAACCAGCTTCATGACACTGGGTGAGTCCGTTAGCCTCTCCAAGTCTCATTCTGTCTTCTCATCAAAGTATGCTGTGCCAGTTCACAACGGTGACACACAGCAAAAGAAGCACACTGGTAAATATTTGTCAGGAATGTTGCCATTGTTTTTGTTGTTGTTTGTTTTCTTTCAGAAAGCATTTTATGATATAGCCCAGCCTAGTCTCAGGCACGTAATCCTCCTGAATCAGCTTTCTGAGTTCGGGGAGGACAGGTGAACACTGTACTCCACTCAGCTGTTGCTCTTCTGAGGGTGTTTGCCTTGTGTGTGAAATGACACCCACGCCCACATCTCTGAGGTGCTGTGGGAAAGAGCTTTGTTGTTGGAAGGTCTGTGGGCATGAATGGCCTTATGTTATTCCTGATGCAAGCTCACCATCAGGACAGCAACACATACCTGTATCAACACATTCTGGAAAGCTCCATCTCCAGAGAACCTTGGAACCAGAGAAAGAAGGAACACCAAAAGTTCTTTCTGCCTCCATTCCGCCTTTCATCCTTCCATTTCTTTCTTTCAGACAGGATGCTTAGGTGGCCTCAAGCTTGAGATGTAGCTGCTGTTGACCTTGAACCTCAGATCCCCCTGCTTCCTGAATTCTGGGATTATAGGCATGCACCACTCCTCTGGGTTCACATGATGCTGTGAATTGAACCCAGCTCATTCTCAGGTGCATGCATGTTAGACAAATACCTTCACAGCTGAGCCACATCTCCAACCAGTACTCATTTCTGGAACCGATGGGCTGTGAGTGCCTATATCAGTGGGACTCAAGATAACACAATCATTCAGTGTTTCAATCTTGATGTGTCCATTACTGCCTTTGAGATTTCTGCCAAGCTATTGCACAGTCTTGGCCTTGTTTCTCTCCTCTAAACTTGCAATCATAAGATATATTATAGAGTCTGAGGGTGGCGGTATGTACTTCTAATTGCAGCGCTCAGGAGCTGAGGCAGGAGCATTGCTGCAAGTTCAAGGATAGCCTTGGCTTATTGCAACACTCTATCTCAAAAACCAAAGCGAAACAAGAACCAACCAACCAAACAAACAGCAAACAACCATCCAAATTATCTTAGAAGAGTTGTCGAAAGCGTGCTTCCTGTTTACAGACCCGCACAGATGCGAGTACTATAGGGAATAGGAAACACACTATGCAATCTTTGCCCGTTATATTTTTCTTGGCTTCTAGTGATGTTTGCGGAGCCACTGCCATAGCTGGCTGAATTATCTCCAGCTTGGAAAAGCCTCACTCTCTAGCTTTGGAATGCAACTGGAATACCAGGAGCAGCTTGAGGTCACCCTGTGTTTGTTGATGATGCACACCATGTTGAGCCTACAGCGTTGAGTTGGAATCCACTTCCTCGATACGTGATGCTTGCTCATTGCTCACAGACAGGGCCCCCTTCATCCAGGCATGAGAATGCTGTTGGCCATCCTGGTTTGAAAAGGCACATTGAAGGAAGCACGAGGGGGCATCATTGTGGCTTGTCTAAACAAGGTCTGTTCTATCCTTCAGGCTGTGCTGACCTTTCCTCCAGATTCGTACTAGACTATGTAATACCACACCCGTGTTGGTCATATTTTAGCCTGTGCTATTTTCTTGTGGTACATCTGTTGAGATGGCACTTAACTTAGAGGACAGTGTCCTGTTATTACTGTTCCCTAAATATCTAACAGAAGCCTAAACTTCATGGCTTTTTAGAAATTTGATACAGGGTCTCATGTAGCCAAGGGTGGTCTTGAACTCAGTATTTGGCCAAGAATAGCCTTGAACTCTTGATCGTCCTCCCTCCTCCCTCCACCTCTCAAATTGCTGGTGTTACAGACATGTACTGGTGCATTCAGATATGTGGTGTTGGGGATGGAACCCAGCACTTTGTGTATGCTGGGTAAATGATCAACTGAGCTATGCCCCCAACCGTTACCATGGCTCACTGATTGGATATGGTGGAATACAGGGGTGTGTGGGTGGCGCGCGCACACACACACACACACACACACACACACACACACACACACACACAC
>OU015755.1:54331898-54362046 GCA_907169655.1 Acomys percivali
CACACACACACACACACACACACACACACACACACACACACACACACACTTCTCTGTCTTCCAAGTGCTGGCATTAATGGTGAAATGAGCTTATAAAGTAGTGGGTTTGTATCAACTTTCTCGTAATTCCTTAGCTTCAGTTAATCTACTCAGCCCTGTTTTCCCCTGTGCTCTAAAAGTTTAGCCCCCAATATTTCCCCTCTATTTTCTCTTCACATGTTAGAATGCGACATCACTTGCTTTAGAGCTCTTCTGCTTCCCCTCTCAGACTGTAATTCACATTGATTCCTAGACCTGAAAAAGAGGGAAAGGATGAGCAATTATCTCTTGAGCTGCTATGGGTGACTGATGCTCTAATGGTTAGAAACATTAATAGAAATGGTTATCAAGAATCTGGGGAGACATCATGGGAATAAATGCTATAGCAATAACCCTTCGTGGCAAATCTTTAGGTCATGGGGGTGTCACAAAGCCCCTGGTGGAGTTGGGGGCTATGTGTCTGGGATGTGGGAAGAATATTACCTCTGAATTTGTGCAATGTGGACAGCAAGAGACTCTCATGGGGTGAGTACACAGCATCCTTGGAGAGACAAAGTGAGAGAAGTGACACATACTTAGGCACACTGTCATCTCAGAGCATCACTCACAATGCCAGATGCATAATGCTCACAGAAAATAATAATGGGGGGATTTGACATCTATTAAGTGTTAGCAATGGCATCAAACATGTCCCATGTGTTGTGTTTGTTCATTTCACAGTAATTTTTAGAGGTAGATGCTATTACTAAAAATGGAGCTATCACTCTATTTTTATTGTAGGCATAACAGTGTTTTATTATAGGTATAACACACTCATTTGCAGTTACCGTTGCACAAACATCTATGGTGTATTAAATATATAACATGTGCTCACCACGCTTAGTTTTTATTTAGCTTTACATAAAATGTATGTGAAGAAACTGCAGCAAGAGAGGCTTTTGAACAGGTGCTGCAGTCTGTAGCAACCTCCCAGACACACTCTCTTCTATTCTTGTGTCTTAGAGTTCTGCACTTTCCCCAGGGTGTTTCTAATAGAAAAGAAAAGTTTTTTTTTTTCTTCGCTTGAGGTAGAAACCAGGGCCTTCTGGACACAACTCCTTTATCACTGATGGTCAGAGGACCTGATATCCATGGATGAAACCCTTCTATCACATACAATATGAATACTGTTTAAAAATTACAAATCTCTATGTGTTTATTGCGTCCCAGGCCACAGGGCACAGGAGACAATGCTCTGCTTTAGCCCAAAGGCAGAGGCTGCGTAACACCAGGCCAGTCCCCATAGGAGTCTCAGGTTCGGTCTGTGCATTTGGCTGTCTGCTGGACTTTTCTGCCTCTTGTCCATCTCTACTCCACATGACCTCTCCCTGCTGGGGTTGCCTCTGGCCACATGGCCTGGTTGCTTGGACACTTCTCTGTTCTGGGCTGGAAAGATCTATTGCTTTTCATTTCCTGCAGGAACTAGCAAGTTAACAAGTCTTGCTTTCTTGTGCAGGGCACTGGGGTGGGGTGCTGAGAGATGATGGGGAGCACATTTTGTAACACATGACTGTCTAACCAAACCCAGTGTAAGTGAAAAAGATCAGGACCACAGATAAGTCCGGGCACACAGGTGTGCTCAGGAGCCCAGGTGAACCCAGCACACAGGTGTACTCAGAAGCCCAGGTGAACCCAGCACACAGGTGTGCTCAGGAGCCCAGGTGAGCCTAGCACACAGGTGTGCTCAGGAGCCCAGGTGAGCCCAGCACACAGGTGTGCTCAGGAGCCCAGGTGAGCCCAGCACACAGGAGCATCAAGAAGCATGGCTGAGCTGAGCTTCATGGAGGAGCCTGGACGTGCAGGTAAGCTGAGTCACACAGGTCAGCCCAGGGGGCATAGGTGTGTTCAGTAGCATTCCTGAGCTGAGGAGTACAGAAATGGGTGAGGCAGAGCCCTTCCAATCAACAAGTGCTGTCTGGGCTTCTCTTTCCTGTTACCTCTAATCTCACCTGACAATTCTAGGGCTTAAGCGGTCCTTGAAGACTGAGACACATGGCGACTGGAAAGTTATTTGCAGCTTTGAGCTGAGCGTACCACAGCACCTGTCTACTTTTGCATTCTTAACGAGTCTACCCCCTCTTAGCTTTGGATCCTGACTCCATCCTTGCTGTTCTCTGTAGGCAGGCTCCTCATGCTGGTTTGCAGACATACTTTTTAAAGATTAATTTGTTTTGAATAGTAAGGCAAGAGATGGAGAAAGCATCAATCACCTCACCATGCACCAGCAAGCATGCCCCCTCCTGATCTCCCTTCCAGGATGAAATACCTGCCTATTTTTCCTGCATCACATTCTCAGGCTAAAGCTCATGGAAGTCATCTTCAGAGGACAAAGTAGCCACATATTGGAACATCACATGGCTTAGCCAAATTCAAGCCTACCTGTGGGGGTCATATCATCTTACTGTCATCACGTGACATATTCTGTCTTACTTATATAAGCTTCTTTGAACCAGGACCAGCAGTCTCTACTACTGCAACACCATTGCCTGGCATCAAAACAGCTTTCAATAAATAAGCCTACCAGTCTTGCTTTCCCTGTTCAACAAATGGTTCTTTCTCAGTGCATGTAAGTAGGGTCTGTTTTCTAGTGGCTGCGGGGCACTGTGTGTTCACTGTGAGGAGGTACTCTAACAGACCAGGTCAGTCCCCTTCTGATGGCCTCCTAGCTTATTCCCAGCCTCGTGCTGCCATTATAAACACAATTGCCTTGAGTATCCCTAATCAGGCCTTTGTGCGCACAGGCACGAGCAACTGCAAGGAATTCCTCCTCGAGGACCTGCTGGTCCTGCGGTCCTGAGTTGCCACTGTCTACTTGCTTCCGTGTACACTCAGGGAGGGCTCACTCTGCTCCCACTTTCATCTTGGGTCTTTGGAGCCTGTGACTCTGGGAGGCTGCTCGAGTTCCAGGGCCCTGCTGCACAGAGGCAGTGGGGAGTGGCCTCACACTGCTCTGCTTTCTTGACGTTTGCCTTGCCCTGTGGTCAGCAGCAATCCATTCTTGGTGTGCTGACATGTTCCCTCTGTATGAGAAGATGGATGTCTCAGCACGACACAACCAAATTAGCTTTGCTGTTGGAAGCCATTGTAGGATGCTAGTTTGGGCTCAGTGGCACGCAGCTAGGAAACATAGAAATGGTGGTGGTGGTGGTGGTGGTGGGGGATTTCTTCAATGTGCAGTCTTTCTGGGGGGAGCTGTCAAAGTGCTAGAAAGAAAATCACTTTTTTTCCCCTCAGTCGCCATCTCTCATCTTCTCTGCAAGTGCTGTCTCTCCCTGCTACTGTGTTCAGGGTCATAGGAAAGCCTACTACTTCCCAGGTGTTTCCTGCCTCAGATCACACGTAACATCCTTCTTCCTATGGCCGACCTGGTGACTGACCCCAGGGCCTGGCACTTGAGGCGAGAGCTTTCCCACACTTGGCTGTGTAATGCCGTTCACCTTAAAACTCCTTATATATTTTTCCTTCAGCATAGGAAATACCAGGTAATAAATAATAGTAAAAAAAAAAAAGATGTGTTCATGTTTGTTAACTTGTGTGATTGTCCGGGCTTAATGATACAAAAAACAGAGGGCGGGGGGAGCAGGCAAGGAAACATTTAAGGCCACGTTGGCTCTGTGTGTGGGTAGCTTTGCACATCTAAATCTGCACACCAATACTTAAATAAATTCAGACAAAAAGGGAACATTTCAAAATGCTCGCACCAAGCGATGCCATGCTGCTGTCTATGGCTGTTCTCTGACGGTTTTAATTGGTCTGTGTTGGGGACCTGAGTTTACAACAGTGCCCACTGCAGTCCAGTGTCAGACTTGTGTCACGTTCAGAGAGACGCAGTGACTGATTGCAGAGACCCTTTCCTCTCCATGCATGTCTGTGTGTGTTTGTCAGCAGCATGCCTGGGGTTCAACCTAACATGCACTTCAGGATGCAGTTATCATATTGGCCCTCCTTTGCATTTCTTTCCTTTTACCTAATGGAACAGGTTATGTAACAGACAGCCGGGCGCGGTGGCGCACGCCTTTAATCCCAGCACTCGGGAGGCAGAGGCAGGCAGATCGCTGTGAGTTCGAGGCCAGCCTGGACTACAAAGTGAGTTCCAGGACAGCCAAGGCTACACAGAGAGACCCTGTCTTGGTGAAAACAAAACAAAACAACAACAACAAAAACCAATCAACCAACAGAACAAAAGAAAAACCAATGACAACAGCAATAAAAACAAGCAAAAAGGAGGTTATGTAAGAGACACCAAAGATATCCTTATCCTAACTTCCAGACTCTGATGTGTTTGTCATCTCATATGGTGTAATGGCTAGAGTTGCTTGTCAACCTGATGACAGGTCTCTGGCTTTGTGCTGTATGATGTGACCAACACCTACTCACTCCAGACAGGGAACTGACAACAGTTCCAGAGTATGGATATCACCAAAGTCCAACGGTGAACTAATGAGTTTTATTGTGGTTACTCACAGTAGTGTTGGTTAGGTGTGACTTACATAAGGCTGCACTGCCAAAGCCTACCCCTGTATGGGCAACAGCTCAGAAAGCTGGAAACCTGGAGCAACCTACACAGTCTGCAGTCAGCAGCTCAGCAGGTAGGAGAATGTCCTTTCAGGTGGCTCAGTTGGTTTGGGCCTATTCCAGGCAGCTCACCTGCTATTTCTTTTAGCCTGTTTGGCTATTCTCTACTTATTCCAGGAACCTAGGCTTGTCTGGGAGGGTTCCCATCAGGGTTTATTGTTAATATAGCCTTGGAGAGAGAGAGAGGGACCTAGTGAATTTGGTCAGTTTCAGGGACTTCCTGAAGCTTTTATGAGTTTTTTTTTTAACTTTCTGTTTTTACAGGCTTTCCTGTATTGTTCTGCCTCCCCTGTAGAACATGCTGTTTCACCTCCCTCTAGCCAGCCTATCTGAAGAAGTCCCCCCACCTCAGAGATGGAAGGTTTTAATCCTGGAGGAAGCTATTAGAGAACAGCATGCCTGTGGGAGATTGACTGCTGAGGTGGGAAGGCCCTCCCACCGTGGGTGGTGCCATTCCCTGGCTGGGATTGGACTCTGTTTCCTGAATCTGGACTAGCTGCTTCCTTTACTTCTCTACCATGGTGTACTAGACCACTGAATTGTGATATTAAAAACAACAACGACAACAACAACAACAAATTCTCCTTTAGATGGCTTAGGTCACAGTCTTTTTATTACAGAAACCAGAATAAACTAAGACATGTGGGAAAAAGACTTTTCAGACCTGATCAAGGTAAGGGTTTTAGGTTGAGATTATCTTGGACCAGTGACATAGTCACAGGTGTCCACATAAGGGAAGACAGAGGGAAAGAAAAGGCAAGTTATTCTAGAAAAATAGCTGAGGAGGAATATGCTTCTTGTTTGAAAGATGCAGGGGCAGAGAGCCAAGGGCTGTGAGGATCACAGCTTTGGGAGATGGAGATGGTGTCTGTCCCTTAGGGCCTCTGTATGGCGCTATGATTGCAGCCCAGTGCAAAGGATGCAGAGTTTCCAGCAGCTGGAAGATCAGGAGAATAAATGCATGTTGTTTTAAGCCACCAAGTTTCTGGTCATTTGTTATAGTAACACGGGCAGCTAATGGCCTCCTCACGAGTGACCTCCTTCTCAGGTCTCCCCAGGAATCTTATGCATCAGCCCTCCATTTCCTCTTTTTGTCTCCTCAGGTGTCGGATGTCTGAGACCAGCACATTAGGTCACCTTTATTTGTCATCCCAGATTTCTTTCCCAGGGGAGAAAGAGAGAAATAGAGCACATAAGACAGTGTGGTCACGTGACTAGAGGCTCTGTCACCCACATCGTGACCCAAGTCAGTGGGAGGCACAGGGCTGCCAAGGCCTTTCCCCACTGCTCATCCGTTTTATGCCTAACTGTCTCTGCTCCTATGACGTCGTGCTTTGCTGCGGAAGCCCACCTAAGTGATCCCCTAAGCCTTGCTCTGACGAGGCCCCAGCTAGGCCTCATGAGGCTCTGCCTGTAATTACAACGTGCTTCTTCATCTCCATGGGGGTTACTCATTCTCATGTCACTGGGATAAAGTGGGAGTCTCATTGCCAAGGCAACCAGAAGTGGGAGCGTGTGTGTGCAATTTCAGCCTTGTCCAAGAACGCGGATCAACTTGGTACACTCCCACTGCGGTCTTCATTTTCTGTTCTTTCGTAGCCAGAGTCATGCAAACCATTCCATGATCATCTCTGCCTGTGCTTCCTCTTTCATTAATGACTTGGCAGGTGTGTAGATTTTGCTCTGAGCCGGCTAGCATGGCCCTTTGATAGTTTCCAGAGAGGCTCCTGCCTTTCCATGCGTTGATTTCTTATGCCTTGGTAATTATCATCTTCGACACTTTCTCTTTCCTGTTGCCTCCGTGCCTCCCCCATCGGAACTAGAATCTCAGGTTTCTGTTTCTGCCCTCCATCTGGCTGGATCGCTCAAAAAAAAAAAAAAAAATGGAAGAAGGATCATATTCTCCATATAGAAAGACATATGGAGGCCTCAAAAAAATATAGTTCTAATTTTACAATGAGTTCTTTGCCGTTTCTCTCCCCTGAAACATGCCTCAGACACTAATGTGGCCCCCAGGGCCCTTAATTATCAGCTGCAGCACACATGATGACAGTGTGTTGCTTTGATAGTTGTGAACGTTTAAACGTTTGTTCCATTGGATGAAGCAAGGGAGATGGCTCAGTGTGTAAGAGTGCTTGCCATGCCAGTGTGAGGACCTGAGTTCAAATCCCCAGCATCCAGCTTTTAAAAGCTGGCTGTGGCTGCACATGCCTGTAACCTCAGCATTAGGGAGGCAGAGAGAGGTGAATTCCAAGAGTTTACTAGCTAGCGAGACTAATGGAAACAGTGAGCTTCAAGTCTAGTAAGAAACCCTGTCATCTCAGGGCAGTAAGATGGAGAGAAATAAGCAAAGCAAAACAAAACAAACAAAAAAAAACACCCTACTTCTTCCTCTGGCTTCTATTCTTATGGGTGATCAAATTCCTCCCCACCCATGCACACAAGAAAACAATGTTAACTCCATTTTTAAAATATTGATGACTTTTGACATTAATAAATAGGTCCATGATCTCATGTGGGAAAATTGCCCTTCTTCTAGAGGTCATAATTTTATGTCAACTGGGTGATTTCTTTTCTTTTCTTTTTTTTTTTTTTTTTAATAAGAATCTGCTAGGATGGAGCCTTGTTCTGGCCCTGGTATGATGTGCTGATGGTTGGTTCGTCTTAAGCTGTCTTCAAGCTTCCCACAGCATTCACCTGCTGATTCTCACAGTATCTAACTGTGCAACTTCTCTCTCAGAGTGCCTTCCCCGCCCCCTGCCCCCCCTGCAGAGAGCAAGGCACCCCTAGAAGCCTCCCTCACCTGCCTACTCACCTTGTGCAGGAATGTCTCTTTTCTACATCTTAAAGTGGCTCATTTTAGCCTCAAAGATGAAGTTTTTGTGCCTTCCTTCACAGTCATTCTGTCTGTAACCAGCTTTCTCTCTGGGCAAAAGTACTTCTAAGAACTGAAGTAGCTTTTCAGTCCCTTAGACTCTCCTACTCCTTGGTTGGAGAACTGTGGACAGACAGCTGTCTAGATTTTTCTATCCTTTCCGATCTCATGTTTTGAAAGGGGCTGAAAGTCAACATTTTCACCTACTGATCACAAAGTACCGGAAGTGCCTTCTCGGAATATTCTTGTGTGTGCACATGTATGTCTGGGTTTGTGTGTGTACAGGTGCATGTGCATGTGCGTGTGGGGGTGTCAGATTCAAGCTCGGGTGTCATTCCTCGGGGACAGCACTCATCTTGTTCTATGAGACAGGGTCTCTGGCTAATGGGAAACTCACCATTTATGTTCAGCTGGCTTGCCAGTGAGCCCCAGGGCTCTGCCTCTCTCTGCCTCTTCTGTGTTGTGTTTCCTGTGAAAGCATCAGGACTGGAGTCCAGTCCTCAGAACTCATGTCCAAAGCCAGGCCTGGTGGTCGGGCCTCCAATCAGAATGCTGGAACGCCATCTGTCCATAACAAAACTGTAACTCCAAATCTGTGTGTCACGTCGTCTGCTTTCCAATACTTAACTTAAACGTGGTTTCTTTAGGTAGACTCATGTAAAGAGGTCAGTATGGGGGAGGAACCCATAGGAGTGTCTCATTCAGCATCTGTGTGACAGACAGGCCAAAGAGAGAAGTGAAACCTCCCTCAGGCAGCTGGCTGCCCAGCTCAGGCTGGATAGTAGGTCCTAGTGTGTTGTTTTTGTCACAGCATCTTGCTGCCTCTGCTGCTTTCATATGCTTATTGGATTCATTTCTCCCAGGACAGAGGAGTTAGAGCCATGGATTGTGCTGGAGTTGGTGGTACTGACTCCAAGGGTAGCGGTGTCTGCAGTCCATGTGTGAAGCCCCCCTCCCATTCCTCCCTCTCCTCTGCACCAAAGATTAGAACTAAAGAACCAGGAAGAAGCCAAGGAGCCCAGTGCCTTACCATGTTTTAGAACAGGGGGACAGGAGGTCAGAGAAGGAAGAAAATGAAAGAGACACTCAGAGGGAAAAGGAGCTCCTGGGATGTTGTCAATAGCTCAAGAGTCTTGATGCCTAGAGGAGAATCTGCCTTTCTCTTTCCAGGCCAGTGACTTCTGTGCAGACTACATAGTGCAAAGGACCTTTCCTTTGGTTTTTTCCTGAGCCTCACTCCCTTTAAGGACTTCATGGCCACTTGGTAATGCTTAGGAAGTGGCTCTGTGCTTAGTTCTTCCAACAAGTAGCTCACTGGTAGAAAAAGGAGACCTTGAGTATTATGCAGTTTAAAAATTCCAAGAGAGAAGAACGTTGGTTTTTCCGTTTCTCTGGACAGCTGAGATATGATGGCCTTTCATTTCCTTTTCATGGCAGGAGTCTGGAGGGTGGAGCACTTAGCTCAGGAGGGCTCTTCCTGGTGGGGTAGGCAGAAGGCTCTCAAAGGCTCACCACACTAATCATTTGACCTGGCACGTTGCCCAGCTGTGAGCCAGACTCTTCAAATGGAAATGGCGTCTTGGCTCACCAAGGGCTTGGGCGCTGTGTAATCGAAAGGGCCCCTCTTGATGGAGAAGGATGAGAGTTAGACAACGAGGCCACAGAAAGCCGAGGTTAGAGTGGTGGTGGTAGACGGAGACATGGTGCAAGGGATATGGGAAATCTCTAGAAACTCGAAAAGGTAATGAAATGGATTCTCCTCTGCGGCTTCCAGAAGGACACAGTTCTGCTGACCTTTTGACTATAGATCAGTGAAGCCCATGTGGCACACATGTATGTCCTCCATAGTTGTAGGACAAATATGAGGTTTAAATCACGTGAGTTCGGGAATTTGTTACAGCAGTGAACGGGTACTAACTGATCATCACCTGGGCTGAGTCTTTTGTATGCATGTCTTGCTTGGCTCCTCAAAAAATATTTTTAAATAAAAAATGTGTGTATGCGTGCATGTGTGTGAGTGTGTGTGTGTGCATGTGAGTGTGTGTGCATGTAAGTGTAAGTGTGTGTTCATATGGATGTGGGAGACATCGCTGGCCTGTTCTATCACTCTCTGCTTTAGCTTGTTGAGATGGATTATCTCACTGCCCCTCAGGCTAGATTGAAGGCCAGAAAGCCTGGGTGAGAGTCCTGCCTCTGAGCTTCGGGCATGTACATAGCCACGCTCAGCTTTTTATGTATTTTTACGTGTGTGCTGCTTCTGACCTCAGGTTCTCATGCTTGCATGGCAGGAGTTCTTACCCACGGAGCCATCGCTCCAGCCCCTCTGAGTCTTACTTTCCATTGCAGACATTACAGAGTACTGTTGGGAGAAGTAAGTTAATGTGCCCAACGACACTCCGTGAGTCAGCAGGCTATGAACCCAGGCAATCTGACATCCTCTTCTGTCCCTATCATAGCTGGGCGCTCTACAAAATATCCTTTTGGCCCAACAGTTGCCAAGGAAGCTGTTCTGTGCTGTTCTGAGGGATGTGCCACAGCTGTACAGTGGGGACAGTGGCCCTTCTGTATTACCTTTTAGAGCAGAAAGTGACTGATACAGTATTTCCATCCCCAAGCATTGCTGAGCTACCTGAGCTAGGGAGGCTCTGGGTTTAGTTCTCAGTATTTTATTTTGGAAAGCAGGCCACGTGGGGCAATGCCTATGGAGTTCTTTCACTTGGCATTCTTACTTCTAAGACCAGTATATGCAGAATTGGCTACAGGGGATGAAAACTGTCAACGTAGATGCTAGAAGATGAAGCTCAAGCCATCTTAACAGTTTCCCCCCTCAACCATGAAGATATCTCAGAACATGTCTATGGCAAAGGAGTCCAGATGCACAGCTCAACACTTCAGCCCTCTCCCCTGAACCATCACATGTGTATGCTTTAGCTAGCCAATCAGGAAGCCATCCATGAACAGCTGGAGGGAGAAATGACACATCAGATGAGACTCTGCAGGGAGGGATGTGGAGACAGGACTGGCAATAGTGTCAGAAGTATCCAGAGAGAACAGTGTTTCCACTCTGGGGAGAAAGAAATAGAGGAAGAGTTGAGGGACTGGGAAAGGACAAGGAAGGGAGGAAGGCATATGCTGAGAGAGGACATGAAAGACCATAGGAAGCACATAAGTAAGATTTTGTGGGCGCAATCCCTACTACAACAAATAGAGCCTTGACTGTAATCTAGTGGGTTTGTTCTCTCTCTCTCTCTCTCTCTCTCTCTCTCTCTCTCTCTCTCTGTGTGTGTGTGTGTGTGTGTGTGTGCAGTATATGCGTGGATGGTGTATACATGAGTGTGTATGAATGCAGCTGTGCGTGCATGGAGGCCAGAGAAGGGCTATATGCGTGCCCTGCTCTGTCACTTAGTCTCTTCAGACAGTGTCTCTCACTGAACCTAGACAAGTAAGCCCCAGCAATCCTCTTGTCTCTGTCCCATTCCATAGCACTGGGTTTCAGGCAGATGCATGGCAACCCCTGACATGCTGTATGGGCTCTGGGATTTTGCTTGCACAGCAAATGTTCTTAATACTCCAAACCATCTTCACACTCCTCATTTGTTGTTAGTGATGCTGTGTTGTTAGTTTTTTTGTAAGATACCCACAACACAAGATACATACTGTACCGCTTAAAAGAGTACACTTCAGCAGCATGAAACATATTTACATGGTGCTGATATCTGCATTATCTAGTTCTGGAATGTTCTGTCTCTGCACTGGAAACATAACCAGCTACCAGGTACGGCATCTTGCTTCATCCCATCCCTGAATACTGGCAACCTGTGTCTGTCTTTGTGGATTTGCCCATTTGGGATATTTGATTCAAGTGATATCACATTATAGAATCATATATAGACATGCACCTGACTTCTTCCACGCAGCGTAATATTCTTAGGTTTGTCCTTAGGCAGCAAGAGGGAAGAGCTGCTGTTAGACACGGAGGAAAAGTCAGGTAAAACACCATGTCTAAGCTGGGACACAGGTCTAAACTTAGTGGATATTTATCTTAAAAAGTGACATGATGGCATTTTGTTTATATCACACATTATCATTGTGTCTACTCCTGTGTCATCCCCTCCTGTCCTATGTCATCTTCCACTCTATTCTATTCTTCCCAAATGGCCACTCTCATATTTTTCTTGTGTAACTGTGCATCTGTCTGTGCTTGTGTGCATGTGTGTGTGTGTGTGTGTGTGTGTGTGTGTGTGTGTGTGAGACACCCAGGTCCACATGTAGGAGAAGACATGTAGTAGGTATTTCCATGGGTCTGGATTTTATTCCTTAACATGATGCTGTTCAATGCCATACACTTTACTGAAAATACTATGATTTTGATTTTTATGGGTGTGTGTAGATGGTACATGTTCTTTCTCCACTTTTCTGTGGCTGGATACTTAAGATAGTCCCACATTTTGGCTATAGTGAATAGTTCTGAGATAGCTGTGGAGGAGTAGATGCAGTGCCTACCTTTGCCACAAAAGGAAAAGCAACTGATTGAAGGAGACAGAGCCTTATGATGACATTGGGAGGTCTCAGATACACCTTTAGAAAAAAACAAACGACAAATGATGGGAAATTGAGAAATGACTACAGTGCAGCTGTAATTACGGTACACTTTCCTGCTATTTAAGTTGGATTTAGCTCTACATTTCTGAAACCATTTTTAAGGGTTTTTTTTTTTTTTGTTTTTGTTTTTTTTTGTACTAGAAATCAGAGGCAATGTTTTCACAAAAGTCACACTGTACAGAGATTTCAAATACATGGCCGTCCAATAACAGATATTTGAAGACTGAAAGAAGGTGTGTAGTGTTATAAGCTGGCAGCGCACAGGCAGGGGTTCTGTGGCAACCGTGCACAGAACAGGGAGGATGCTGCATCAGGATGAGCAGGTATGAGGGACCAGGTTTATCTAATAGGACCTTAGTGCGTCTCCATGTTGGGGTTTTTAGTGGAGAACATGGTCAGGTGCTAAATGTGTCTGTCTGTATGAATGAAACTCTTTGAAAGAAAAGCAGAGGCTGGCTGGAAGACAGGAAAAGGACACTAACGATGTCAGCAAAAGCACAAAGGGACTCAGGAGATACAATCCATGACTAAAGTCCTTGTAACTCAAGCACGATGACTTGCGTTCAATCCCCACCACCCATGTAAAAGCTGCGCCCAGTGTCTGTAACTGCAGCAGGGAGGACATGCAGAAGATAGACCCCAGGGAATTGCTGGCCTGTTAGCCTAGCCAAAGTTGGGGTTCCAGTTCAGTTAGAGACCCCGCCTCAAAAATAAGGTGCAGAGTGACGGGTGAAGACAGCATTGCCGACCTCCAGCCTCCGCAGAAGCGGTCATGCATGTGCACTGCGCATGTGTGTATGGGCATCCGTGCACCACCATCCACACCTCACCCACCTCCTCACCCACACACACGTATAAAGAAAGCACGGAGGCAGGCAGGAAGACATCCTTTGGGAGAGTGTTTCCGTGGAAATTTCACACTGTTGTGGGACCCTTTGGAGCAGAAACAGTGTGAATGGGCAAAGCTGAGTGGGAGGAGCTATGAGGCTCCTGCCTCCCCACTGTATGCTGACTGCTTACAGCACATGCATGCTGGTGAGCATCCATTTGCACCAGGGTGAGGAGGTCGGAAGCCAGTTCAGGATGGAGCCACTGTTCTGAGGCCCATTTGGCTATCAGTGTCCCCATTTTATAGAACGTTTCCGAAGCTTAATCGAGTTGTTCTTCCTGTGTTGTCAGGATAATAAATTTTTGTGGTGGTGATGATAAGACAAAACTGTAGTTTACTTAAGTGAAGCGAGAAAGAGCTTAGGGAATTGTGTAACATTGGCATTTCTTCAGTGGATCTTTCTCAGCCACAAAGAAGGATGAGATGATGTTATCACAGTAAGTGGATGGAACTGCAGTCCATCCAATGTTCACGTTCAATGTAGTGAGTCCCAGAAAAAAAAACCATGTATGTCTTCTCATATGTGGACTCTATATTTAAGATATTTTCTGGCGCGCGCGCGCACACACACACACAAACACACACACACACACACACACACACACACACACACACACACACACACACAGACACTAGAAGGAGGACTCTGAGCGAGGAAGGAACCGAGCAGGGCAGTGAGGGGAGAAGAGAGGGCAGTGAGGTGGGTGCAGACACATGTGAGTCCATAATGAATGCCGTATGCAAATGCCTCAATGACACCCTTAATCTGTACGATGACTCTATTAATTAATTAAAAGGAAGACCAAGTGACAGCAAATGTTCTGCTGTAGATGGGACTTGTACCTCAACCTGTCCTTGCCAAGGCTCAGATAAAAATCTTGGAAAGTGGACAGAATGTAAGAGGCAGAGGTTGGGCAGGAGTGCAGTGAGAGACCATCTTCCAGATGACACGGCTGTTGCACACACAAACGCCCAGCAGCCCCGGAGGCACACAAGATCAAGACAGTCAAAAGTCCATCATGGCTAGAAGCTCACCCCTGCCTGAAGACCTGTTGTCAGCTGATGGCAGCTGGGGAATGGGTGGTCACTTTTCTGTGGGGTGTGGCCACTGGGAGGTTCCCAATGCTCACTGGAATTGCCTACAACCATGCTCAGAGGGAGAGCACTAATCAAAATCAGTGGGTTATTTAAAAAAAAAAAAGCACATGACATTGACAGAAAGATATGCTGGGGAGCAAGAGTAGCTGAAAGGAGAGTAAGGGGTGGTTGAACAGGAGTAAGATGCCTTGTAGCTGGGCGGTGGTGGCGCACGCCTTTAATCCCAGCACTCGGGAGGCAGAGGCAGGGGGATCACTGTGAGTTTGAGGCCAGCCTAGTCTACAAAGCGAGTCCAGGACAGCCAAGGCTACACAGAGAAACCCTGTCTCCAAAAAACATAACAAAACAAAACAAACAAATAATGAAACAGATGCCTTGTATACATGCATAAAAAATAAGATTTATTTTTATGTGTATTTTCCTGTTTGTGTGAGTGTTTACTGTGCATGTGCGTGTGTGCATGCTGCATGCCTACGTGTGTGTGTGTGTGTGTGTGTGTGTGTGTGTGTGTGTGTGTGTCTGAGGAGACCAGAGGAAGGAAGGCATCAGATCTCCTGGAGCTGGGGTTATAGGTGGTTATGAGCTGCCTGATGTGTGTGCTGGGAACTGAATTTGGAACCTCTGCAAGAGTGGAAAGTGCTCTTAGCTGCTGATCCAACTGTGCAGCCCCTTACGTGCATGAAATCAGCAAAGAATCAGTAAAAAAAAAAACTTTATTCAGAAAAAGAGAAAGAAAAAGAAAGGGAGGGAGAGAGGGAGAAAGAAAGAAAGAAAGAAAGAAGGAAGGAAAGTAAGAAAGAAAGAAAGAAAGAAAGAAAGAAAGAAAGAAAGAAAGAAAGAGAAAGGAAGGAAGGAAGAAAGGAAGGCAGGCTGACAGATGCTTTTGCTGGGTACTTGATAGGCAATAACTACTCAAAAATTCATTCAGTTAACAAACAAAACCAGAGAGCTATAGAACATACAGAACCTTCCCAAGGTGCAGTGCGCCAGTGGCGGGCCAGAGGGAATGCTTTCCCAAGGTGCACTGCAGTGAGGGAGGCGGAGCTCCTCGGGGAGCAGCGGGATAGAGTGCAGGTGGAGGGAATTGGACGCAGCCCCACTCAGCATAGTAATACTGTCCTCTCCTGGTCTTCTTCCTTCAGCCGTTTCTCACCTCCACAGCTTCCTTGTTTTTATTATTCTACCTTTTCGCTTATCCCTCTGTGGCTTTCTTTCCTTAGCAAGCCTTTTCTTTCTCATTTTCCGTCTTTGCTGTCTCTTGTCCCCTCCCCTTCTCTCTGTCTTTAGTCTATAATTTCACCTCTCTACTTGTCTTGTTCGACGTGTCTAGCTCTCCATTGCGAAAATGGCGTTTACCTCCCTCTGACTCCATCACCCATTATGTTGGACTTACAGCTCTTGCCCGGTGCCAGGTTAGCTTCACTTGCCCTCCTTACACAGCAGTGAGGAACACAGGAGACCACAAACTCCTTGAGTGGAAAACTCCTCATTCTCAGATGCAGGGGATACAAGCCAGTCAGAGGAGGGCGGTTGAGGACTTAGAATGCCGCATGTAAGAGTAAAAGCTATAAACTGTAAATATAGGATGTAGCGGGGAGCATATGTTGGAATCATTGCATGATCAGGAGCTTGGGAACATTTTTATTTTTTTACTTTGTTCTAACCTCAGGGGCTGATGGCCTGACTGGGCCCTTCCTGCACTTGTTTGCATAGCTTCAAGCCTTCACCTTGGAGCAGAACCATTATAGCCCAAGCGAGCGGGCAGGCATGCTGTGTTGATGCCTGGGCCCAGACACAGTTTTGTCCTTATTGAACCTGCTGCAGTGTGATCACTTTGGAAGCCTTTGCAGCTCTGTGAACCCTCATGTCTCCCTTTGCCCTGCCCCCCAACTTCTCTTGACCATCTCTGCCTCATGCTATCATCCTGCCTCCTTTCTGGTATTCTATCTCCTCGCCAAGGGCTCCAGCTCCTCCCCTGGACAGCTTTTCTTGTCACTGTGGTCTCAAGTACTCCCTTTTCAGGGCCACCACCTCCAGTTACTCTTTCGTGTAGTTATATGGAATCTCTGTGTATCGGGTGACGGTAACGGACGTTTCGGTTTCTTTGTAAACTTAGTTTTGTTATATAAATATGCTTTTGTTTTCATCCCAAGTGTAGGATGTTAGTTTGGGCTTTAATATGTCCACAGTTGATGATTGCCTCCTTCTGGGCATGGTCTTTGCCAGCTGCTAATGGCCTGCCTCGTGCGGTGTGGGGAGGGGCATGGTGTAGGAAGGCCGAGGGAGATACATACAAAATGCCGGGAGAGGGAAAATATGGCGTATGGCGTGGAGCAGTGTGGAGAGACCAGAGATGGATGACATGGGCAGCTTAGAGGTAGACAGAGAGAATGATTTCAGTGCAGCAGCTTGGAGGAGACTGCATGCTGTATTTTCTGTTGATGAAGACTGGTATTGTCCCCAAAGAACCCATTGTTCCTAAACAGCTGTGAGAAACAAAGGGGTCTGTGTCCCCTCTCCCCACTAACCATCTTTCTCTTACCCAGGGTTAAGGACTTGATAGAGGGGAGATAGAGGCAGTGAATACCCCAAATAAAATAGAGTTTAAAAACTAGCATCAACAGGTGACACATTGGGATAATTGAAGGAAAATTTCATACACACAGCACAGTTTTCATTTTACTTAATTTTAGGGGCCTTCTCAGCAACTGGAAGCTCACCCTTGGTCTTTTCAGATGTCTGTCCTAGCAACTCAGTCTTCCTAGACCCGCTCCAACCTCATCCCACCTTCCTGCATTAGGGTTGTATTTATTTCCTCCTAAGGCCTATTATTTTGGCGAAATGAGGCTATTTATTTGCTTATTTTCCGTCATCAAGATCCCAGCCAAGAATACTTCCATTACCATGGCAACTGTAGGTAACAGGAAGGACTTTCTGTGTCAAACGAACCCAATGACATGGAGCTGTTGAGCCGATTTTCTTCATTATTTTCCCATGCTGTGATGCTGTACCTGCCTCTGGCCCAAAGCCGCCCAGGAACGGTTTCCATCTGTATTCAAATTTCTCGCTGCCCACCAGCCTCTCCTCCATTTGCTCCTTGTCTATTTTGATAGAAATCAATGGTTCACCTTGTCCTGCCCTGCTTTTCAAACAGCGAATCGACTCTCCAATCTCCTTACTCCTTTGACACAAAGAGGTTAGCATCTTGGGAGAGTTGGTCCTCAGGGCACAATGCAGTTAGAAGGTTTTCCTTCTAATTGGTTGGTTGCTCTTGCTAGACCCTCTCATTCCTCCCATCTAGGGATGTGGAGAGCTTCAAAGAAGCCCCACCCCGACCCCCAACAATGGCATTTTGCTTTATTACCTGGGAGAGGCGGAGACACAAGGTGCAGGCACAGACAATATGAGTCCAGTAACCCAAGTCGCCTCTTCAGACAGAACAAAGAAATGGCCCATAAGCCTATAAGTGGGCTCTGTGCTCTGACAAGCCAGAGCCTTTTTAGCAATTTACCTTGGAGACTGGATAAATGGACCCAGTAGCTTGAAGAGCTGGGGGTTTTTATTTAATTTTGTTTAAGCAAGAAGGAGGTGTTCCACAGCACTCCATCTCACTGGTGGGCATTTGTGCTAGAGATTTGAAGTTGCAGCTTGGAGGACCATGACGTTCTGTCAATCACCTCTGTTGCTGGATGACATTAGGCTACATCTGCCTGCCATCCCTCCCAGTGTTCTTTGAGTACTGTGGGAGGAAGAGACAGGACAGTCTTTAGATCTTGTGGAAGTCCCTGACTCAAACAACCTGTGAGGTGAGGACTGACACTGGAGTTTATCTGTGAGAACTGAGTCACACATGGCGCCTGCACCCCTCCCCACCACACACACACTCAAGACAGAACCAAGAGGAGCCATGGTGCCATGGGAAGGCAGAGTTACAATGATGCCTCTGAAACCTGAGATCTAAGGAGTTCACAGGCTGCATCTTCTTGAGGAGGCATCTGCACTGACTTGTGCTGTGCCCTGAGGTCCTGTGTCTCATGGGCTTGCAGCCTGAGGTCTCTGTCTGGCCCTGGGGGATTGGCCGAGTGGTTTCCCTTGTAGTGGGGCTGTTGTGTTATACTTTACTTCTGTTTGCTCCACAAGGCAGAGACACGCCTTTGCAATATGTGAGACTTGAAAGGGAGGATCCTAACTCTGAGGAAGAGCAAGACAAAGGGTCCTTTAAAGCAACTTGGGTTTGTCTGGTGCCAGCATTTCCCTAAGATCTGTATTTCTCATACTTCTTTCAATGTTCTCTCTCTCTCTCTCTCTCTCTCTCTCTCTCTCTCTCTCTCTCTCTGTGTGTGTGTGTGTGTGTGTGTGTCTTTCTCTGTCTCTCTGTGTGTGTGTGTCTGTGTGCATCTGTGTGTGTGTCTGTGTGAGTGTCTTTGTTTTTTGAGACAGGGTTTCATATATATGACAGGCTGGCCTCAAATTCTCCATGCAGCCAAAGATGGCCTTAAACTTCTGACCCTCCTGCCTCTACTGCCTAAGAACGGGCTATAGGCATTCAGTACTGCACCCAGTAGACCCAGAGCTGCTGGGATGCTGGATCAAGCCCAGGGCCTCTCGTGTGTGAAGCATACACTCTCCTAACTGAGCTATACTCTCAGTTCTGCTTTGAGTCCTTTTTTTAAAAACTAACTTATTAGTTGGTGAAAGTTAACCTCTTGTAAAGCCAATACTGATTCGTAACTTCTCTGGGTCAGTGAATATCGAGACATTAGTTACAGAACTATTGTGGCTGGACCTGCTTCCTTGCCTCTGGTTGATGGTACTAAGGCAGGGGAGATAATTTTCACTGCAGATGCCTTCTCCTCGTCACTAGGAACTAAGAAGTGAATCGACCTGTTTCTTACCATTGATAGCACAAAGAAATAAGTCACAAGCATCTTGCAGTCAACTGCTGACTCTTTTCATGCTGAGCAAATAGACTCCTTTTCCGTGTTCTGTCTTCCCACTGGCACATCAGCTTAAGAGTGCACAGACTTTACAGCCCTCTCTCCTGTCCTCCCAACTTCCTCCCCTCCCCTCTGAGCTGCTTCCTGCTAAGAGTCATGACTGCTACTTGAAATCACATTGATTTTTACCAATTGAAGCACTTACGAATTCAGAGTTGAACTCTGGGGCCAGATGGCCAAGATTCACCTATTTTTCTACTTTGAGAACACCATTTCTGTTCCCTAGGACCTGGATTCTTCATCTTAATGATGCTGATAATGGTTCCTCTAAGGAGGTTGTTGGAGCACTGTATCTGCTGATCTGCATAATGTACAGAGCATGGCATCTCATTAAGAAAGACCAGACATTGCCCCTTTCTATTTTATGTTTAATGAGGATACCAACACCGCAAGAAAACCAGGTTATACGTTAAAAAATAAAATGATTTTCCAAGATTTACCTTAAAAATCATGTTATCCAAAATTTCTCCTACACTTTATCTTCACAGAGGTAAAAAACAATGACACATTGAGAATGTAGCCAAGGAATGGAGAAGACAGCTCAGTGACTACACTGTTTACTTGATAAGTGTGAGGGCCAGAGTTCAATTCCACCAAGCTCAAACAAATGTAGGGAGAGTGTGGTGGCCAGCTGCCATTCCAACCTCCATGAAAGACAAAGGATGCCCAAAGTGAGCCAGCTAGAAAGATTAGTATCAGAGAGTTCTAGGTTTGATTGAGAGATCTTGGCTTCATCAATAAGGGAGAGAGTGATTGATGATGATTCCAACATCAGCCTCAAGCCTCCACATGCCATCATGCACATGGATTGTTGTACTTGCCCACACACATGCAGAAAACACACACATGGAAAATGGGTGGAAAAAGACAAGATAGTCAAAACTCTCTATTCACAAACAGCAGATGGGGTCAGTATCTATTTCCTCAGACTTAAGGTGCGATAGGTAATGGCAGAGCATCAGAGCCCTGCCAGACCCTGGAATCTGCATGCTCCTTTTTTATTATGATGGAAGACTGGGCCACCATGTTAAGTCTTCAGTTCTAACGTAAAGGAAAAACAGGGGCCCTTATGGAGCTCTGTTCACCATTTCGTTCAACAAGGATCTGGGGCGATCTGCATCCAAAATGAAATCTCGGAGGGATCTATGCACGGGCGATGTGAGCTGGCAGTTAGCGTGATGTATGTAAAACCAGGACTTGGGTTTCTTCTAATATGGACAAGGAAAGCTGTTCATCCTTACTCATTTCTTTGTCAAAATAAGACAGCCATGGCTCCTACAGAGGAATTTTGTGCAGACGGAGCAAGCTAGTTGAAGGTAAGTACCATGGTGCCTAGAATGCAGAGGATGTTCTTTATTTTGAGTGACACATGAAAATTGCACATGGCTGTGGATGCTTGTGTGTGAACATTGGATATGTGTGTGTATTGTAGTACTCAAATCCATTGATCTGTAATTATCATTTGTCCTTGATTTAAAAAAAGTGTGTGTGTGTGTGTGTGTGTGTGTGTGTGTGTGTGAGAGAGAGAGAGAGAGAGAGAGAGAGAGAGAGAGAGAGAGAGAGAGATTATCGGTGTCAGATAACCCCTGGCCTGTAGACTTGGAAGGGATGGAGTCTCTGTCATTCTGTGTATATTTATTTGAGAAAAGGTCACATGAGCATGTTCAAAGAAAAACATTGATTACCCACTGTTTTTGTATTTAAAACTGTCACTAAGCACATGTCACACATGCATATGCACAACTGATAGCCTCTTGGTTTCTAGGTCTACAGGAAATACAACCCCAAGTATCCCAGCCCCACTTCTTTCACCTCTGACTCTCCCCACTGCCACAGATGTAGTGTAGCCCTATTTTTTTCTGGCCAGATAGTCCTCTGCTGTCTCTGGTGGTCACGTGGGCTTTGGATGCAGGGAGGTTAGGGTTTGAACTTTGCATCTCATTTTATTTCCTGTATGCAAACCTGTTGTTGTAAGGACTTCAGCTGACTTGGCTTCACCCCTGAGCATGGCCCAAGAAGAGCAGATATCAGTTGCACACTCCTAGTGTCATCTCTTGAGTTGAGATCACCCAACCCTGGTCTGGAAGTGTTGTGGCTGCTGTAATGTGGCCTCTTGATGTCTATTGGATTGATCTCGTGCTTGCTTGTGCCTGACTCCCAAAATGTGTGTACTTACCTGGTTCAGATCCGAATCCGTACAGATCTGTCAGCAACTATTTAAGGCCATTTCTTCTTACTTGGAATTACCAGGGTCAACAGAGTACATGAGAATCCCATCTTCTTCGCTTTTATTTAAGGCAAATACACAGAGCTAGAACATCCAATAATTTTCTTTTATTGAGGTCATTGATTTTATTTTCTTAGCTTAAGGGAGATGTGACTAGATATATTTAGCACACTACTTTAAAAATATGTGTTGACATATTTACTTGCTTTCTTGTGCCTGTGATTACTTTATTGCATTTGGGCACAGAATAAACTGGCTGTTATGCCCTTACTGTTTTTGGTGAATAATGGGAATCCCACATCTGAGCCTAAAGCCTTCCCACAAAGCCACACTGCTGCAGCTGCTGTTCTCTCTCGCCTGTTCCTGAGTTTCGGGAGGAAGTATATGGGCACAGATGTGCACCTATGTCATGTATTTTTCTTTCTTTTTTATTTTTATTTTTTTATGTATTTTTCTTTTAAGGGAAGACTTTGGTTTAGGTTCATTGTCTTGTTACTCCCAAACATTTAGAGAATTCTAGGGCAAGCAGAGGCTCTTTTCTGGTCATTAATGATCTGGTTGCAGGCACTCGACGTGCTGCACAGAAACCAGCACCCTCTTTCAGACTTTAAATCATATGGCATACCCAACGCAGTTATTCCAAGCAGGGTTCATAGCCAGTGTCCCCCATCACACCATGGATGCCAATTCAGAATTCAGATTTCTGCACGTGACAATTGAAGATTCTGATTCAATAGAGACAAGATTTATATATGTTATATAAAATTTTTATTTTAAATTTTATTCTCTGAAAATTTCATACATACACACATACATTGGCCCCATCCATTCATGGCCTCCAACTCTCCACCCCCAACCCATCTCCTTCCCAATTTAATGGCTTTCCTTTTCTCCTTCCCTCCTTCTCTTCCTCCCTCCCTCCCTCTCTTCCTCCCTCCCTCCTTCCCTTCCTTTCTTCCTTTCTTTAGGACTACAGAGTCCAATCAGGGCCTCCCATATGTTCATATGTATGTGGCCATCACTGGTGTATGGTAACTTACCAGTAGCCACAGTCTCCAAAAAATGATTCTCTCAACTGATAATAGCTCCTTAATTTTGGCTGGGGCCTCAGTTACCCCTCCTCAGCACAGGTGGAATTTTGACTAGCTTGATACGTTCAAGTCTTGTGTAGGTAACCACAGCTGTTTTGAGATTCTGAGTCAACAGCCATCTCATGTCCAAAGGACAGCGTTTCTGAGTATGTTTTTCAAAAATCTCCTTAGGAATTTTTTGATGCTCATCAATACACTGCTTCCAGCTATCTACAAATGTGGAGGATGAATAACAAACAGGCGGTTGTAGTGCAATGATTTCAAAAGTGTTAAGAAGGTTCTCACCTGAACAAATGCTTTGTATCTGAGATGAAGGGTATGGTCATTATCTCAATGTAATCCCACTTGTTATGCATCTTTCATTATGTACCACGCATACACACATGCACACGCGCGCGCGCGCACACACACACACACACACACACACACATACACACATGCACACATATATGCACACACTCGCGCGCACACACATGCACACACACACACACACACACACACACACACACACCGATTAGTATCTTAAGACAGTCTTGTATGTGTTCTCTGTGCACAGCTTGAACATCTCCCATGGGAGCATCTACTTATTTTCAGGTGTAGATATCTGCATTGCTTGGCTGTAGCATAATCTCAGGTAGATTTCTTGGCTGTTCAGTGTATTTTTGTTTGCATCCAGGGACAGCGCCATTGATCATTTGTGTTTATGGAGAAGGATAGATGTTTCTATCTTCCTTTAAGGCTGTTATCCCAGGCAAATGATGAAGAATTCTCCATTTCCCCAAACATAGATGACCACGATTGCGTATGCTTTGGGCCAGGTAATGGTGTTTTCATTTTAAAACACTGATGAGTGCATATCAGTGCCTGATGAGAAAGGCGGACAGGAGCCAGCAGGATAAATTGCAGCTCTTGCCCTGCTGGATGGGGCACATGGAAATGAAAACATGAATCGCTGGATCCATGTCTGGGTGCTCCAGTAATGCCATCAGACCTCACTCTGTGATGACACAGGGACCGATTGACTCGGGTGTGGTCACAGCTTAAGTGAAGATCAAGCCAGGCATGATATCAACTTCTGTAGGAGCTGTAGTTTCTCACTGAGTGGTGAGGCAAATTATAGGTTTTATTAATTAAATGTGGTCTTTGATGATTCCATATGTGTATTTCACATACTGATCACCCCCATCTTTCCTCTTGTCTCTTCTATCGCTGTCAACACCCTTCCTCCCTGTCACACCTTTCCCACACTTACACCCTTTGCTTTGTTTTGTGACTCATTGAGTTTAACCTTGGACAACTGTGGGGCCACAGGTACGGAGCTATTCAGAGAGGCTCAGCTGGCTGAACAGCGTACATACTTGAATGATACTCCAAATTACTCCTGTGTGTGTGTGATACACACATGAGTGCAAACAGGAGAGAAGTAAGGCATGCTGGCTAGTGAGTAATATAGTTGACAGATTTCACACCAAGAGCAGGCTCTTTGGGGGAGTCCTGCAGAAATAGAGCTTCCCAACGTCTTGAAATCCACCTTGCATAAAGTTAAGACAGCAAAATGCATTGATTAAAAGTAGCTAAGTAACTCATGGGGGGGCAGAATTCAACTCATAACAGGTATATAAAAGTAACTGCCAGCTTATTAAAATACAACACCTGACAGTTACATGAAAAAACCACCAGACCATTAAAGTAAAACTTTCCATAGAATAATGTATATGTGTGTGTGTGTATATATATATATATATATGTATATTTATTTATTTATATTAAGATTAAATACTCTGCAAATAAAAGATATTCAGGGACAGACTCTCTACTTTATAGACACACACATGTGCATGCACACAACATATAATGTAATACGTTGCCTATGGAAATGAAGAAACAGAGCAGAGGAAATGGCCATATTTCTTTGAATGTGTATGACCTTTTAGACTTGACTATATATGTTTTACTCTATTTAAAAAAATAAGATAAACCATTTTTGAAATGTCAGATGTAAAATAAAACCTTAACTTTTCCATGACATGTTTAAGTGACATAAGACTAGACCTTTTTATACACCTGGGGTGCACACTCTAAGTATAAAAAGAACAACAAGTGTTGTAAGTCTTTGTCAGAGCTGTGGGGACAGGAAAGAGGCAGGACTGTTTCCTCGAGGCTTGTCTGTGTGTGTTGTGGGATGTGGAGTGGCTCTAAGTGTGTGGACAATGGTGAAATGAGCATTTTGTCATGCGAGAAAGATCTGTGAAGCTGAGTTCAGATTCTGGATCACCGTCTCATACCAAAGTAAGGTCAATTGACAACAGTCTGTGCATTTTTGAACAGCTGGAGGGGGATGTGTGGCCTCCCACCAGGCAGAAGCAGTAGCTTCCAGGGGACAAGCTGGCTGTGAGCTAGCTGATCCTTATCTATCATGTAGAAGTATCAGAAGCCTACTCTGTACACACCAGAAATAAGTACTCATGTGTCAACTGAAATATCAAATGCGCAAGCACCAGTGTGGGTAACCAGGAAAAGGATTTTGCACCACAAAGAAATGGTAACTACTGGAGGTGATGTGTATGCAAAGTACCTTAACTTGATCATTACACGGTGTGTTTATGCATGAAGACAATACATGATACACTGTGAGAAGGTGTAATTCATAAATGACAGTTAGAAACTTACCATGCACTTCAACTCAAGTCCACACACCCTGGAACAGCGACCAACCCTAGCAATAGTAAGTATTCCTGTGTTCAGATTTGAGACTTTTAGGTTTTATTTTCCATGACAGCAAACCAACCCAGAAAGTGGCTGATTCCTAACATGGGACTAAGAACATGTACAACACTGTTCCTGGGGCTGTTCAAAGCAAAGAACAGAGCACTGCTAGACTACAGGCCACAAGAATCCAGATGTTGCATTAGTTACCAACTTGTTACTGTGACCAAATATCAGAAACAGCTTCAGGGAGGAGGAGGTGGGCTGGTTCCCACAGCTCCAGGGAGGATGGCTGGTTCCCACAGCTTCAGGGAGGACGGCTGGTTTACACAGCTTCAGAGGATTTGGTCCATGGTCACTTGGCCTCTCATGAACTTGGATAGAGCATCATGCATGAGGGAGTGTGGGGTAAAGGAGGTTGTTTATGGTTGACCAGGAAGTAGAGGAAGTGATGGCAGGAAGGGATCAGGGCACAACACAGCCCTTAAGGTCATGTCCCAAGTGACCTGCTTCCTCCAATTGCCCACCTTCTGGTGCCCCATCACCTTTTAACACTCTGAATTCACCAATGGATTAATCCACTAATTAGGTCAAAGCCCCCAAGGTCCCCTTTGGAAACACCACCAGAGACTCACTTAGAGGTGTGGTTTATGAATTGCTTAGGTAGCTTGCAATCCAATCAAGTTGACAATGAGATGAGTCATCACAGACACCAACTTGTAAAGAGCCAACAGGTAAAGATGGGCCATTCAGGACCAGTGAAGACGTTAATCACAGGGAGGTGAAACAGAAGAGCCATCACTGTATCATAATATATTCGTGAGCTCACAATAAAACTAAAAGATCATTCATCAACCCTTTGGGAGATGCTAGAAAACCAGCCCATTATTTTGAAAACTACAAAAGGGGAAAAAGCCAAGCATCGATTCTGACTTTCTTAGATCAACAATTTCTCAGGCTAATCAAATGGTTGACGAACAAAATTCTCTCTCCTCGGCATCATTCCAGGCAATAACTGTTGGAAGGAATTGGAGACTGGAAATCTCTGTTTTGTGAACTCTAATGCATTGATGGTTCAAGTAGCAGGCACCAGGACTGTCTTCTGTTACACACACACACACACACACACACACACACACACACACACACACACAGGCAGGTAGAGATGTTTACTTCTTTAAAAAGGTGCACATATTATCTAGGAAGTGGGACTGGAAAAATAAAACAGCCCCACACTGGGCTCTGGATTGGGAGGGAGAGATGTGTAAGTCTAGTGTATGAGTGCATGGGACAGCATCCCCAAAGTGCAGGCTGTAGGAAAGTGTAACAAATAGTTCTGGTTCTTACTTTCAGACACAAATACAATGTGATACAGAAACAGGTGAAAGACGAATTTGCACATCAAGAAGACCTGAGACACATAAACTGCTCCTGTGTGGAACTTGCATAATTTTTAATCATCACAAATAAAACGATGGCTAAAACGTACTCAGCAACAGAAAGAAATAACAAACACAGACAACATCTGACTGTAGTGGCATTGTGGTGTTTGACAAAGAGTCCTTGACTTCTAGAGACACAAACTGAAGTGTTCTCAGATGGAATGATCTGACACCTGGCGCGCAGGGGTGGGGTGGGGGGCAGGGGGCGTCTGGTCAAAACAATTCAGGAGGAACCAGCAAAATGGCTGTGTAGGTTAAGGAGCTCGCTGCTAAGCCTGATGCCCCGAGTTTGATGCATGTGACCCACATGGTGGAAGGAGAGAAATAACTCCTGCAAGTCGTCCCATGACTTCTACATGTGTGATTCAGTACATGTGCATGTGTGTGCACACACACACACATGCTTGCACACACGTGCACACACACTATAAACAAACAAACAAATGAGTACATGTTAAAAAGAAGACACAGGGACCTAAGTTTCTGTGGCTATCTGAATAATGATCTAACTGCTTCTGATTAGGAAAAACCATCTGTTAGCTCAGCCCTCCTCAGGCCTTGCCAGAAGCTCCAGAGTGGCTCGGCGAGGCGCGTTGGACAGCACTGAAGGGGATCCATTGGACAGTGAGTTAAACTCACACAGCACAGGCAGCATTTTCTGATTTCACTCTGATAATGGTTTTGTGTTCTCTGTCTTGTTGCTCTTTCAGTGTCATTGGGAGCCTGACAGGCCCAAGTACTGGGAGCTTTTAAGTCTGGAGCCCATGGCAACTCCCTTTCTGTCTTTAAGTGGACTCTGGGGAATGCAGGGTGAATTGTTCTCTGCTTTTCTGGAGGAGAAGGTGACCCCGTATTGCAGAATGCGTGCTAGTTTCACTTTCTACTACCCTTGATAGATTTAAAGTGCATCATATATCTAAGACATATATTGTCTTAGCTTTTTTTCTCATTGCTGTGATAAAATACCAAACAGAAGCAACAAAGGAGACAGGATTTATTTTCATTCACAGATCGAGAGACAGAGTCTACCATGGCAAGGCAGTCGCAGAAGCAGTCAGGAAGGGCATGGTAGGAGGAACAGGACACTGGCCAGGCACACTGCATCTACGCTCAAGAAGCGAACTGAACAGGAAGTAGGGACAGACTATAGAGCCCTAATCCCAGCCCTCAGAGACCCACTTCCTCCTGCAAGTCCTAAAACCTTCTCAAACAGTGCTAACAGCTGGGGACCAAATACTCAAACACATGAACCTATGGGGAACAGTTTTCAATGAAGTCACAAACATATAGACATACACACAGACAATATATATATACTTTTATCATATGTGAATATAATGGATACAAAAGACTAGTGTCTACATATATAGGGATTCTCAGTTCCCAAGTATTTCCACTAAATATTTCACTCAGTAAGTATTTCTCAGACATTTAAGTGGCAAGCATTATACCACATAGTGGGCACACTGTGTGAAAAGGCCCAGTTCTAACCAACGTCCCAGCATAGGAAGACATCAAGACACACGTAAACACACCAATTACAGATTTCGAGTCTGGTACCTTAACCTGGCTCCCAAATTACAGCCTTTGAAAAGTAAGACAAGAAAAAACTAAGCAGAGCGGTGAAGATGACTGTTGCCAAGTCCTGCCTTAGGTAAGGAGGGCCTCTCAGTGTATGAACCATTTGGATAAATTGTGGAGGATGAGGAGGGTCTGCTAACATTGGGAAGAGCTGAGTGGAAACCACTCAAGGTTCAGGGGCCAGCCATTGCAAAGAACTGCGGCAGAAGAATGATGATTTCAGTGTGGAAACCCGGGAGGCCAAGTGTGGTCAGCGTGAAATGAACGGGAGGGACCACAGCCCAAAGGATAGGATCTAGTTTCGCATTCAGATAACCACGTGGGAATTGGTTCTCATTAGTCCTCCCGCTTCACAGCTGAACAACGTAGAAAACCTCTTACGTCATTGCTGGTAAATTACAGAGCAGACGCATGAATCACACTCCGGATCAGGGGTTCCCTTCAAGCAGAAAGATAAACTGCTTCCAGGTCTGGTCTCCTCCAGCTTTACTTTTCTCACAACCAGAGAGGTCATGTGAAGTGGTGCTCACCATGATCAGAGTGAGGGACTTCCACTGCAGAGGGAGGCAAAGTGTCATGGGCTCCACAAAGCGACATCAGGAGCTCTTCACAGGCTTTGACGTGGGAAGAGGAAATATGTGCGCAGTTTCTGAATGTCTCAGAAGTGGCCGTGGGCACAGAACAGGACTCACTCCACATCCATCTGCTGCTCTCCCTCTGCCTTTCTGAGTAACCTGCCATTTGAGATGCAGAAACAGACCTAAGCTCTGTCATTAGAGCCGAGTCCATTAAGATGCCACTCTGGGTCCGGTGGAACAGAATGCATCAGTTCTGAGTGCAGACCTGCTGGCTTTCATCTTCCGAAGATGCCAATAGCTGCTGCGTAGCTCACTGTTCTTCTAAGGGAGACAGAATGGAAAGTCTCCTGGGGGGAAAGAAAGGGTTTTCACGGTGAGCTTACCCAAGTAAAAGGGTCGAGGGAAACTCAGTCTTGGCCCGGAGAGGAGAATCTTGCTTGTGTTCAGTAAAGACTGACCCCTGGGGTTAACCCTGGTTTCCACGGTTGACCCTGGCTTCCACGTGCACATGCACACATATGTACCACCTCCAACAAGAAAACACACACACACACACACACACACAGATAAGTAGATCAATAGATAAAATTATAGACAGACAAACAGACAGACAGACAGAATTATCCATATAAGCTAGATGTTCAAAAATGGACAAATTGAGGCTCAGCTGAAGCCATGTCCTGAGGATCAATGATCTTAACTTACACATCTTCTTCTATATAGACTCTGAAGCAAAAGCAGCCTTTGCTTTCAAATCTAAACAACACACAACTCTAGCTTGCGTTGGACACTGGCCAGACGCTGCCTTTTTCTTTGCTATCAAAATGGCCTTTATATGTGTGATAGCATTGCAGAGATTCGGAAGCACATCCAGCTGCCTCCTCTCACACATAGGAAGAATATCATCAGAAAGGTGGAGAATATGTCCAAACTGATGCAGCAAAGGGCAGCAGAGCCAACACCCCAGTCCTCACCCCAAGTCCTCTGTGTCCTCAGATCAGCACTGCCTTCCTCTTGCTGAAGCTTTTCCATCTTTGCCTCTGTTGTTCCACTCCGAAATGAACCTGTCTGAGACTGCCCTCTGTCACTGAGAAAACAATCTTGATTTCCTTGGAGTTAAGATTTAAGTAAGGGGGCTGGAGAGATGGCTCAGTGATTTAAGCACTGTCTGCTCTTCCAGAGGTCCTGAGTTCAATTCCCAGCAACCACATGGTGGCTCATAACCATCCATACCGGGATCTGATTCCCTCTTCTGGCATGCAGGTGTACATGCAGATAGAGCACTCATATATACAAATTAAAAATAAATCTTAAAAATAAGTTTTAGAATAGGATATCCACCAAAGTATAGATCCCCCAGAATGTGTGTGTGTGTGTGTGTGTGTGTGTGTGTGTGTGTGTGTGTGTGT
>OU015755.1:54372386-54447466 GCA_907169655.1 Acomys percivali
GTGTGTGTGTGTGTGTGTGTGTGTGTGTGTGTGTGTGTGTGTGTGTGTATGTGTGCACGCGTGTGCATATGTGTGCCTGTGTATATGTGTGTTTGCATGTGAGTGTGTGTCACGCATGCGCATGTGACTGTGGGTAGTGATGAAGACCAGCCCATTGAAGTTGGAAAGCTCACAGTTTGGGCTTTGAGGCTCAGCCATGCCAATCAGACAGAGTGGAATGTGGTCCTAGGACAAATGCAGACTCAGAGAGGGTGGAGTTGGTCATGTTGAGGGTGAGCTGGCTGAATTTATTGCACCCACAGTAAGAATGAACTGTTCTGGGTCAGGTATGATGACACATGTCTGCAGTTCCAGCCCCTCAGATGTGGAAACAGAAGAACCTGGTGGCCAAGGCTAGCCTTAACCACACATGCCAGGGCTCCGAAGACTGTTTCCAAAACAAAGCGAAGCCAGGACCCAACTAACTAAATTGAATGTGTTGGGGAATCACAGTACCCCATCTTTAACTCTCAATTGCTTAAGCAGAAGCAATTATCTCAATCTGTGGCAGAGAAAACCAGGCACAGAGAGGTTAAGGAACATTCCCAAAGTCACACAGCATGGAGACAGCAGAGCTAGGACTTCAGTGAAGTTTCTCACTAACCTCTTTCCTGGCATAAGTAAGGAGAAAGGAGAAAATACTGCATCAAAGGCAATATGTACATAAAATAAGTCTATTTTCCCCTTGGGGGGTGTCCTCATATTATTGGCAAGTGCTACCCATGAGAGTGAGCAGTATGATGCTCTGTAGCCCCAGAGGAGGCTTCTGGGCGCCTCTAGAATGAATGAAGACAATGCTGCCCTGCCCAGGTCCATAGGGCAGCTATCAGATTGAGCTCAGAGATATCCCCATGAGCTTGCTTCTCTGGGTAGCCTAGTCCTGCAAGTAGCACAGGCTACCCTAGTGCTGTTAAACAACCCCATGAAAGAAGAGTTGAGGCAGCATCCATGTCTCTGGCCGGTGCTGTGGGCATGGACAATAGCCCCATCGCCAAGCGCAGTATGCTGGCGTTGTTCCCGGAATGTTTCTAGTAGGTGGGTGCTCGGGATTGCACCTGCTCCAGTTCTGCCCTTAGCTGCCAGATGTGTGAAGAGCGCAGCTGTAGGCTGTGATTTACCTCAAGGTTACTTCTCTGAAAGGGAGTGAGGGCTTCCCAAGGGAAGGCGGGAGAGGGGCTGTCCTTACAAGAACCCAGTGTGTCTGAACTCCTGTGAAAGACTCACTGGCCTCTGGGATAGGGAAGGTGGCTCAGTGAAAGAAGCAGCTGGCCTCAGCTCAGTCCGCACCTGCCCTCCATGTGCTGAGCCCAGGCGGCTCCCTTCTCACTGGTGGCTTCTGGCCCTGAAAGGTCCTGGTTCCCCTAGCAAGTGACAGACAGGAGCATTCCTGAGGCTTCTGTGGTGGCAGAGAAGCAGGCATTGCTAAGAGGGTAATTAGCACTTTTCTCTGATTAGCAGCCAGAGAATTATTGAGAGGGATTAGGTGGAAACTGTGAAAAGAGGCTCAGGCAGCTGGGAGGTGAGAGGAGGTGATAGCCTTTTGTCTGCTAAAGGAATAAAAGCAGGCTCTGTAAGCAGGGAACCAGTGTCCAGTCCGCTCTCACCTCAGTGGCTCTGCCTCTCACCACAGGGCCTTTGCACATGATCTCCCTCATCACAAAAGCCATTCCTCCCCAGCATGTCTTTTATGGGGGGAGGTCTGTGGTTATCTAGATAGTTCCATGGGCCCACACTGTGCGTCTTAAAGAACCATCAATGTTTCTGGTAAAAATCCAAGCAGCAAAAGCAATTTCACATTTGTGCAGCAGTTTGATCAATGTTGTCTCCTTCATTTCAGTTATAAGCTCCGTGGGCGTGAGTTCCATGGCTTTGGGTCCCCCAGCCTCTGACTCAAGGCTTGGCACAGAGATGCAAAAAGAGTGGGGCAGATGAGCTTACAGATTAGGAGCAGATCAAGCTGGGCCGTGCCTGGCTTTCAGACCTTACTATGGCTCTCAGGATGGTTAAGAAACCCTGGGCGTCGGTAACATGAGGTGTCTGTCACAAGAACACACAGCACATGTGCAGTGACATCAGAGCATCCTCTGTTGCCCTTGAGAATATGTCTTCTCACCTTTGCTTAAAATGTGGCTGTTATGTTGCTTCGTGATAGAAGTTTTATTATTGTTTTTGAAATTAGGACAGGTACAAAAAAGAAAATAATGAGACTGAAGGAAAGACACCAAACCCAGTGTATATAACAAGGGGTTATTTCACATATCTCACCCCAGGGCTACCTGCACTGGATGACAGTCTACCTGTCACTCTTAGGTCATGAAGCTCCACGCTTACCTGGTAGCAGCCAGGAAGTGTTTTGTATTTTGTCACTCTAAGCAATGGAATTTTCCAAGGACGATGGCAGAAGCTTGAAGGGTGGTGCGGAAAGATGGGACCCAGCACCTGGCAGAAAGCTGGTCACATGACCCTCCCATGCCTGCTTGCTTCTACCCAATGGTGACAGAGCTTGTTAGGTTTTTGGCTTGTTGGCGTTGGAGGTGGGAAAGCCACCGTACCTATCCCATCCTCACAGACATCCTGCAGAACAAGAGTACCATGATCCTAGAGATGGGGGTGGATGGGAAGGTGGGGGGGCAGGGGCACATTGCCCCACCATTTGCATGCAAGGCAGTCTGATGCTGTCTTTCTCATGCTTGGCCATTCCTTGATATGAAGAATAAACAGCGCATGAGGTGAGAGAGAAGAGGCCTATGGTAGCTGTTGGATTCTGGGACTCGAACCATAGTCTGACTCCTTATTGATTCATTTTATCTGAGTGTGGAAGACACTTGCATGTTGTGCAGATAATTTTATTTAGAAGCAGAAGGTTCATTCAAACATCAACTTTTTGTGTGTGCTGATGAAAGCTCTGTTTTTATTACTCATGGCCTGAACATTTGCTTGGCCAAGGGAGTTGAAAGATGGCAAGGCTAAGGATGCCAGGTGGGCATCTCATGTGAGCTGTAGAAACGAAGGGACCTGTAGCTTATAAACAAGTAGTTGTTCCATGTCCCACAATCAAATATGCTGTTGGGTTTGCAAGGAGCTCTGTTTCCCGCCTTGCTCAGTTTCAAGGGCTGTGGAGCTAACCCTCAAAGGATGCCAATGGAAGATGAAGCAATGCATGTAATTCAGGCAGAACCACAGTCCTGACTTCAGAACACCTCACGAAGCTGCTCGTCCTCATCTACCTCTCAAGTGCACATTCAACCTTTACTCCCTTCCTGTTCTCTGAGAAGTGAGACATGACTAGATTTTATGCTTTATTTAAAAAGAAAATGGGCAGCTCAGAGCCAAGAGGTCATGGAACTTCAGCAGTGATGGTGCTGTGCAAGCATGCACTGGAATCAATGAAAAAGGAAGTGCATCCACTCTGCCACCAGAGAACCCCATGTCTAGCTCAGGAGGAGGGATGAAGAGGTCTCAAGGTGTGGGAGGTGGAGAGGCAGGAGGAACCTCTGACCCTGGTATTAAGAAGCGGTCTCCATAGTTTGAGCAGGACCCCTGGGCCCAGATCGGCCTATCATAATGTTCTTCTTGTAGGTTTCTAGGACCCTCTGGATCCTTCTATTTCCCCATTCTTCCATTCTTCTCTTACCTAGAGTCCCAATAGGATGACCTCCCCTCTGTCCCACTTTCCTGTCAGTGAAGACTTTCATGGGACATCCCTTGGGCTAATGTCCAGATATAAGTGAGTATATACCATTTGACTCCTCTGCTTCTGGGTTAACTCACTCATTATGATCGTTTCTAGTTCTATTCATTTGGCCTGGTGGCACTCAGAGGAAGGATAGCAGGCTACCAAGAAGAGACTTGATACCCTATGAGCACATACAGGAGGAGGAGGTCCCCCTCAGGCACAGTCATAGGGGAGGGGAGTAAGGGGAAAATGGGAGGGAGGGAAGAATGGGAGGATACAAGGGATGGGATAACAATTGAGATGTAATATGAATAAATTAATAAAATATATTAAAAAAAAAGAAGTGGTCTCCATTTCTAAAATGCCTTTAGGTTTGATGAGCCTAAGCTGCTTACAAAGTGTCAAAGTATCTCCTTTGGGTCCTGGTCTCCCGGCCTTTAGTGCAATGCTACAGTCTGGCTTCACCCTTTTGCCCACTCTAGAACTTGTAGGAACTGTCCCTCTGTGCTGAGCCTTCCAGCCTGTGTCTTCCTGGGCACAGACTGCTTCTCCTTGCTCGCTTGGCTTCTGAGCTATGCTCTCCGCCTGCTTTCCTCTGTCCCTCCCTCACCCCTGTCTTCTCCTTGCACAGATCCTTTCCTGGTGCTGGCCCCATGGATCCTCTCCTGGTGCTCACCCGCATGTTCTAATGGCTATTGCATGTGTTCCCAGACTCTTCTCTGCTGGTAGGGGCCCCTTTATCTCAGACTGCCATGCCACAGGTTTCCAGCTGTTTTTCATGCTCCTGACCTGCAGGGCTGGCAAGCAGAGAACCTGCAGTGCCATGCACACTGCCTTACCAGTTCCCTTGCTTATGTACTTACTCAGTAAATGTGTACGAACTGTATGTTAGCCATAGTGCTGGGTACCAGGGCTAGCTGTGGAGGAGGAGTGTGTGTCTGTGAAACCCAGCGTGCTCTCTGTCTTTGTAAGCAGCATTGTCATTCACTGTCCTCAGTCTCCCTATCCCCCTCCATACCCCATGCCTCCTCTGCCTCCACACCCAACACTCCCCTCCTCCTCCACAACAAACACCCACCCTGCTCGCCAATAGGTCCCCTGCCTTTCCTATCACTTGGCTGCTAGGGCCAGTTGAATTGACCCCCTCCATTAGGCTTTTGTTGTCTTTAACTCTCTGGCACTTTCCTAGCTCAGATCTTCCTCTTTCCTGAGGCTGGCTGGGTAGCTTATTGGCCAGTTCATCTAATGAGGATCTCACTACACCTCTTAGAATTCTTTAGCAGACCCCTCTCTCCACACCCAGGAAACACGATCACATTTGTACTTCTCTGCTCTGGGTCTCTTCAGTCCTTCCTCATTTCATATCTACTTTGTCCTTTCCTTCCAAGACCAACTTAAATGTCTTCAATTCAGTTCTACAAACACAAATATTGAGTTTCTGTCTGTGCCAGGCTCTGTTACACACACTTGCACTATATCAATGAGCAAACAAAAGCACTTCTGGCCTCTGGTACTTAGAACCTGTCACGAAGGCAAGAAAAGCCATAGGGAAACAGATCATAAGGAATCATATGAGTTAAGGATGACAACTTTCATGCAACCGGGTTCCTAAACATTTTACAAGTTTGATTTTTTTTATATGTACATGTGTTGGTATGTTTCCTGGGTGTGTGCAGGTGCCCTCAGAGGCCAGCAGAGGGTGCTGGATCTCTGGAGTTGTAATTACAGGCCCTTGTGAGGTTTCTGACATGGGTGTTGGTAACAGGATTAGAGACTTCTGGAAGAGCAGCTGCACTTTTAACTGCTGGGCCATCTGTGTCGTCCCACCAATTTTTTCAAGCCTTTTTATTAGCTAGTGTGTGTACGTATGCATGTGCACACATGCACACACACAGAGTACAAACTAGATGTTTCATAATGATATTCTTGTTGAAGAATATAAAATATTTTGACCAAGTCTACTCTAATTAGTCTCTTCTCTCCTTCATACTCCCACCATTCTCTTTCCAAGTAGTCAGCCTTTCTGTGTTCACGTCAAATGTGTGAATGATTGTATCTATGATACCTATCTGTGTCTCTCTATCTATCTATGCATTACTTGGGTTCCACATAAGAGAGAGAATACGCTGTATTTGTCATTTGGGGAGATGAACACATAACGAAAACACAGTTTATGTGAATCATAAAACCTACTGCAAAGCCCACAGCGTGAGCCAGCCTAGCTGGACCTGCCCTCGAGCCCTGACTCTTTTGTTTACCATTGCCAGCAAACACCTGATTTCCCATCTCTGCATCTTTGCACACTGTCTTCTGCTATCTCCAGAAAGCTCTAGCATTTGCCTGGCTTCTATCCACTTAGAAGCAGCCCAGGGTCCCCTTGTCTTCAGCACAAGCAACTTTCTTTGGCTCTGGTTCTCAGCATTCCTAGACTATGCCAAGGGTGGCTGGGCTGCATGGCTTCTTTTTCGGATGAGCCTAGAGGCCAGTGAGGTCTCAGCCTTTAGCCTCAGTTTTATCATATAGAAAACAGGAAGAAAGAGAGCTTTCTATTGCTCTTCTTTGCCTGTTAAAAGTTTTGCAATGTCTGTGATGGCTAATGTTACCTGTGAACCTGACAGGTCTGGAACAGCCTGGAGATGGGCCTCTGGGTAAGCCTATGGGAAGTTATCGTGTGTGTGTGTGTGTGTGTGTGTGTGTGTGTGTGTGTATGTGTGTGTGTGTATGTGTGTGTGTGTGTGTGTGTGTGTGTGTGTGTGTGTGTGTGTGGTCTCCTGTAGCCTTTGAGCTTCTGCTTGCAGTGCCATTTTCCAGCCTGAGATGGGGGTGGGGAGCCTTTGACCTGACGCTCTCTGTGAGTGCGACTGTGAGCAGGAGGCCTGGGGGCTGAGCACAGACATAAATGGACCATCATCGATTTTGTTTTTCTCCTTTCAAACAGTAATTTGGAACCCTTTGCAGAGACCAGCATCCAATTTCCGCGTTTATATCACTTCTCAGAAAGACACTCAAACCCTCCATCTTTCTGTTAAAATCGCTCCCTTCCTACCGCTTGTTCATGCTGCAGATCCATCTGTGCTCAAGAGTTCAATTGCGGTTGTGAACGCTGGCCACAATTAGTTTATTCCTTTTTTTTGTGATCATCCAGTGGGTCTCAGATGAACTGTCTGGATTAGCACTTACTGGAGGGAACAAACAAATATTAGCTTTCCAACATGTACACAGGAATGCACGTGTACCTAAATATGCACATGGGGATATAGTGCTACACTATTAAGTGGGTGGCAATTGTCTATATTTGGGCTGCTCCTGGTCCCAAGGGTGTGTAGGAGAGATGCATAAATCGGATGCTCCCAAGTTTCTCAAGCTATATAAGTTACTGGAAGATGTGTGATGCGTTAGCATCAGTGGGAAAGTGAGGAGCAAGCAGAATATTCTGCTCAAGTAAAAGGTTGCTAAATTGGCTGGCATTTGTTCAGGCTTCATTTTTCTTCCATGGATGCATGACTTACAGAGGAAGAAGCTGGCGACGGCCCGAAACTGCTATAGAATGGGGCATCTCCAGGTGCTATCTGAGCATAAGCTCCAGGGGTCATTTTTGGGCCAAGATACTGAAGACACTAGTTAGGCATTGATGGATGGGAAGTGTGCACCCTGCCAGGGCATGCAAGGTCTTTGGAATCCAACAGCATTCAAACAAATGTGTTTTGTTGTTAATATATTCTTTTTTGTGGGGTACGCATGTGATAAGGGACTGTAGCCTCAGAATTTTCCCAAGTTGTTCTCTTCTGGAATTTTGTCACAATGATGAGAAGAGTGACTAGGAATGTACAAAGATTAAATAAGGCAATGTGGAAGAAGTGGTTGGCACAATAGATACCAACAGATAGAAACAGTGGACATGAGCTCACCTAATCCTCCACTATCAGTGCTGATGGATCTTCTATCTTCTAGCAGAAGACATGGAGGCTTAGTGAGGTTAGATTACTTTCTCAAGTCCACAGATGTGGTGAGCAGAAGAGCTGAGGTTAGGGCTCACTGTTGGCCCAGAACCTATAGTCTGCTATCTTGCTGGGCTACTTATGTGTAGAATCCACCAGGCGTATTCTTTGTTCTGGCAAAGAAATTATAGCCCCAGATCCCACTAATCTACTTTCTGTCCCCATGGATCTGCCTGTTCAGGACCTGTCGTAGCAATGGTATCACATAGTGTTCGTGACCCTTGCACTTGGCTGCTGTTAGTGAAGAAGAGTGGAAGAGGTGGTGGGGCTCTCCGGGTGCGCTGGAGAGGGGGAACAGCTCCCCAAAGAGTTGCTGTGCTAGGGAGGCCCAGGGTCAGCTCTCATAGCAGCCAGAGCATATTACTTGCTGAAATCCATTCTTCCAATCCACTTCTGCACTTGGATGGACAAGCAGTCCTCTTTGTCTGAAGGCGTTTTGTTTCTGACTCCTGAGACTCAAGTAATGAATGCTCAGGTGATGAAAGTGCCCCCTTCCATATGCACCCACTGCTTGCCTTCAGGCCCTGAGGATTTGGGCAACAGGACAGCCCCATATTTGAGAGACTCAGCTCTGCCTCTGACCTCCATCATCTCAATGCCCCCACCTTTCTGCAGCTCTTGCCACAATTCACTCTACCCCTCCTGACACACCCCTAGCCCAGCTCTCTTTCTCTTGCTGAGTGTTCTTCATCGTTACTTCATTATCTCGTACCCACAACTCTATTAATTCATCAATCCACCCATACACAATCCTTCTATATCTTTATCTACCTACCCATACATCTACCCATCAATCAATTCCTGCATCCATTGTCCCTCTGTCTGTCTACTCATCACAATATCCATCCACACATCCTTCAGTCTCTCACGTATCTACCAATCCATTCATCCACATACTCATTTTATTGATCAATATCTGCATTGACTCATTAGTAATTCCTCCATTCATTTATAACTCTAATCTCTACCCATCCTTTCATTCATATATCTCCCCATACATTCCTCCACCCATCTATCCATTTATTAATCCATCCATCTTCTACCCCTCCACACATCTGTCCATCTGTGTCATCCATCATCTATCTCTGTATACATCCTGCACCCACTCACTTATCCCTCCACGTTTGCATGCATCCACAATCCATGCACACACCCATCCTCATTCATCCCTGAATATACTCACCCATGCATCCATACACACATCCACCTACTCTCTCGTGAATCCATCCATATGTGTATTCCTCAATCATCTTTTCTTCTATGTACCCATCCCTATGTACATCCATTCATCCACTCACTCATTTGTCCATCCCTCTATCAACCCATCCACCTTCAGAATCCTTCCATTTTAGTATATACCCGTTCATCCACAAGCCCATGCATTCCTATATCTTTGCATCCATCCACTCACCCATCCATTTACTTGTGTCTTTAGCAAATATGTTCCGAGCTTTGCCATGTACCAGAAGTTTGGCCGGGTATTGTTGCTGCAGAGATGAATTGACATTAATCTGGTCGCATAGAAACAGATATTTAAATAGACACTTAAAACACAAGATCAACAATAGAGGCCTGGACAGCGTGTTCTGAGAGCACCGTGGGAGTGGAAGGGAGAGAGGAGGTGGCAGCCTTTTGTCATTTACCCAGCAGGCTCTTGCACAGGCCCCTCCTGGAGCAGTTCATAGAACTTAGGCTTATCACCATGTCATGAGGCGCCTGTACAGTTCGGACAACCAGGACACCATTAAATCTATTTTTTAGATGAAGACCGGAGGCATAGAGCATTTCCTGAACTTTACTTGCAGCGGTAACTGCCCCAGGTGAAGGCAGCTATATTCTCTGGGGGGCTCAAGAGCAGGTGTTCTGGGTCCCTGGCTGACTGGAAGTTACCTCTCCAGGCTCTCCCATGCTGACTGGTTCCCAGTTCTTCCAGGAGTGGGTGGCTTCACCCTAGGGTGGCCTCTCTTCCTCCCTCCCACGCAGCAGGTTCTAACTCACAGCTTCTCCCCAGCATGCTTTGTTGGATGAGACGATGGGGCCTGACAGGCTGTGACATGCAGCTGTTTCAGCTGGGAGTGCCTGGTGGAAACACAGGGTGAGGATGCCAGGCAGTGGATGCCACCCTGTGTCATGCTGTGCTTCTCTCTGGTAGAGACAGAGGTCACCTGGTGCCATGGATCGGGCAGATTCACAGTAATACCTGCAGGTCCAAGCCTCCCCGCAGACAGACACTAGCTGTGCGACCTTGGATATGACTTAACCTCTACCACTCACAGCATGGCCGTGGGCCCAGTGTTGCATCACTTGGAAGCTTGTTAGTAGTGCATCAGCCCTTGTACGCTGAATTGCATTTTAACAAGATTCTCTCAAAGAATACCTCTGCTCCTTAAAGTCAGGAAGCTGCCCCTTTACTTCCTTAACCGAAAGGGAGTGAAATATGTCCCCCCCCAAGTTAGCGCGAGCATCAAACATATTTAGTTCTTTCCTAGTCCTTTAGCCAATCATTTCCAACTGGCCTGGAGCTGAAGGGGATCCTGGGAGGTGGGGGGGGGGGAGTTGACTTTTAGTCCCAGAGTCTTCTGCCTGCCACCTGCATCAGTGAGGACACAGGGGAGTCAGTCACAGGGGGATTGGTTTTATCTTCGCTGTATTGTTATACTGGTGGGCTGTCCTGTTTGGGTTTTCTGTCATCATTGCAGTTGATCTTTTCATGATTACACAAGCCACAATAATCACGACTCTCATTAACGATGTTTTTTTTTGGTGTGTGAGTAGCAGCAGTGCTTGCATTCTCCTAATCACAGCAACCTCTGGAAAGTGAGAAAACAGAGCCTCTGAGTTATGAGGACTTTACCATTCTATCTGGGTCCATCTGCGCCTTTAAGAATTAGAGCTTGGGACTCCAGGGGTGTTGTTGGTGGGTGAGACACCTGCCAGGCAGGACTGGAGAACAGAGTTCCAGCTCCAGAATCCACACAAAAGCTACATGTGGCTGTGCACATCTGTAATACTTGCAATGTTGTGGGGGGATCAGATAGGAAGGGAGCTCTAAAGCTCATTGGTCAGTGAGAGACCCTGTCTTAAAAGAGTAAGGTAGGCAGTGACTGAAGAAGACAACATATATATATATTATATATATATATATATATATATAGAGAGAGAGAGAGAGAGAGAGAGGTTTTCCTCAGGAGACCAAGGTCTTAGGATGGCTCATAGAAATTTCCAGAGATGAGACAGACCATCTAAAAAGAGGCCATTTTACTCTAATATCTACCACCAGGACTTCCCCTATGCAAGGAAAGCCTGGGATGATGCTTCTCTAAAACTAAAGCTGCTGCCTTATTTTCCTCCTTCAACAGCCCAAGATGAAATAGTAATGAACATAACTTGTTTGCTTCTCCTCCTCGGTGCAATGGCTTAATGACAAGCCATTATTACTGGTGGCAGCTTGTCATGTCTCACGTCTAGGTTGCAGCAGCTGCGGCTGTCAGACTGTCTGAGGAGAGTCTGTCTCCGTGGCATGTAACAGAGAAACAGAGAAACAAAGAAAGGATGAAGAAAGAGCTCATGGAGGGAAGAGGGAGATGAGTGGAGAAGGCGGGGACCTCTGGCGGGGAGGAAAATGGAGATGGCGGAGGGAATAGGCTAATTTGAATTCTTCTGATTCAAGCTCGTCAAGATGAGTGAAGATGATTATATTATTCTCTGTTTCTTTTCCTACCCAATGTGGCATTAGGAGTCTTCCGGTATTGGAATCAGAAAAGTTAATTCCAAATTGGCTTTCAGAAAAAGAAGATAATAAATTAAGGCATACATTTGACAAGGGTATGTTGGCTTCAGGTGTGACCACTCAAGGAAGAGATCAGGGCTTGGTGACTCAACTCTGCCATGCCTCCACTGGTTTTCTTTCTCAAGATAGTGTAGGGTTGGAGGTCTGGTGGCTGCCAGACATGTTAGCTGAAGAACATTCCGGGTTAAAGTGAAAGTAACTGTAGTTTTTAAAATCTTTTTTTTTTTCTCCACAAACCCCGAGTCACTCTGTCTGGATTGGTTTACAAGTTTTTACCCTAAAATTAATTATGAGAACACTATGGGAATTAAACGACCCAAATGGCCTGTTTGGAGAAGGGAGAATGATGGCTTTCTGAGAAAATTCACTACTGTGGTCAGTAAAGGAATAAAGGCTACTTAGTGCTCAGAACAGCAGCTGTTCATCATGTGACTCAGAAAGCCACATGCTTCCTCAAGAAATGCTATCTCCAGCACACGGCTTCAGAGAAGTTGCAGCCGCAAGTGGCCAAACAAGGATGCTCCTAGAAACTTCCTTTCATCTGCTTCCCAGATACCTGACCAAACTCCCTTGGAGAAGACGGACTCTCTTCCTGGCTTTGGTGAGAGCGAGGTTTTCTATGGAGCTCACTGCAGATCTCCATAGTTGTTAGTGGCCCTGCTTGGAAGACTAGTGCCTTACCTGTGGTTTTTCACAGCAGTAGATGAAGCCAGCATGGGCCTTTGCTGTGTCCTAATTCAGAAACAAGAGCCTGCTTCTCAGCAGGCATCTCTTCAGGAACTAGCATGTCTGTTGTGGGTCTGACTAATGTAGACTGTATTGAGCTGTCCTAAATGAGTCGCTGCAGAATCTAAGAGGTGCGCCTCTCCACACATGGATATAGTTTTAATTTTTTTTTCTTTTCTTGAGACATGGTCTCATTCTCTGAGCTTCAGTTTTTATTCTGCAACCCAGGGGAGGTAATGATATTGCCTATGTCTGCTACCCAAAACCGCATATTGGGTACCAACGATGGATAATGGCTGTGATGATGATTTATGAGTTAGTGAGGCATACAGCTGATAGCAAGACAGGCTGGCTTCAGGTCTGACTTCACCAAGTTGCTCAACAAGGATGTCAAGACTCAGTAGCTTGCCATTTCCCAGCATTGCCCTGCTGCTGTTGGTTTTCTCTCAGATGGTGTAGGGTGGTCAGAAGGCTGCCAGAAACTCCCTAAACACACCAAGAGGGTGAGATGCTCGAGTTCGGCTTAGTTTTCAATCCTGCTCCCATTAGAGCCTCTGAAGGAATCAAACAATGCTTTTAGATGGGTGAAGACAGCAAGGGTGAGAAAATATTGATTTTTCAAGTTCACGGATATAAGCAGGGAGACTTAAGAAAGTCAAAATAACGTTCCTTGTATTTAAATGTAAGTAGGCACTTGCAGCTGTGGGTCCTGCTCTGGGGGACCACCCTAGGCTGAGGCTGTGGACTTGCTAGTGGAGGTGGTTCCTTACTCAGAACATATCCTGACCCTCCGTCTGAGAGCCCAGGGAACAAAGTAAAGGCTGTGTTCTTCTTGTCTCTGTATTGGAGTACTTCAGGCACTCAAGGTAGCTACCCTAGCTGGAAACCCAATGTTCTCCAGAAACTGCCCTTTAAACTCCGTATGGTCACCCATCTCAGGTGGCATGCAGCCAAAGGAAACAGTCACTACCTCAAAACCTGCTATAGACCCACTGTTTGAGTTCCTTACTGGATTGCTTCCAAGACCCTCATCCAGACATCAAAGCCTACAGATGCTCTTGTCCCTTACATAAAATGAGTGTAGCTATGCATGCAATTTACATAGACCCTCTCCGTGACTTATACCAGAGACAATGCAAATCCTATGCAAATAGCTGTTATCTTGTACTGCTTAGAGAGTAGTGTCAAGACAAGAACCATTTGCTCAATATAGATGCAACTCTGAAATATTTTCAACCCATTTTTGGTAGAACCTGTGGATGTGGAAGCCTTGGGTACAGAGGGTTGGTTGCATATATATAGGGGTGTGTGTGTGTGTGTGTGTGTGTGTGTGTGTGTGTGTGTGTGTATAATGTTCTATTAAAAGAAGAAATCCTGCTACTTGTGACAACATAGATTAATCTGGGGGACATTATAATAAGCCAGAGACAGGAAGACAAATACTGCGTGATTTCCCTTACATGTAGAATATAAAAAGCTGATCTCAGAGAAATAGAATAGATGATGGCTGTCAGGGCCCAGGGCCCAGGCGAGTTAGGAGTTGTCAGTCACAGGGTACACATTTGCATTTATAAAATTAGTAAGCGCTGGTAGGCCTAATGTAAGCATAGCTACTAATAATGTTTTGTGTACTTGAAGTTTGCTGAGGGTAGATCTCAAATATTCTCATCTCTCACATACAGAAGGTGACTGTGAGGAGATGGATGTGTTAATTAGCTTGATTATGGTAATCATTTCACAGTGTATACACATATCAAAACATTATTTTGTGCACCTTGGATATATACAACTTCTATTTGTTAATTATTCCTCAATAAAGCAGAAAAAAAACGAAGATAAACTTGAAACTTCCAATTTGAAGAAAAAGAAGAGCACAGAGCGTGATGGTGCTAGGTTAGTTAATAGTAATGCTGGTGAGGTGGGGGAAGGCTGGGAGGGTGTGGGAGGGTTGGGAGAGTGGGAGAGTTGTTAAAGGGCCTGCCGTACAATCATAAGGACTTGAGTTCAACCTCCAGAACCAAGGAGACAGACAAGCTTGTGCCATGTGCTTGTTATTCCCAAAGCTTGCCACGTGTTTCTTGGGTTCATAACCCCACCCAGGAACCGATGTATCAGACGCCTAAGCTAACTGCTCCTAAGCCCCCAGACACTGCAATCCATGCAAGCCCTTGTGCTGGAGTCCAGCTTGCAATGGGGCTGTTGTGAGCTACAGTCTTGCTCTGAAGGTGGTGGGAACCACTAAACCATTTGAATATGAGTGAGAGGGGACCGTGCTCCAGTGTGAACTCTAGAATGACAGCTACAGGAGCAGGTGGAGGATGGTGAGCCAAGCCAGCCTTGGTAGTGTGCCAGACAGAATTTGCTCCCTATAGTTTGACAGAGAACTACCAAGCATCTGAACCCAGGCAGGTGTAAATAGGAGAGGAAAAAGAAATAACCCCATGGGGTGATGAAGAGGCAATGGCTGCCTCCCAGCTTGGGTGCTAGTGAGCTTCCAGAGTCAGTGTGGGAAGGGGCGTTCTTTTCTCCTAACAGGAATGAGCTGGAGGACAGAATTCAGGTTATAAGATGGTCCAACGAGTCAGGGTGAGTCGAAGTAGAAGCCTGCAGCTGAGATGATGGAGTGATATGGTTTTAGGATGTAACACTTGTCTGCAGTGGCATTCCTCTCTTGGCCATGAATCAATGGACAATTAAGTGACAGATAATTGTTAATTTTTTCACCCAGTTTTGTGGGGATCTTCTTTTTGGTAAGGTGCCTCAGTAGGGTGGTGCTCAACCACCACCCACAGCAGGGAAAGCTCCTCTGGTCAAGGTTGAAGGCTGAACAGTAGCTTGATTTGTTTTTTTCCCCTTCAACCCACAAAGATGGAGATAAAATCTGTTGCAAATCTGTTGATCCATGAGGAGAACAGTGACAAGTATAGGCTGGTGGGACAATGACCTCGTAGAACAAAACATCTTCCCCAGTTTTATCTGCATCTCTGCTGCCAGGGCTGAACTTTTTTCCTTATCAGCCATGTCCACCCTGTCAAGTGGCAGAGGAATAGGTACAGAAATGGCTGTAGGCCGGACAGCTGAGACCATCACCAGTGCTTCCTGGGGGCAGGCTTCTGGGTCACCAGATACTAATGTGGCTCTTTCTGTGTGTCAGACATAATGTCTAGTCAGGAAAGAGGCAGGATGAGTTAACACTCATCAAGATAAGACAGAGAACATAAAAAGAATTGGCTGTGTGACTCAGATAACTTGGTCCTAGAACTGTGTCTCCGTTAGACTGGCACAGGGCCAGCAACATACACATCTTTTTAAAGATAGCTATGTACATGATAATGATATGCACTTGGGCGTGAGAGCCACCGATGTGTGGACAGGGACCATTGGGTGAATCTCACAACAACCAAGCGATCGTCATCATAGGACCACAAGGATCTTGGAGATCCTGAGAGTCACCATTTGTAGATGCACTATTGTCCTCATCTCTGGGGCAGTTAGGATGAACACAAACATGCTGTATGTAACTCGGTAAGTAGGTGAGTGAAACGGAAGCTGTTATCTGAATCTACTAGTCATCATCCCTGGTCCTTACTTGAGTCACGTGTCTCCATTGGCACCCAATAACACTAGAACATTCCAGAATAGGTCCAAGTGCTTTAGATCTGATGGGATGAGGCCTCATACAGGCCTCCACAGGATGGAAACACAGTCTAGAATAGACACCCAGCATCCTGAGTGCCCCTGGCTCCCATGCTGCGTTTGAAACCATTTGTTCCGCAGGGAGTGAACTTGAGGAGATAGCTGCTCTTGCCACAGCACCACAGTGGGCATGTGGGATGTGTTTCCCTCCCTGACTGCATAGGCAGAGGATGCTGAGGGCCAAAGGGCCAGAGGTGGTCAGTGACAGATCTCCTGAGCCCTCAGAGTACAGGCAATGGCAGTTAGTGCAGGAGGGACCGCCTCTCCCATCAAAGCAGGAAGTGGGAACTTGGAAGACTGGGCCATTTGGCATATCTGCTGCCTCCTGGGCGTGTGGCCAGATTCCCCAATCACCTTCTGCCAGTCCATAAAATCACCATAGACCAAACAAAAGGCTAAAAGTGAGCTTCATTTGGCTATTGTTTTGCAAAAATATGCTCATTTATGTCTTTCTGGGTCATGTACAATGTCTTTGGTGGTGGTGGTGGTGGTGGTGGTGGTGGTGGTGGTGTGTGTGTGTGTGTGTGTATGTGTGTTAATGAGGATTGAATTCAAATTCTTATGCATGTTAGGCCAAGTCCACTACAGGACTACATGACTAGCCTTCAGTGGTTTTGCAGGTGGAGCTTAATGTACCAGACAGAAATTTGGCATAGATTCTTGAGAACTTACCCAAAGAACTGCACGTCGGTCCAGGACAAAGACACCTGTTCATCCATGTCTATTGCTGTGGTGGTCACAACGGCCATACTATGGAGTCAGCCTAGGTGTCAATCAACGGAGTAATGGACAAATGTCCCTGTGAAGGGCATGGTGTTGGCTTCACTCTATGGAATGGTATGAATACAGTGGGGCTGACCCTCTGTGTTCCACTCTTGATGAAGGCTCCTGGCTCAGAGGGTATGTCCTGATTTGCAGTGTGGTTTGGCTTAGAAGATAGATGCCAATGGCTCTGGATACCCCAGTTTATGAGATGGGGTAGACATGCCCAGTTCTTCTTAGCTCCCATGAGGTTCACAGGACAGACAGGAAGAGGAAAAACTGCAGTGTAGAAGTCAGAAGGTGGGGAGAGATAAACCCCTGACTCTTCTCAGTTCATCTCGCCCTCCATCTAGTGTGGTAATCATACCCGGGTGGCATACCAAGAAACGCAAACCCAGGAAGCTTAAGTGCTTGTCCAGAGTGATATGGCTATTCATTACAAAGTCAGGATTTGAACTTGCTTCTGAAAGTTCCCAGAACCCATAGAATATCAGCTTAGAATCTTGACTGCACCACCTAAAGAGGATGACAGCAGTCTGTACCCAAGGAGATAGGCTGTTGCAGCCGTTGCTCACTGCCCTGCAGCGGAATTATGAACAGTCTCAGCCACTGAGGAACTTCAAGACCAGAGCACTTTGGGGGTACAGGTAACACAGCCTCTTGCTGCAGCATAATAATGGGTTCTGACCCCTGGGAAAATCTCTGTGTCTCATATTTGCTGAATGCTTGGTATCTGACCAGCACAGCATTAGGTAGTTTGGTATGCGGTGGGAGTGGGGTCACCTAATTCTTACAGCCGAATGACAAGGAGACAGTATTGACAATGATAAAGCAAAGGAGCAGATCATTTGGCATCTTGGTAGAGTCTCTGCCCATCTATGTCTGTGCAAAAAAAAAAAAAATATATATATATATATATACATATATATGTATGTATGTATGTATATTTGTCTACTATCTGAACATATTTGCATGCATGAGTGGGAGGACACACAAGATTCAATGTGTATGGACTCAGAGGACAATAACAATCAGGTGTTAACCTTTGCCTTCCCACCTTGTTAGAGAGGGATATCTCACTGCCCTCCAATGCTACACCAGGCTAGCCAGCCCTCAGATTCCAGGGATCCTCCTGTCCCCTTCATCTCCCAGCTCCCAGGAGATGGTCACGAACATCTGCTACTGTGCTTGGATTTATGTGGGTTCCTGGTATTTCAACTTCATTCTCACACTTGCATGGCAAGCAGTTTATAGCCCGAACCATCTCTCCAGTCCCTATAATTAGTTTTATACCCACACCTATTATGCAGATGAGGAAAGTAAGGCTTAGAAAGCTTGAATGACATTCCCAAAGGCTTACAACTACATTTGTAATTGGGCAATCTGACCCCAGAAGGCTCACTGTGGACTATCCATCAGGGTAGGGTAGGAATGGGAGTGTAGCAGTCAGCTTTCTGTTCTTGTGACCAAATATTAGAGAGAAAGCGGGTGAAGAGGGAAGGTTAACTTGGGTTCATGGTTTGGGGCTTTTAAGCCTTTGATTACTTGCCTCCACTGTTTCTGGGCCTGGGTTCAGGCAGAAAGAGTATATAACAGGGGAGCACGGGAGGAATAAAACTTCTCTTCTTCTTCTGGCATACAGGAAGCAAAAGGAGAGAGAGAGACAGAGACAGAGACAGAGACACAGAGACAGAGACAGAGACAGAGACACAGAGACAGAGAGAGAGAGAGGCAGAGACAGAGACAGAGACAGAGACAGAGAGAGAAGAGAGAGGCATGGACCAGGGACAAAATATGCCCTTCAAGGGAATGTTCCCAGTGACTTGCTTCCTACAGTTAGGCCCCTCCTCCAGTTTCTAGCACTTTCCAACAGCCCAATTTATGAACTCTTCATGGGTAAGTCCACCCATGACGGCAGAGCGCTGAGCATCCAGTCATCCCCTGAAGGCCCTGACTCTGACCACTACTGTGTTTTATAATAAGCCTTCAACGCACAAGCTTTGGCCCTAACACCCTAACAAAATGGAGGATCAAACAGAAGTTTGTGCTCATGTGTCTAAGATCAGAAGAGGAAGTGTGGTACCAGGCCAGCGTTCTGCACATACCTTCCAGGGGTGGCCTGAGCTGCTCTGGCTCTGGGCTGGTGAACTGCTGTCTGTGAGATTATCTTTCTCCGTGAAGTCTGCAGTGCAGGCATGTCTGCTTTTATATAGGGAGAACAAGACAAGACTGCATCAGTACAGTGCTCCGCTGTGTGTGGCGCAGCTCACAGATGCTCTGGCAATGTTACAATTCACTGTACATGGAGCAAGGAACCTCCAGGGTCCCAAATTTCAGCCACATGTAGCATGTAGGTCTCCACTTCTCCGTCCATGTTAGTTATTCCAAAATGTGGATATGGAGGTTGTCTCCAAGACCTATTTTTTTTTCATTTAAGAATTTCACACATGTATGCCATGTGTACTACCTACTCTCACCCCACCTTCCTGCCCTCTTCTTCACCTTCTCCACTTCCCGTGGTCCTGTCTATTCATTTTGTTTTGATTAACTAGCGTCATCTTAGTGATAATGGGTTTAGACTCTGGATGCCTCAATAAAGGGCACACAACTAAAGACAGCGATGTTTCCTCTCCCAGAATCTACCAATAGCCAGGCGTTCTGAGGTGAATGATAGGGCCCTATGAGCCCCTCCCATTTCCTGGACTGGTTGTTGATAGGGTCAGTCATGTATGGGTGCAGAGCAGGTAACTCTAGCCGTGATAACAACAGTCATGAATTAGTGACTTCAGGGGCTGCACTAAGAGCAGAGAACGGCACTTTGCAGCCCTTCACCCTTCCTCTATACCCTCTTTGGAATATTCCCCGAGTTTATAGAAGGTGACGTGAGTGACTTGTTTACAACTGGACAACAGCCATCAAAGACTCTAGAGCCTTCCTTGGCATCGTACTGAGCACTTTCTCCATTCCTCATGTGTGCCTGCAGGACGATGTCAAGCTGTCCTCTGCAGTCACAGTGTGGCTCTCCTGTCAGCCTCCTCAGATGCTTCGCTGCTCAGAGGGAATTAATGCATTTCTTCGGTAATTCAGTTTGTGACACTTTGGTCCCAGCTCAGGAGGCACCCAACAATGTCGGGGCTGAATATTGTACTTGCTTTTAGACTTCTGTGCCATCTGCTAGATTCTGTATTGTCCTTTTCGAGTACTTGGTGACGTTCTAAGACAGCTTATGAGACATATACATTTTCTGTGTTCCTCCTCCTATCAATAAGGTGAACACTAAAATGTTTTTAAGCTGGAGTGATATCTCAGTTACTGAAGAGCTTTTCTAGCAAGCACGAAGACCTGAGTTCAGTTTCCTAGAACCTTAAAGAGGAAAAGACTGGATATGGTAGTACATGCCTATAATCCCATTAGTATGGAGGGAGACACAGGTGGACCCCTGGGGTTCAGGCCAGCATGCTTCCTTTATGCCTCAGGTCCCAGATAAATAAGTCATGCTCATGACTTGCGCTCTGTCCCTGGTGTCCACATGGTAGAAGGAGAGACCTGAACACCGTCAGTTGTCCTCTGAGCTCCACACAGGCACCACGGTCTCACTCACCCACTCACCCACTAGAAATAGAAAAAATATGGCAGCACCTGAGGAATGACACCCAAGTTTGTCCTCTGGTCTCCACATGCATGTACACACAAATGTCTGTATATGTACAAATGTGTACATGCCAACAAATAGGTATCCAGTTGGGGCCTTTGGTTGGAGGAGTGATATCTTGGACTAGGTAGATATGGATGGTGATGGTAAAGGTCTTGCCTTGGATGTGATATTTCAGGGTCCACAAAGCACACAGCCTCCAACACTGAGTTATCATCCCCTTTCAGCATTCTGGGTAACTCAAGGACATCTTTCTGGATCCTCATTCCACACTCATCTACTCGTGTATGTCCTTGTCCTCCATTCACGGATGTGTCATGGGCCGAGCCTACTGCCAGCTGTGAGGGCAGAGTGATGAGGACAACAACTTCTTTGCCCTTGAAGAGTTCCCAGTCTCGTTGAGATGTGATTGAAAAAAAAAAAGATTCATCAATTCAAGAATATTGGATTTCTCCAAATGCTACAGCAGGGAAAAAGATAATTCCCCAAGTCTTTAAATCCATTACCCATTTTAATTGATTTAATTAGGTAAAATTCATAGAACTGTATTATTGGAAGGAGCCCAGGAACCATTTATTTCTTCTCATTTCTTCTCTCTGTGTTCAGGCCATGCTGCACTGAAGGAATCCACCAAACCTGTCTTTCCAGAAAGAGCAGGGTTTCCAAGAACTGTAGTTCATTGGCCACCGAGATCAAAAAAATGAGATGAAAAAAACTGACATGTGTAGCTACAAAATACTGCTTTGAAAGACATGACTGGAATTACAGAATTGCTACATGCACACACACACACACACACACACACACACACACACACACACACACACAGGAGTATGTACACAATGGAGTCCCTATAAGCTATACTGCTGAACTGAGGTGGTATTAAACACTTAGAAAAGGAAGAGTGCTTTGGCAATCCTTTCAGTTCCAGAAGAAATCCATACCCTAGCATTGCTCAGATCCTGGTTTGTGGTAACACAGAGGCATATCTTTTGTTGAGTTGGCATTTTCTTTGGGTTCATATGGGTGCGCTCATGTGTGTGCAAGTGTGCATGTGTACACACACATTTAAAGGTCAGAAGAAAACTTTAGCATGGTACTCTAGGAGCCATTTACCTTGACTTTTAAGAGGCCAAGTAGATTGAGTTGGGTGGCCAGTGCAGGAATTCTCCCATCTCCATCTCCCCGGCACTGGGATTACAGGTGCATGCCACATGCTCAGGTTTGTTTTTAAAGCATGTACTCTGGTTCTCAGGCTTGCAGGGTAAGCACTTTACCAGCTCAGCTATCATCTCAGTGCCCTGAGTTATCATTTTTAGCAGCACTGTTACTATAGATACATATGCATCCACCATGTACTCATTTAAAATGATTCCAAGAGGGCCATGGCTGTAGACAGAAGGGAGACCGGGGTGTGGTGTCCTCAGGACCTGCCTAGGCTTGGACACTTGCTTCCTGTATGACCACTTTGACACTCGGTTTCCCTTCCAATAATACCAACTTCATAGGACCACTCTGAGGACTTACTGAGTCGAGGAGTGTCAGGGGTTATAAACTTGACAACGCTATAATAACCTGCTTGGCCAAGTGGAACTTTGTTCACATAATCATATATTTGTTCAGATCCTTGGGATCATAGAGGACCCTTTGCCCAATAAAAGTTACTGGGACTTTATCAGAATAGCACCTAAGTCTTTGGATATAGTCTCCCAAGATTCTCCACAGAATTTCATCTTTTTAACTTCATCTACCAGAATACCTTTAAAACACACTTCACAACATACTCACCTGTGTTCCTATTCCTTGCATTAATTCTTCATGTTTCAACAGGTTTCTGTTTCCAGTTCACAAAAACTGCTCTTTCCCAAGTTCTCCTTACACGTATGACAGCAGAGATCCTGCTATGGCCCAGGGATCATGACATCCCAAGACCTAAAGCACATAGCAAAGTGTTTGGCAAATGTTTGCCGATTGAACCAGTGGATGGTCACATAGATTACCGTCCATATTGTAATACTTGAGAGGCTTAAGTTGAAGCTACAGATGCATTACTTGCACTGGCTCCTGTAAACCCAGGAACTGAGCGGCCTGTTTAGCTGGTGATTGAGTCCAGGAGCTCCACTTGTGCCCTTGTGGACCTTCCTCTACTTCCAGATGCTCCTTTGTCTCAGATGACTTCATTTTCATGTCATGACCCTGAGGACTAGAGCAAACTGATGTTATGCTATTGGAACTATGTGGTCAGAAAGGGTTGGGCAGAAGGAATATAAAAGAAAATGAGAGTAGATGATGAATGAACAAAACAGTGGATAGTCTCCCTTGTACTGGCCATGGGCCTCCTTTTAAGTCTACATTTTCTGTGCCTTCTCTAGAGCCTGACACATTTCGGCGATGTTTATTTACTTATTTATTTTTATTATTTGAATGTAGGTATGTGTACATGTGTGCTCATGTGTGTCAATGCATGTTTATGCATGTGGAAACTAGAGGGCAGCCTTAGGTATTGTTCTTCAAGCAACGGTCTACTTTGTTTTTAAACAGTCTTTTACGGGCTTGTAACTTGCCAGTAAATCAGATATAGGCGTGGGTGGTTGGCCAGTGAGCTCCAGGGATCCCCTGTCTCTCTTACTAAATGTGGTTTCTGGGGGGGAATCAAACATAGGTACTCATGACTGCACGACAAACACTTTACCAACTGAGTCATGTCCCCAGCCCAGCTCTTCAGAAGTATTTCTGAATGAGTTGATGTTTTCCCGCTTCTCAGAAAGGGACATCTCTAAGTCTACAAAGACAGATGACTGTATAGCAGCTGCCTCCTGCCTGCCTCACCCGCTGCTTTTCTGTCTTCTTGTCTGTTGGCAGGATCCGACGTCCACTTTCTTCCAGTTTGGGGCATCCATCCAGCAGCAAGCCACCGTCATGCTGAGGATCATGCAGGATTATGACTGGCACGTCTTCTCCCTGGTGACCACCATCTTCCCTGGCTACAGAGACTTCATCAGCTTCATCAAGACCACAGTGGACAACAGCTTCGTGGGCTGGGACATGCAGAACGTGATCACACTGGACACCTCCTTTGAGGATGCCAAGACACAGGTCCAGTTGAAGAAGATCCATTCTTCCGTCATCTTACTCTATTGTTCCAAAGATGAAGCCGTCCTCATCCTGAGTGAGGCTCGCTCCCTCGGCCTCACTGGCTATGACTTTTTCTGGATTGTCCCCAGTTTGGTCTCTGGGAACACAGAGCTCATCCCCAAAGAGTTTCCATCAGGACTCATTTCAGTGTCCTATGACGACTGGGATTACAGTCTGGAGGCGAGAGTGAGAGACGGTCTTGGGATCCTAACCACTGCTGCGTCTTCTATGCTGGAGAAATTCTCCTACATTCCTGAGGCCAAGGCCAGCTGCTATGGGCAGGCAGAGAAGCCAGAAACACCTCTTCACACCCTGCACCAGTAAGAGAAAGCTCTTTGGTTATTTATGAATGTTTGAGTTCACAGTCATTGATGAAGTACAGACTTAGGGGTTTTCTTCTTGTCTCTTTATCTTTCTTCCTGTTCTATACAAAATCTTCCAAAATCTTCTATCATCCATCTATTTGCTCATCTGTCTGCTCACCTATCTATCTATCTATTATCTATCTATCTATCTATCTATCTATCTATCTATCTATCTATCCATTTATCTATCATCTTCTATTTACATGTCAGGTAAATTCCTTGCAGTATTCATGCCACATTCTTCCATATTTGTTTACTTATTCACTCATTCAATTTTATTCCAGATTTTTTTCCATTAGAAGCTCAGCTGCAGTAATAACCATTGCTCCTGACTCTTTTTGTCTGTGTACAATTGCTTGTCTAGGGTTGGTTCTAAGAAGTGCAGTGTGGAGGTCAGAGATGTGGGCATAAATAGCCATTGCTGTTCTAGAAAGCAGTAACACCAGCTTACAACCACACCAACAGTTGTGGAATCATCAGCTTCCCACATCCTCAGCAGGGCCTGGTTTGGGAAAATTGCCCACACTGAGGTTCCTGGTTCCTGACAGGGTCTCAATTTCTTTTCTTCTTATATCCCAAGTATCTTTGTAGGTTGTTGAAGATCTCGACAAGCAACGCTTTTAAAACCACATTCCATTCTGCCATATGGCTGTGGCATAATTTATTTGACTGTCCCATCATGGTGGGCATTTAAGTTACATTTTATGTTTCTGGGAGGAATCATTGTTCTTTGGGGCCCATCATTAGGACTCAGCTGCTAAGATGTAGAATTATTATTCAGACACCCATTCTGCATGCTCGATGATGCAATCTGTGCTTCATTCCTCACATACTGTGCAGTGTGACACTGCGATTAAAGACTGGGCTTGGGAGTGGTGCTGCCAATGTTCAAATCCTGTCTTCTTCACATTCTATAGGATGTGAGCAATCACTTTATTTTTATGGGTCTCAAGTGCTTCGTCATAAATTGGTAATAATGGCCCCTGTTCTAGGTTGGTCAAATAGACCATGTATTGAGATTTCTGGAAAGGCTTGCTGACACCGGTTCTGGGATTTCTGGACTCCATTCTATGGGAACCAAAGTTCTGGGGGGGTTGTCATGAGTATAAAAAGAGGGGATATGATACGTGTGAAATGATGCTTCTTATGTGCTGATGCCAACTGACCCTTCAATAACCATCAGAGTTATCAATGAAGTATGACTCCATTAGAGATTGTGCTCAGCAAAGCTTATTTGCCAGCAGGGCATAGGCACTCTATAACATCTGTGGAAAACTGTGAGTTTGAATCTGCTGCCTTCCAGAGTTTACATCTAAAACAGAACTAGGTGTGTGTGTGTGTGTGTGTGTGTGTGTGTGTGTGTGTGTGTGTCTGTGTGTGTGTGTCTGTGTGGGTGTGTCTGTGTGTGTGTTAGTATGCACATGCCATGGCCTGAGTATAGGGAGTCAGAGCACATGTCAGCTATCAGTCAGCATTTTCTATTGCATCTTCATTATTTTCCAACTAGCTGGCCCAAAGCGTGTTTCCACAGTCCTAGCTCCACCGTCCATCTTTCCTGTCACTGTGACTGTGACAAAGATCCTCACACTGTATGCTACTTTCATATGGGTTCTGCAAAACTGAATGCAAGTGCTTAGAATTGTGAGATAAATTCCCTACCCACTGAGCCATCTTCCCACCCCAATATGTACCTCTTTCCAACTAATGTACACCTAAAAATAAAAGGACTATTGAATTAAATCAAGCCCCTTTGACAATGCCCCACACTCATCCTATGTAGCCTACGTAGTCATTTTCAGCATCCTAAATAATTGTTCAAATATCAGAAAAGAACTCAGATAATTCAGTGTGAAACACGGAAGCTTCTTAGGAAGCCAGGCTTGCTGGCAGCTCTAAGACAAGGGCGGGGCTAATGAATTCACACACACTTTAATAAGCTGTGCCCTGCAGCTGGCAGATTTAGAAATCTATTATTTTGTGGGAAACATAACTCAATTGTGAGACAATTGAAATGTAATACATATAGGAAAAGGAATTTTAGAGGGCTAATTGCCAAGACATTCAGATTCCCTTTCCAGGGACCACCCTGTGTTCCATTCTTTAAAGGGAGAAAAGGAACAAACTGAAGGCAGGGAAATGCCATTGTGTTGCTTTGCAGGCTTCACGTTAGAACTCATCAGCTTTGCAAATGGCAGTTCCACCCCAGAAAAGCAACACGCCAAGCAGAGTTGTTTGGTGCCCACTGCCCCAGGAATGAAGTGTCTTCTTGTCCACACTGGGTGGTAGTGCACACACAGACTGTGAGGTTGAGTGCTGGCTTATAGTGGCCCCATCAATTCTTTCCTTGCCACACTCCTCTTCCCTCACGTGCACCCCAGCAAGCAAAGAGTGGGGCCCCACTGGATTGCCCTTGTCTGGGAGTTGGAGGTACCCCAGAGAAAATAACTAAGAAGAATAGAGGGCGCTGCACCCTTCTGGCTCCCAGCCCTCATGCCTTATACCCTGCCGACCTGTGCTGGTTCCTGGAATATGCAGCAAAGTTAAGATGTGATTTCTGTCACCAAAGACCATATAGTCTGGTGAAAATGGGAGAAATTTGCCTCAAAACAAACTCTGGGCATAAAAAGTCTGTCTGCCCCCCCCCCCCCCGTGTGTGTGTGTGTGTGTGTGTGTGTGTGTGTGTGTGTGTGTGTGTACCATTGTGCATGCATGTGCATGTCAGGAGACAGCATTCTGGCAATTGGTTCCCATTTTTTCCACTGACTTGTCTTACTGGTTCAATAATTCAGTCTTTTTTTTTTAATCCTGAAAAAGACAGTGACTTGTAGAGCACATGATAATACAACCAGCCCATTATGCACCACAGAGAATGAGGTGTGTCATGTTTGTTTGAAGATTTTAAAACAATCAGTACATGAGTGACCGTGTAGAAGTCCAGGTGGCGCCCCCTTCAGTCTTGCAAGAGAAGGGAAATTGCTACAGTGAGTTCATCGCATATACCACCTGCGTGTGTGCTGATATATTTTCACTATTGATGCCTGTACCACCACATGCCCAGTCCACAGTTCTGTTCAATGCATCCTAGAGACGCCTAATGCATTCCAATCTGCTTGGCTTTAACCTTGTATTTTTTCAAGATCACCGTGAAGATGATGGAATCCTTTGGTGTTCATCTCAGTGGCTGTTTTTCTCTTCTGCCACACCCATGATTCACCTTTTTAGTTAACCACCCCCAGTTGATAGGAAGGGCAGGAGCTGGGCATCTGAAGGCAGTGAGCAGATGCGGCTGACCCAGGTACATGAGCCTGCTCAGTGGGATTTGAGTCTCTTGAGTCAGAGCTCCCTCACGTCAGCATTTTAAAAAACGATTCTTACATTTTCAGCTGGATAAAGTCTTCATTTGCAAATCATCCTGAGAGCTGAGAACTTTCCTTACTTCTACTGTGTAGAAGGGAAGTTGTGGGCAGCTTCAGCTGAATTCCCTCCTGGTTCTCAGGATGACTCATCAAGAGCAACTTCAACCAACTGAGAGCTCCTTGGGGCTCTCCAGGCATGTGACTCTGTGGCCCCCAATTCACTGATTGCAATCTTAGAGTTCCTGCAGTTAGGGTGTTGGAGTGATGCAATGCGGCCCACGGTGTGCAAGGGGCAGTGTGCAGGGTGTGCAGTGCGTCTGAACTTACCATAGACCTGTTTCTGCCCTTGTAACTTCAAATGGTGGGGTGTAGACAAAGGGGGCATTTTCCTTCATATTTTAACATTCCTGGGTTTATAGAAGACACTCTGAAAAGAGCAGTCAGCATTTTCCAAAGTTCAAAAATAGCTCAGCCACATTATGCAACCTCTTTCTTGCTACTGCAAAGTTATTAAACATCTGCTCCTTCACCAAGCACAGAGCACAGCACACGTAACCCCCAGAACTGTGAAGGCAAGCCATGACCTGGTTTGCTGGTGTGTATCTTAGGCTGTTCATCTCAGTTCTGGGCCTAAGCACTGTCCCATTCAAGAGCAGCCAGGGAGGCAGCACAGTTAGGGATGCACTCCTTGGAGTCGAGCTGCTGTGGCTTGAAGCCGTGACGTATGCAGCTCCAGATCTAAGGCTCTGGGAGAACCTCTCAACTCCTCCGTGTCTGCTTTCTTAGATGTCATATGTAGATAAGGAAGGCATGTGTCTGTTTAGCCAGTGCCTGATATGTGGACAAGCAGGTTATGGATCCTGAACAAGTTGAGCAGCCCTCGTCTGAAAATACAAAGTCTCAAATACTCTAAAATCCAAAGCTTGGAGTGCAGATATGATGCCACACATGGAAAATTCCATGCTGAATCTTTTGGGATCACTGAAAGGCAACAGTTGTTTTCAGGTGCTGTGTTTAAGGAACACAGTTAGTAGAGCCCTTGTTTAGTTTGTATAAAGTCTGGGTTTCAATCTCCAGTCTAGCATACCCATTGCGTAGTGGTGGTGAACACCTTTAATTGCAGCACTTGGGAGGAAGAGGCAAGGGAATCAGGAGTCCAAGGTCATATTTGGCTACATAGTTAGTTTGAGGCCAGCCCGGGTTACTCTGTACAGAGACAGATAGATAGATAGATGGACAGACAGACAGACACAGAGAGACAGACAGATACAGAAAAAGAGAAAGAGAGAGAGACAGAGACAGAGAGAGAGACAGACAGAGACAGAGAGACAGACAGAGACAGAGAGAGACACACAGAGAAACAGACAGAGATAGAGACAAAGAGAGAAGGAAGGAAGGAAGGAAGGAAGGAAGGAAGGAAGGAAGGAAGGAAGGAAGGGATGACTCCAGTATTTAGAACTTGAGTTCCATGCCTGAGATATTAAATTATGTCTATACAAATGTTCCCAAATCTGAAAAACTCCGAAACCTGCAGTCCTTCCAGACCTAAGCATTTCTGAGTAGAGATTCTCCGTCTGTACTGATGACACACAAAGGAGTAAAATTGTGCACGAAGCAGATGAATCTGCTTACCGCAGCCCACAAAACTGTTGTTTGTTCACACTACCCAAAACAGTCAGAGCCTTTGGTGTGCTAGCACCAGCTCTCTGGAGGTGGAGAGAGCCAGGGACCATCACACATCCCAGGCCGGCCAGGGAGGATTGCTTTTGCTTTTGTCTTTTGTAAGCTACTGGGAAGCGGAACAAGGCACAGTCCAATTGGCTAGAGCAGAGGCACCGGAGGGAAAGGGGTGCTCCCATAGTGAGCACAGTAAAGACACAGGAAGGAAAGGGGTGCTCCCATAGTGAGCTCAGCAGAGGCACAGGAAAGAAAGGGGTGCTCCAATAGTGAGCACAGCAAAGGCATCAGAGGGAAAGGGGTGCTCCCATAGTGAGCACAGCAGAGGCATCAGAGGGAAAGGGGTGCTCCCATAGTGAGCTCAGCAGAGACACAGGAGGGAAAGGAGTGCTCCAATGATGAGCACAGCAGAGGCATCAGAGGGAAAGGGGTGCTCCCATGGTGAGCACAGCCTTTCACGAAGACAGCAGGAGCCAATGACACATTGCTCTAGGATCAGTGTTCAGGCTTCTTTTTGATAGTTGGTTGTTGTTGTTGTTGTTGTTTTAATGTTATCCCGTAGGTGACTAACGCACTGCTTCTTAACCCCTGCGCTGTCTCTCAGTTCACACATGTGGGCCCAGATCAAGTCCCTGCTACAGTTTGGATTGTGGTTCTGTGGTTATACAGAATGGAGAGTCACATTGCTGCTGTGAGTGTATACATGTATGTCTATTTGTGCACGGATGTCTATGTGTATGTGTGGCCCCTCTTCCAAATTGGAAGGGGATGCCTTTTAGACTTAGGGAAACAAAAGTCATTAAAAGGAGACTGAGTGCTTTCCAGACCAAACCTTCTTGTCACAATTTACTTCAGGAGAAGTGTGACTGGTGGGAAAGAACCTGAGGTGTGGTATGCGTGTAGCAGGCTTGACTTCAAATTTATTGTAATTTATATTAGTTATGCTGCAAGCTCTGTACAAAGCATGCGAGAGAGACACAGATGCCTGCCTCATATTCACCTTTTTGGGATTTAGTTTTTCTTTTCATATTGCGCCTGTGTCTGTGTCTATGTATATGCCCACATGAGTGCAGGTGTCTGTGGAGGCCAGAAGATGGCACCAGATCCCCTAGAGTTGGATTCATAAGCTATTATGAGCTGTCTGATATGGGTACTAGGAACTGAGCTTGGGCCCAGAGCACAAACAATAAGCAGTTTTAATGACAACTATCTTTCCAGCCTCCAATTTTATTTGTTAATGATTGCCCTACAATGTATGTCCTGTGGCTACTGTCTTAGTTGCGGGAGTGGAATTGAAGAATTCACTGCATTAGAAGCACTCAGGCGGATCTCTAGCACAAAGGAGTGGAGAAACACCCTCTCCTGGTTTTATAGATGAGTACTGGAAAGAACCTTATCTGACATTCCACTATCTCTTTTATCAACTGCCTGACCCTGGAAGTCAGGCCTCTCTACTTTAAGCAGCAGCACTGCAAGTTTCTCTGACAGGAAAGGGAAAGAGAGGCAGGGCGGCCTGTCTACAAGTACGTAAACCCCAAGTTTAATAGTTGTCCAGGCAGCATTGACATTCCCCCTCAATGTGCCCCAAGGAAGCAGAGGAAAGAAAGGCTTCAGGTTTAACAGCCCACTGAGAGACTGCACTAAACCTGCTTGGTGTGCTTTTATTTGATAATCAGAGCTCTCACTGTTGGTTTCTTTTAAAATGCCAATAAAAGAGCCTGCTCCGTTAATTCTCCAAGCTTGACTGCAGTCAAGCTTCCCTGGGTGAGTGTGATAACTCTTTGCAAATATTTATCAGTGGGATCAGCATTTCCTGCACAAACATTTCTGGCAATGCGATAGCCACTCCAGAGAGCAAGATATCCCGGGGGCCTGTGCTATGTTTCTGGTGCTGGGGACCCTCAGCTCAGGAATGGGGAAAGTGGCCCAGAGTAAGTCAGAAAAGGACAGATGTACTGAGGGAACACGGGGCAGCAAAGGATACTGCTCCAGGCTCTGACTGAAGAACATGGATCTAAACAGGGCTAGCCCTGTGGGCTTGTCATTCCTGAGGAAGTGGCTTAACTTCTTCATCTCCTTAACTGCAAACATGTATAACACAAACCAAAGCATTCGTGAGAGATGGTGGTGACAAATGACATGCATATGAACTCTGCAGCCGAGCACCCAGCATACAGTTGGTGCCTTGCAGGGCACACTTCGTGACCTTGCCTCCCTACTGTGTCTTGCTGGACCCAAGACGGGTGGGTGGGTTGAGTGCTCTGGGTATCTTCCCACGAGCTTAGTCAGCAGCCTTGCCTCCCTCGGCACTCAGGCTGTTTGTGCCATCCTTCCTGGAACCCAGCCTTCTCTCTTCTGGCTGGAAGTCAAAAGCACCGTATGCCAACCCTGCAATGCCAGTCAATCATTTCCAATTGGCATCCAGTGAATAGCTGGACAAATGGTGGAAACTTGACGTTGGCAACTCAGCAGCAGCAGCAGCAGCAGCAGTTGGCTGTGACTTTACCTTGGGAAGGTGGTTTGCGTTGTTGGTGGGGGAGGGTCAGGCACGAGCACAGACCCTGTTCAGATGTGCCTAAGGCCAGATGTAAGTCTTGGAACCAGCACTTGGAGCAAAAGAGACATATGGACCCCTTTCCTTGGGGTTTGGGGGCGAGGAAGACACTTTCATTCTGAAACCTGGTCACTTAGAAACATATAGTGATCGCTTGCTGTGAGTCAGCTCCCTGAGTAGATAAAGTAAGTGAAAGTACACCCTTCATAGTTCTGGGGCCCTGCTGGCTGAATGCCCCCTGGGAGTGGGAGGTCTCAAAGTGTAAGCACAGAGACCAGCCAAGAGGCGATGCTGGAGATGGGGACTTCGTGGGAGTTCTAGCTATACTTTCAAACGGAAGCGACTCCCTTAGTTCACTCTGGGTACCAAGTCAATGAGGCCTGATGGATGAGTATGACATTATGAAAAGAAATAGCACATTTTCATCTTGTGCAGCTGTGTGGACGGTTATACCTTTCATAAAACACAAGAGACTGGCAAGCAAACAACCCCTCCCCCCCCCAAAAAAAAAAAACTCAAAACCCATTCAGTGGTGCGTAGCAATCAGAGATAATGTACATTTTAGACATATTGAATTGAATATGCTTTTGAAGGATTCAAGTGGAAATCTCAAGTAGGCAATTCAAGAGGAGAGTCTAAACCCACACCGAAAATACAATGCACGGGGTTTGAGATTATCGATGGCTCTTTCAGTCCCCAAAGTGAGAGAAACTGCTGCTGTGTTTTGAGTGTAAAATGCCTCCTATAAGCTCATGTGTTTACACATTTGGTCTCCAACTGGTAACACAGTCTGGAAAGCTTGTAGAACCTTCAGGAGCTGGAGGCTCGTTGGAGGAAGCAGGTTATGGAGGTGCACCTTAAGAGTTAATAGCCTGGCCCTACTTCCTGTCTGCTCTCTGCCGTCTGTCTATGTGCAGTGTGGCCAGCTGTTGTCTCAGTTTCTGCAGCCTCTTCTTCCCCATCAGATGGACTGTGGTGTCCTTAAACTGTGAGCCAAGATAACCTTTCCTTCCGTAAATGGCTACTTAGTAGGTATTTGTTTAGAGCAACAAGGAAAATAGCTAATACAATCACCCGGGGGGAGAATGAGAAATCAGAGGAGGATTCGGGTTCAAATGAAGAGGAGCCTAAATATTACTGAGAGAGAAGGAGAAGGAGAGAGGCTGCTGGACTGTGACTTCCAGCTGTGCCTCTTCTTGTGGAGATTGCGGTCTTGTGTTTGATGCCGTGGGGGAGCCTGGTGGGCGTCTGTAGCATCTACTCCGTGCTCCACATTGAGGCAGGTACTGTGACCCTTTTAAAGGCGTCATAACTGTGGCCACTGATGATATACCTGGCGCACTGCCACCTGGCAGAACCACAGCGGGAGTTTTAATCACTACGTGGAGGAAGTAAAAAGTCCCATGTGGTGAACTATCAGACCGCTCTCTTGTTTCAGCAGTGAGTCCCTGAGTCACAGGCAGCCAAACTTATATCATACTGACCCTGAGCTGGGACGCAGATGGCAAGCCACGTGCTTGATCTGAATTGACGAGGAGATGAGCGGCTATGGAGTTAGAGAGGGATGCGGCAGTGGCTTGCTAAAGGAAACCAGTCTCTGGTTTTGTTTCTTCGTGGATGTGGTTTGGAAAGCAGCTGACTCTCCACGAAGTGGCCACGTTAAATATCCTTTCTATGGAAAGAGGATTAATGTGTGGCTGGGTGCAAAGAGGCAGTGTGCAGGTTGCCCTTGTGGTGGGTATCCTGGAACAACCCCGGTCTATACACCTCTTCCTATGCAGGTCAAAGAGCCTCCCTGTCCCAGCCAGGTGGGGGAGCTAGAGAGCCAGGCTGGGTCTCCTCACTTGTTCTTCCGCCTTTGCTGCTGGCTTCTCTGCTCCCTCTTCTTGCTGTCACTTGGATGCTCCCTGCTGCAGGTGCCTCTGAGCTCTTGTCCAGTGCCTGGTCACACAAAGCCTGGCATGGATCCTGGGAATGGAAGAATCACTGTCAGACCCAATGACACTGGCTGTGTTCTGAGTGGGCAGGGGAGGCCAGCCACATTTCTACCCAGGCCCCTAAGTTTGGTGAATGAGCCGAGGTCTGGTGTGCTGTCCAAATCACCACAGTTTCCCCGAGATCCACCTCATTTCATCAAGTCTTGGCCAACCACAGGGATAAACCACACTGCTCAGTTTCCCACAGGGCAGCCAACAGCTCCTGGAGAAATATGCGCATTTCCTTTCACTTTTACCACTAGCAATAAAGAGAACTTCTAAACATTTAATTAATGCACCATTATGTTTGGAGGGAGACGGGAGAGCTCAATGAATACATTACATTAGGTAAGAATATGTTTCTTAAAATATGACATAATAAGAATGTGCGTCCTGGTGGTAAGATGCCGTGCGCTGACTGGCTATTGTGTGCCAGTGAGTTCTAATGCATTACCCTTAATTTTCAGATATGGGCACTTTGTCCTTCAGGTAATCTTTTTAGTTCAATCCATATGGTGGAATTATTCCACATAACAGACAAGTGTGAGGTGTGACCAAGTTTCTGGATGCTTGTCTTATGATGCTCTTTCGTGAGAATCACCTTTTCTCTTTAGTTCTATTTTTTTTAACCACTTTTTAAGGTTTTTTTGCTTTGTTTTGTTTTGTTTGTGAACAACACCTGAGATAACTTTTGTTCCTGGTCACCTTTGGTGATCTTTCCGTGCTGGGGCCAATCCTAGGCATTGTGGAAACTCCACTTAGCCAGTGGGTTAACTCTGGCCTCCTTGCTCAGCCACTGATAAGGCTGACAGGAGACAGTCCAATCAAGCCAGAACATCTCCTGTTGCTGAGACAGGGCTGAGCATCCCCCAAAGAAGGCACAACATCTTACAATACATGTGAGTTCGGATAAGGATGAGAGACACATGGATGCTGGATGGACTACGTTTCCATTCTCATCATGGTTCAGATGAGGAAACAGGACCAGAGATGTTGCACACCTTCACTAAAGCCGCACAGCTTATAGAAGATGGTGCTAGGAACATTTTCCAAGGCTGCAGATCCCCTCTCCCCGCTGTGCTTGTAGTTATATAAGCCCCAGTGATAAAGGATGCTGGCGCTGGAAAGACACTCTGTGGTTTAAAGCACTCTTTGCCCTTGGGGAAAGATCTGGCTTTGATTTCCAGCACTCACATGGCAGTTCATATTCCTAACTCTAGTTCTTCGGAAGCCAGGGCTCTCCTCTGTCTTCCATGGGCATCAGACATGCACATGGTGCACAAATAAACAAGCAGGCTAAACATACACACACACACACATGCACACACACACACAGACACACACACACATGCACACACACATGCACACACAGACACACACATGCACACACACATGCACACACAGACACACACATGCACACAGACACACACAGACACACACACAGACACACACACACACACACACACACACACACACACACACAGGAGTTCCAAGACTTACAAACACTGTAACTTATCTTGAAACATACGAAGGACTGCTGACAGTGTTTCCACCTCCTTGTTTGGTGAAGGTCGGTTAGAAGTTTGGCTAGCTGTCACCCTTATCAGGGAAGGACCTGCCTAGGGGACCTTAGTTCTCACCAGCTACCCTCATTCTTATTACCTGTACGGCTTTTTAAAGCATTTTGCTAAAATGTACTAGGGAGATTGCTGAGGGTGTAAAGTGCTTGCTTCCAAAGAATGAGGATCTGAGTTTGGTCCCAGGACCCACATTAAAAAAAAATAGCCAGGCATGGTGGTGTGCACATGTCATCCCAGTGCTAGGGAGGCAGAGCGTCAGTCTCTGGGACCTGCTGCCCAGCCAGCCTTGCCTTCTTGGAGAGCTCCAGACCAATGAGAAACTGTCTCATAAAAAATAAAGTGGATGCTGACTAAGGAACGACCACTGAAGTTGTCCCTTAGGTTCCACATGCTGTGTGCATGAGTACACACACACACACACACACACACACACACACACACACACACTTTTTCTTTCCCCACTTTTCTGTCTCCCTGCATGGCCCATTCCCTGGCTACATTCCTTGGGATTGGTAAGCCCACTGAGAGTTGCTCCCAATATGCATTTATAAAGATTTATTTATTTATTAGTTATTGTATATGAGCATTTTATCTGCAGAAGAGGGCATCAGATCATACTATAGATGGTTGTGAGCCACCATGTGGTTGCTGGGAATTGAACTCAGGACCTCCAGAAGAGCAGGGGGTGTTCTAAACCACTGAGCCCCTAAACATGCATTTATATATTTTAACTTGTATTGAGTTAGCTCATCTCACCAGCAGAAAGAATGACAGTGTATCAGTTTGCTCTCTTGTTTAGGAAACCAAGTCTGTGGCGACCTGGTGCTGCCTTTCCCTCTACACTAACAACGTTACATCACACAAATATTCTCACCTAAAGCTGCTGGAGAAATGACACAAGGGCTTTGGGTTTCCTGAAACCATAGACTAGTCCTTTGGATTAGAGAGCTACTCAAGTTGGTACTTGAAGTTCTTGTTGGGGGTTTCTAGGTCACAATCACTTGGAGACTAAGGGACTGTCTAATCTTTCTGTTGCTGTGATAAAATACCCTGACCAAAGCAACTCACAGGAGAAAGGGCTTATTTTGTTTGGCTCACAGTTCCAGACTTCTAGTCCATCCCAGCAAGGGGTCGAGGTCACACCTGAAGAGCACCGTGCTTGCTTGTGTTCAGCTCATTTTTTTCCCACTCTGATCCACCATTTGGGATCCTCTGCTTAGGGAACTGTGCCACTCACAGCAGGTGGGTCTTTGTACCCCAATTAAGACAATTCTACCAACTCCCTACGTGCAACTCCACAGGCAAACAACACCCTACCAACCCCCTACATGCAGCTCCACAGGCAAACAACACCCTACCAAACCCCTATGTGCAGCTCAACAGGCAAACATCATCTTGACAATCCTCATTGGAACTTCCTTCCCAAACGATTCTAGATTGTGCCAAGTTGACAATTAAAAATAACCATCACACATATCATTTTATATAGTCATAGATCATGAACCCACTTCATTTAACTGAAAGTTCCAACCATTTGTCTGGCTTTCCTTAAGGAAAAAACTCAGTCAACGCCACAAGTGTCATTCCCAAGCATGAGAGAGGGTGAATTTGAAATTTTTCTTCTAAGGCAGGACAGCGGGTGCCCTGATTTTCTGCAACTCTATGATGTTTGTTCAATGGTGGCTATTGCTGCAACCAGAGCACCTTCTAACTGTCCCTGCTGAGAAAGTCAAGTTTATTATTTAACCTGGCATGGAACACAGCTAAAATCTGATTTTTTTTTCTTCTGTGAGATTGTGGAATTTTCAATATTTGTTGTAAAAATAATGTTTGGATCTATAAATTTTAACTGCTAGGGGAATATCTGACAAACTTCATGGTCTTGCCTTTATTAAATTTTATCATACTGGAGGCTCGGGAGACAGCGCAGTCAGTAGACTGCTTGCCGTGCAACCATGAGGACCTGAGTTTGATCCTCCAAACCCCACACTAAAAGAAACAAAGTAAGCAAACAGGCATGGTGGTGCATGTTTGTAATTTTAGTGCTGGAGAGGTGAATAGATAGTGGCCAGTCAGCCCAGATGAACTGATAAGCTCCAGGCCAGTGAGAGACCCTGCCTCAAAAACTAAAACAGTACAGATAGGTCTTGAGGAGAGGTACCAGGAGTTGAACTCTGACCTCCACATGCACACATGGGCACTTTGGCCATAACACTTATGTACACACACACACACACACACACACACACACACACACACACTTTTTTTTCTAATATTGACTTATACTTTTGACCAAAGTGAAATAATATAGATAGGCCCTGGAGAAAACAAAATAGACAAAAGGGAAATTATCATTTTTGTGGTACTGGATACTGGGTAAAAGGAGCGTAGCATAAGCTAAGTGACTTACCATCTATAACTACGTTGAGGACCCAGGCAACTCCTGGGGGACTTGCTGAATTGGAGAGGCAAGGCAGCCAGAATCCCTAAGAAAAATGACCCGTGGGGCTGAGGAGATGCCTCATAGGTCAAAGGACTTGCCACACAACATTAGGTCCAGAGCTCAGACCCCCCAAACCCCACACACATGTGGGTGAGTGTTGGCCTGCAGGTAATTCCAGTCTCAGAGCTGGGGAAGGCTCTTCTGTTCTAGATTTCTGCATGCACATTTCAGAAGTCCTTCACCACTCACCATCGAATTTAATGTAAACTATAAGTCCACAGTTCAGGAAAGTCTGAGTCTTGAGATAAGAATGATGGAGGCATGCTATAATCAGATTCCTTAAAAGCTGTGTCAGACACTTCCCAGTTATTGGCATTTAAAGGTATAAGACATGGCTTACATTCTTTCTATTGTTGTGGGGGAAGAAATAGTTTATTGAACGTATACTTCCACAGCAAAGTCCATCGTTGAGGAAAGTCAGGGTAGCCACTCAAGGTTGCTCTCCATGGCTTTCTCAGTCAGCCATCTGCCCAGGGGTCATACCATCCTCGGTGGGCTGGGTCTCCCCACATCAACCATCAATCAAGAAAACGCACTATTACCCTCCCTATAGATGATTTAATGGAGGCATTTTATCAACTGAGGTTTCTCTACCAGATAACTCTACCTTGTGTGGAAAATAAAATAAAATAATCCTTGCAAGATAAAAAATACATAATCTACAGAAACACAAAGGCTCAGCAGCATCTTTCTCTCCAGGAACAATAAAAGTTAAGAGAGAATGGGGACTTTGATGCTCTGAAAGGGAAAATCAATATCAACCTAGAACTTATTTGTTTAGAATGGATTCTTACTGAGTCAACCTGGCTGACTTCAAGCCATCAGCTCTCTCGCTGTCTGCTGAGTGCTGGGATTATAGCCTTGAGCCGGCAGCAGCAGCTACAGTCCAGAGAGTGAGATAAGAGAGCTGTGTTTTCTATCTTTCAATGAGTGAGTTTACTAAGTATATAGCAAGCCCAAGTAAGGAAGCAATAGTGAGTAGCAGACAGAGGGACAGCAGAGAGCAATACTTCACCTAAACTGAACATCTAACAGAGAGGACTAGAACAGCCCAGTTGAGAAAGCAGACTAAGGTGACACCATCAAACTGAGGCAGTCCGTTGGAGTCCCTGCTGGAGAGTCCTGAGCAGATCAAATCATTGCCTCTGGCGAGGCTTCCAAGAAAAGAACAAATAGCATCAGGTAGCTGACATCATGAAATTGAGTGCTTACGACACACTTCAGAGACTGCTTGAAGAAGTCAAGGCAATCACCTGGAGTTCCCAATCAGATTTCTCTCCATGAGCATCTCATGCTGAGCTGGCTTCGTGTCCCACTATAGCACGTATCAGGATGAACGAAATGACATCTGTTAGAAACAGTTACTTTTGGCTACTCTCAATGATACAATGTTTCCATTCTAGGGCTGATTTTCTGTTTGCTTTCAGTCTTGTCCAGAGTTAGAGTACCAGTTGGCCTCAGAGAAAGTCGTTTTGGAGACCGCTTGAAATAAACAGGCTGAAGCCTGGTGCAGAGAACCCTCTTCACTCCAAGAATCTACTTTCAACCAACTTAAACCACACATGACAGTTTACCTATGTAATGTAATTCCAGATACCCAGAATATTTTGCACGAAGGAAAATATCTTTCCAAATTGAAAGTGAAATATTGGTTTCTAGTACATAGAATAACTATGTTTTTTATCATCATCAAATCCAAACTGTGAGAAACATTCCAGGAAACACTTAGTGTTAAGGATAGCAATATTAAATAGAAAGCTGGATGCTATAACACAATGAAGAATATTTGATATGAAAACAACCTGCCATATATATACATATATATATGTATATATATGTCACTCTAAACATTACATTAATTTTAAAACAAAAATAACTGCTTCAAAGGATTTACAACTTGGCAAAAATTAAAATATATAAAGTGGCCACTGCACAAAACTTGGGAGCAAAAGAAAACATAGCACTTGAAGATTTTTATGTTATACGTAAAGTGAACTACAACTTAAGAATTTTAATATAACCAAAAAATATGAAACAATGGACTCTAAAGGAGCCATTAAATTATAAAGAACTAGATCTATAGTTAACTTGATACAAAAGAAATGAAATATAATTTCAAAAAACTGAAAGGAGAAAACAAGTGAAGGGGACAAAATAGCAAATGGTGCAACAAATATAAAAAAAACATGATAGTATATTTACAACCAACTATATCGTTAGCTCCATTAAATGTAAGTGGCATAAACATCTGATTTAAGAGGGAAAGGTCATGAAAGTAGATTATAAAGCAGCTGCTAATTATAAGCTGCTTACAAGAAGCTCATTGTAAATATAAAGATAGCAAATAACAAAACAAATGTAAATACTTTGGATGTTGAAATATGCATATCAACATGAATAAAAAAGTCTAGACTAGCTATATTAATAACAGACTAAGTGAATTTCAGAGCTTGAATGTTTTATGTGAGAAAGAATGTCATTTTATAATGACAAATGAGTCAATGTATCAAGTAGACATTAACAGTCTAAATATGTATATATACAATAGCAGAGCTTCAAAATAATGAGGCAAAACTGACAGAGATAATGATAGAACTGAAAGGAGAATTTTAAAAATTCACAATTATAGCTGGAGATTTAATACTACTGTCTTCATAATTGATAGAACAAGCAGAAAATCAGTAAACATACAGACGATCTTAGCATCAGAACCAAACTGACATAACATGCAACCCTCCACCCAAGAGCACAAAAAATATGTATTTTCTTCAACCACACAGTGCATTTAGAAAGAGTTGCTACATCCCAGGTTTTAAGATAAGTTTCATTCATTTCAAATGAACACTGTTAAAGCATTTCAGTGAATTCACTGGGATAAATTAGAATTCAACAAGAGGAAAATCTCTAGAAATTCCTCAATATTTGCATATTAACTACCACATTTTATCATATGAGCCAAATAAAAACCTCTCAGAATTATCCAAATTACCATTTGAAAAAGTTGTACAGCCCCCTTAGCACATGATTTTTCCCTCAGTTGTGGGGCATATCCTTGATTGACCAGCTCATGGAGGTGACTGGTTCTTTGATTGGTTAGCTGTTGTTCAGGACAGTCATGAGTTGATGTTCGCAAAGACTGTTGTGGGTGTGAAGGCATGTGTCGGCATACTTTTATCTATTTTATTTGGATTCTTACAGCTCTAGTTCCCTTCCAACCTCCCAACCCTACATAGGAGGAAAAAAAAAAAAGAAAAGATTAGAGGGAAAGAGGACATAGATCTCTTTAGACTTAGTTCCTTGGGGAAAGTCCAATCCTCATAGTCGGGATATCCAGCAGTCCAGCAAACCAGCAAGCATCAAACATCAAACCCAGCAGCAGGATGAACCAGCAGCAACAGCAGTGGTTGAGCATCGGCAGGAAGAACAGCCGCCGCCTTCTTCCTTTGGAACCCCGCCCCCATCCCTCTCTGGGCTCTGGTATTTATACCCTCTCAGAGTCCTCAGAATTAAACTATCTGCAGCTGGCAAAGATCATGACCCTCTCAGAGCACAAGACAACCATAGTTAACAGCTGTGGACAAACTAAAGTAGCCCCATATCCCACACCTGGGATTAAAATAAAAATATGTTTACATACAAGAAACCAAAACTTCCACTACAGGCGTGGGGATTATATGTTCTGACAAAAGCAATAGGAAACTGAGTCCAGATGGATGTGTGGGTGTAATCATCAGTCATCATTCCTTGCCCACCTCAGACATTTTATGGTATGGTAGACATAGTCCTAAATCCTGAAGTCTAGGACATCAAGTTTATACCCAATATTTTTGTTGTTTTGTTTTGTTTTGTTTTTAATTTATTATTATTATTTTTTTAGATCTCTTGGATAAACTTTTAAATATTTTTGGGTCTGAACTTTCTTACCTTTACATTAACAGTGTTGGATACAGTCATCTGGAGTTGAATTGTGAGATGCCATAGCAGGCAGGGATGCTGCAGCCCCCGAGATCTGTAACATTCAGCAGTTCTCCTTCACTGTGGTTAAGGAAGACCCTGGTGCTTGTGCAATATTAATACAGTTTCCAGAGTGCATGTGATGAATCCAAGCGTGCTTGGGGGTTGGCCTGATGATATATATTTTGATGCTATTCTAAAACACAACAGGTGTCTGTGTCTTTTATTGATTGATAATGGGTTAGATACTATCACTGTAATAATTATAGGTATTCAATAATAAACATTATTACACTATTTTATATTCACTATAACAAACCTTTGTCCCTATTCACCAGCACAGGAGGATGGAAGTGAGCTATAACAATAGATGTGTTCTAATTTATAGTTTCATAAATTATTCATAGCATCTGGCTAACATTAATAATAAAATATATTACTAGCTCTAGAAAATTATTCCCAACTGGTTTTACAACAGCAGTATTGAGTTTCGTGTGTGTGTGTGTGTGTGTGTGTGTGTGTGTGTGTGTGTGTGTGTTTCAAGACATAGTTTCTCTGTGTAGCCTTGGCTGTCCTAGACTTGCTTTTCAGACCAGGCTAGCCCTAAACTCACAGTTTACTGCATCACTGCATCACTGACTGCTGGGATTAAAGGAATGCACACAACACCTGGCCAACAACAGTATTGTATATATGTAGAAGCTGAGGCCCAAAAGAAATAAGGTTAGTTTTTCACTGTTCAGTTCATGACAAAACATAACAAGAGCCTCTTTTTCCCAGAGTCAGGGATGCTGCTCCTATAGTACTGTAAGTCCCCTTCTTTTCCAGTGACTAGTAATAATAATTTGATGGAGATGATGGTGATGAGGTAGTAATGATGGTGGTGATGATCATTGTGATGGTGACTGTGATGAAGATGGTTACAGTGTTTATGATGATGAGGATGGTGGTGGTGACTATGATAAACTCTGGGGACCACAGTCATCTTATCTTTGCATATCACAGCCAGTGAATAAATATATGCTGAGTGAGTTGATGAGGATAGCTCCTAACACCATACTCTTAAGGATTCTTACATGCACCTTGCTGTTTTATCGTTAGAACTATAGGAAACAGTCAGTATTGTGGCTCCCATTTTCATGTTAGGAAAACCTGAGAGAAAAATTACTTTTCAAGTTTGACTGCGTGTCCTCATGGGAAACTCAAGATAAAGGTATTCTTCCAGACACTGTGGCACCCAACCCTGCAATTCTCCACCTTCCAAGGGGAAGAGGGAGCATCAGGTACATTTCTAGAGACTGCAATGTGCTCTAATACTGTAACGCTGGTGCACAGAAAGCCTTCTGCTATGCTCCAGAGCTGTCCGCTTGTCTTTAATTTATGGCAAAACGCGATTGACCAGAATTCATATTAGAAGCTACAAAAGCACTTTTAAATGCTAATGTTCTTGCCATCAGTACCAATAATTATTATTGTCAGAAGGGTCTAAGTTTGGGCATTCCTGAAAGTAAAACAAGCATGGAAGAGATGGGAGGAGCTGGTCTGTACTGGGAGAATTGTAATGAGAATAGAAAAAAAGAAAAAAAAATTAACAATTGCAGAGATCAACTTGGTGACAATTCATGTTAGAACGGGTCTCTTGGACTTTTTGAATACTAAGGAGGCCTGGTAGATAGGGGCTGTGGGGGGAATTAAGAAGAAATGTCAGCAAGGGATCCTCAGTCATACTGACTAGGCGGAAAGAAGGAAATAAGAAGCAGAAAAGAAGAGAAAAGTCAAGGCTGAGTCTGGATCCTGGATGCAATCCAGTTCATAATGGGGCTGTCTGCCTTGATTTTTAAAGTGTTTGATTCCCACACTATATATGAAAGAGGCCAAATTACTAGTAAATACTTTCCATTCCGGCCAGTGGTGAGGGAGCCAGTGTGATTCTGCATCATTGACTTGAATTAAACTCTATCTTGAGTTTAATAAATATTTGGCTTTCAATGCCATGTGTTTCTGAAGCAGACTCGGAGTTCTGAATACAGAACTGGGAGAAAGAGTGCGTCTTTAGCCTATTAGGTGAAAACAAAATGTACAAATTGTCCTGAGACGTCCTCTGTTAGACACATCCCTCCAGCCTTCCTGCGACTCATTCATTCATTTGCTGATACAGATGTTCATTTGTTTCCATTCACTTAACCTTTTGTGTATTCTGGATTCAGCCATTGAGTACTTTGTGTGTGTGTGGCTGTGTATCAGGCTGTGTGTGTGTGTGTGTGTGTGTGTGTGTGCGCGCGCACACAGGGATTGTGCACACAGCCTAAAACTCTTACTTTAATAATGAAACTAAAGGTAAATAACCATTACATTGACAAGTTGGTGTTGAGATTTTTGTTGGATACATCCTAGATTCACCAGGAGAGGGTATCAATGGGGTGTTGTCTACATTGATGCAGCCTGTGGACCACTACCTTAATTAAATTAATTAATGTTGGAAGACACAGACCACTGTGAGCATCACTATTCCCTAGGCAGGGGGTCCTGAAACCTAGAGAAATTTAGCTGAGCACAAACAAAGAAGCAAGAGAGCATGGATGCATCCCCTTCTCTGTGCTCCTGACTGTGTTTTTTGTTTTGTTTTTGTTCTGTTTTGGTTTTTGTTGTTGTTATTTGTTTTGTTTTGTTTTGTTTTTTCACTTTACATCCTCCTTATAGCCCCAGCCCTCCTTTCCTCCTGGTCCCACCCTCCCTCCCTCCTTCTCCCCCTTCCCTCCTCCCCTATACCTCAGAAAAGGGAATGCCCCCTTCCCATCCGCCCCAGCTCATTGAGACACCTCAGCACTGAGGTTGTCCTTTTCCCTTGTGGCCTGGCAAGGCAGTCCCACCAGGGGAGAGTGATCAAAAAGCAGGCAACAGAGTCCATGTCAGAGACAGCCCCTGCTCTCACTATTAGAGGACACACATGAAGCCTGAGCTGCCCATCAACTACATCTGTGTTGGGGGACTATGTCCAGTCCATGCACTGATCTTGATTGGTGCTTCAGTCTAAGCAAGCCCCTCTGGGTCCTGGCTAGTTGACTCTGTTGGTCTTGTGGAGCTCCTGTCACCAACAAGTCGTCCCCTCCTGCCCCCACCCCGGTTTGCACAGGATTCCATCTGTATCGCCAAATTTTTGGGTGTGAGTCTCAGCATCTGTTTCGAAGCACTGCTGGGTGGAGCCTCTCAGAGGACAACTCTGCTCCGCTCAAGTCTGCAAGCATAGCAGAGTGCAGTTAATAGTGTCAAGGGTGGGCTCCCTGGTGTGACCAGCTGTTTAAAGTTCTTGCCTGGACTTCCATGTTATTAACTGTAATCTGGAATTGTGAGACAGAACAGACCCTCCTAAGTTACTTTTCGTCAGGGCATTCTATCAGAACAGAAGAAATAAAAGGAGGGCAGATGGGCTATGGAGATGGAGAATGGCCTAGGAGGAGCCATTTAAGATAAGTGGTTTGGGGGCTGGAGAGATAGCTCAGCGGTTAAGAGCACTGCCTGCTCTTCCAAAGGACCAGGGTTCAATTCCCAGCACCCACATGGCAGCTCACCCCTGTCTGACACTCTCACACCAACACACATAAATTAAAATTAAATAAAAAATATTTTAAAAAAAAAGATAAGCGGTTTGGAAAGTGAAGTTTTGGCAAGTACCTAGATGACGTGAATGAGAGAGTAACATGAGGATCTGGGAAAGAGGGCTTTGGGCGAGGCACTGGCAAGTGTAACTTCAAGGAAAGCGAAGAACCGCAAGGCAGTTAGTTGGCAGAAACTGTAGGGTGAGTGGGACACGGTTAGAGAAGGAGGCTGAGTTTGTGCCAGCACCGTGGGACTAGGGGCTTGTTTTTGACGTATTGGAGGAAGATCCGGGTAGTTTTAACAGGGTCGGGGAGGTGGACCCCGCAGCTCACACAGCTGCGCATGTGCGTTCCTTGCTTCCTTTTCTCTGCATTTCTATTTGGCCACAGCCAATCAGAAAACCCCACCCTTCTGACGTCAGCAATTGGTTTAGGGATCTATGTCGGTCTAGGAGAGAAGTTCAGGGTTAGTTGACATATGACAGGTGCAGGAGCTGAGTGTATCCTAACATTTTTCTGCAGAAGGAACCCCTGGCCAAGTAAAGGGGACTCACATGTTGGGCAGAATAAAGACAAATGCCACAGTGAAAAGAGGCACCATCAAACTCCCACCTGCGTTCCACTCTGACACTGACTTCCTCAGGCATTACTATCCAAACACTCTTGGTGACCCAAGTGGATTCAAGCCAATCTCTCCAAGTCAGTAAAAAGAACCGTGAGGCACGTGCATATGTAGCTGCTGTTTTGGAGTATTTCTCCAATTAGGTGACTGACTGTACTGTTTAAGTTACAGGAGTGCATTAGCAGAGGGGAACTGACCAATGGGTGGCTAGACCAGGGCTGTTCCACACAGGTGCTTTGCCGTTTCCTTCCAGACAGAAAACTCCTGATCGTGGTTCAGGCCAATGTGCTTGTGCCTCGGGAGGACTCAAGCTCATGTATTCACGGCCTCTGGGACCAGATTCCAGCCTCTTTCTGCCACTTATAGTTGTGGTGCGTTGAACAAGTTGCTAAATGCATGTGGAGCTTATTTTTGGCATGCATAAAATGGAAGTAATGCTGGTCCCCATCATAGTGGGGGAGTGTGTGAGAAGGAAATAATGCAGGGAACGCATTTAGCTCGGTGCCCAGTACATAGTAAGCGTTCAATGAATGCCGCTTCTTACGTAATAACACGGTCCTCAGAATAACCAAGGAAAGTGGGGGAAAATGCCGCCTAGATAGCAGAATCTTTCTGCGAGGCTTAATTAAGTATGTTTCATTATTCCAAATCCCTGGAGCTTTCTAAAGGAAAGCTACTTTTTTCCCGAAAATTTAGAAAGACAGTCTCCGTTAACTAGAGAGCAGAGTTGGGGCAATATTCAGGCAGGAACCGAGAGGGGCAGGTGACACATGGTGAAGAAGAGGGTATGGCTGTCCCCCTCCTTAGCAGTCAGCATACACGCACAGCCACACAGCTGTGCCGATAGACACTTTCTTCTTTACACTTAAGAATAACTTATGATTTTTTTAAAAAAGAATAACTTACGAGCCCCCTTGCCCCTTTCTCTCTTTCCCTCCCCCCACCACCACCCAGTAAGCACTCCCCCTCCCCTCCCCCTCCTGCTCTGCGTCAGTACAGCTCTTGTCCTGAGGTCCTGAGTTACTCCCCAGAACCCATGTGAAAATGCCAGGTATGATGGTGCAGACTTGTAAATCCATCACTGAGAGGGGCAGAGACAAGGGAATACCTGGGGCCTGGTGGCCCAGCTGGCTCAGCCTTGCTGTGAGTTCTAGACCAATGAGATACTGTTACAAAGAAGGTGTTGGATAGCCAATTGGTGCTCTTTTCTGACATTCTTGGGGCGGGGACACTTGAAGTTGTCCTCTAGTCTTAATATGCTTGTGCATGTACACACACACCAAGTGACTAAAACTGAAATGCTACCATATTTTATTTAATGGAAGACTTCAATTAAAAGATTATCTTTACTTTTTTCATAAGTTGAAGTATGAATGAAAGATGTGCATTCTAGAATGAGCCCCATCAGGAAGCTGTGTGTTGTGGATCCAGTTCACATGCCAGAGAGCAGCACTGGTACCTACCGTCCCTGCTGGGGTTTACTTCCAATCCCCACAGGGGATCTGCAACTGGGAACAAGAATACAGCCCTGACTCTCTCCATGGCACTACAGTTTCACAGGGAATTTAGGGGGGAGGGGAATGTGTAATGAAACAGAAAGTATTTTAGGGGCTGCTGACATAGCTCTGTTGGCAGAAGGCTAGCCTAGGATATACAAAGTTCTGCATTCTGTACTCAGGACCACGTAAAGCGGGTGTACTGTTGCACATCTCTGGACTTGGAATGTCTAGATAAGAGGATCATCTGATCAAGGCTATCCTCAGCTACATATGGAAAGCTATCCTAGGGTACATGAGATCCTGTGTCCAAAAAAAAAAAAAAAAAAGGAAAGAAAGAAAAAAGATAAAGAGGCAAGGCAAGGAAAAGAAAGACAGACTACTCTGCTTTCTGGTGCCTTCTGTGAAGGGAAGGAAGACTGGAATCAGCAAGAGGGAAAACTACGCTGTGAGAGATGCTTCTCTCTCTTTTTTAAAACTATTTTTTAAAAAGATTTATTTATTTATTATGTATACAGTGCTTTGCTTGCGTGACAGAAGAGGACACCAGGTCTCATTATAGATGGTTGTGAGCCATCATGTGGTTGCTGGGAATTGAACTCAGAACCTCTGGAAAAGCATTCAGTGCTCTTAACCTCTGAGCCATCTCTCCAGCCCAAAGAGATGCTTCTCTCTGTAGGGGTGATGGCAACTCCTCTCCAAGGAGCTGGCGTTTAAATGGAAAGCCAGAAGAAGGTCCAGAACTAGACATGGAAAGAACCAGAGGGAAAACTGTTTGAGGCGGGAGCAACTGAGCGCAGGGTCCCTGGACTGGGAGAGACTGGTGCTCACAAGGAAACTGAGAGAAGTGGGGAAGACACGTACTGGCTCCAGCTGACCCCTAGCACAATGGATACGCCATCAGACGGCACCATGGCAGGACACTAGGTGTCTCTGTTAGTCCACAGCAGCACAGCGGAAGGACCACTTCACACGCCACCATTCTGTAAGAGCCGAGTCTTCAGTTCCCAGTGGCTTTTAATCCAGAACCTTCAGTTCCCTTATGGACATACAGGAATAATGGAACCACCCCAGCTTATAAAGTTCTGGAAGTTCAGGGAGCACGGAGAACCCTGTTCTCAGCCTCGGGGGTCTCTTGTGAGGTTGTGCGACACATCAGCGCTTTTTCCAAGTACTCGTGTCGTGACGTTTTGGGGTTGTGTCACAAAGCACAGTAGGATGGTCATTTTGCTTCCTTCTTCATAGTTATTACACATCATAAAACATAGAAGGCAAGATACATATAAAACCTTTAACCTCATAGAAATTCTGAGTCATGTAAAGTTATTCCTGGTTCACACAGAAAGGCAATAAAGCAGATACAATGAAACTAACGTGCCTCTAGGACCCTGGTCCAGCTCTTAGGTCTCCAGCACGTAGGAGTGTAAGACTGAGGCATCTCCATATCCCCTGGCAATCTCAGAGAGGAGAAGAGATAGCGATTACGAATTAATGGCAGTGTGACATCATTTGTGATTAGCACCTCCTGTGAACACTTAGCAGGGAAGTTGCTATTTTGCCTCAGTTTTTCTGTGAGATGGAGATGTTAATATGAATTAACCAACCTCTGAGGGTTGCATTAAGTTTTAACAGGTTAATAAATAGAAGGAATTTGCCACGCCAACTTCCCCTCATCTCTTTGGCTAGCAAACTTCAGAGGTCGTTCACAAACTCTGGCAGCTTAACTTCAAGGCCAGCATTGCTCTTCTGTCGATGGCTCATTTCTCTACTAAACGGCATCAGTGACATTCATTCATTGGGTAGACCTCATCTCTGTTTGGGAATCATGCATTCTAACTGTTAAGGGAAAACAACAACAAAAACAACAACAACAAACAGAAGCCAAGCATGTTAGGAATAGTATAGTAGTATGTTGTCTTTGCCCACAGAGGCAAACAGTCACCTTGGAGTCTAACCCTTCTGCCACCACAGAGGAAATTGTGAGCATTAGCAACTTTTCCCAAGGAAATAGAGTTGCTGTCCTCATGCCTCACAGGCTCAATTTAAGTCCTCTGACTTGTTTGTTTCTTTGTTTGTTTCGGTGCTGGTAATGGGAGCAGGTCTATGTTCACACTCGGCAAGCCACACCCTCAGCATTCACTCCTAGTTTATATGTCTCCTTAAATCAGTTGAACCCTACTTTTCACGACATCTATTGCTTTCTTGTTCGGCTTCTTCCACTTGTTAAGAATTCTGCCTAGTCAATGGGACATGAATAAATGGAAACAGGCAGCTCCCTTCATGTGGGAAATGCCACTGTTGGCTGTGCTGCTGCCGAACTGCCTCTGTGGTGCAATCCTTCAGCCTCCAGTTGAGGCCCCTCATCTCTGGTGGCATGTCTGACTATTGTCGTATCTAGGTGATGCAGATCACATGGCATCAACAGCAAGTTTCAATTCACTCACTTCTCCCTCAGGGTTGAGTCTGTGGCTCCTTTAAGGGTCTGGCTCCTTTTACATTGGAGCCATTTTCCCATCATCCCTGAGCACATGGTAGATCGCTTGCACATGTGTCGAACTTGTGTGTGGGGAAATTACCCTGTTTACAGTGGTTTGACTTGGCGAGGGAGTGGAACAGACCGTGCTGTTCAGAAGCCAGAGCCATGACGGAAAGCAGGTGCCAACCTGTCAGCCACACAGCTGGTTGAGTTAACTCTATCAGACAGTGTTGGCCAATTTTGTCCTCTGAAATAGAAACTAGTATGGTGGCAGGCACCCATTTGCCAAATGGTGCCCCCTACTGGGCTGGTGTAGGTCTGCAGCTCTTGTTGGTACATCTGCAGGGTATAGCTGCCAACATCTTAAAAACTAGCAGTTCTGCAAACTTGTATTGTCAATGTGGGTATTTTTTTGTTGCTGTTCGGGAGAGAAATACCCAGATTTGCCATTTTTTCTCTCTTTTAAGGAAAGATTTCTTTCTGTTACTTTTATTGATGTGTAGGTATTATGTGTGAGTGTATGTCATTAGTATGTGTACCAGGCAAGAAGAAGGTGACACATTGCTTGGAGCTGTAGTTACAGAAGACTGATGTTGATGCTGGGAACTGAACTCTGGTCCTCTGAAGGAGCAGCAAGCCTTGCCTGCCCTTCCCCCTTTTCCTTGATGACTTGGCATTTTTACTTAGTTTGACTTCAACTAAATGAAATTAGTCTCTGATTTCATGTTGACCCAGAGCAGATCATCTTTGTGGCTCCTTGGCTACCCTGTTTTTGAAGATCAGTAGCAAGAAGAGTTCCTGCATATGAAGTGCAACATAGGAAAAGATGGGGAAATCCTCTTCAGCGTTACCTACCTCTTACACTGTTGGCAGGCTGAGCTGCTCCGAGGAACAGAGCTGAGAACGCAAAACGTGAACTCTTAGAAGCAAAGGCTAAAAACCAGGGCTTTGGCCATCAAACAGCTCTTACAGACGGAGTGTTTCCATGTGAGGAGTGCGAATGAGGCACAGGATGGGGATGCTTTGTAGGATGTGAAGCCCCGGCGTACAAGTGCTCTCTCGACTGAAAGCAGGAACTGCTCAGATGCAGAGCTACTGCAAATGAAATAACTTTGCTAAGCACCCAATGCTGTGGTAGCACAAGTTGAGCCCCAGGGTGAAGGTCATAATTAATTATTCCTACATAGAGATGACTCACTGTCCTGGCTAATCGGGTATCAGCTTGACACAAGCTACAGTCACCTGAAAGGAGGGAACTTCAAAATTGAGAAAAACGCCTCCATAAGATCCATTTTCTTAATTAGTGATTGATGAGGGAGGGCCCAGCCCATAGTGGGTGGTGCCATTCCTGGGCTGGTGGTCCTGTGTTCTATAAGAAAGCAGGCTGAGCAAGCCATGCTGAGCAAGCCAGTAAGCAGCACCCTCCAGTGGCCTCTGCATCAGCCCATTCTCTCTGGAGTGGAAGTCACACAGCACCTTTCTTCACATGTTCTCTGCCCAGTAAAATAGCCATTAGCCATGTGCCATAGCTCATTTGAATTTGATTAAAATTAGACCAAATCAAAAACTTGATTCCTCAGTCGCATTTACATCTCAATATTCAGTAGCCAAGCGAATGTGTAGCTGTTCTGATGCCTTCGCAGACCTGTGACATCATCAGCACCACGACCGGAAGTGCTCCTAGACAGCATTGGGCTCTGCGTGGTTACACCAAGGTACCAGCAAAGTCTTTATGTCTCCCATCTTCTGCACCTCGTGCTCGGTGCCCTCGCCTCCCGCTCCTAGTCCTGGCTGACCGTTCACCTCCCTGGCCAGCTCTGAGACTGACCTACTTTCCCAGCGTCACCAGTGAAGGCCTGGTGCCAACCACCAGCATGGTGCCTCTCCTACTCGCTCCTCTTCCTGTTTGCTGCTTGCTCTGGACCAGATCCATCCTGCCACTCTTTGACGGGAAGACCTCCTTCCACAGAGCCCAGGCCAGGTCTGCAGAAAGCCAGGCCCTAGTTCCAGCTCCATTTTGTTTTGCTGTTTAGAGCGGGATCCGTATCATACAGTCCCCATCTCACATCTCGCCCCATTTCTCGTCTCCACCACTCTCTTCATCAGCTTTCCTTCTTCCCATGACTTTCCTTCTCTTTCAGAGATTATCCATCATCTTTCCTTGTCTCCTCTTTAATCCCAGTTGTAAATTAACCCTTTAAAAACTATTTGAAAAAACAAATAGAAAGAAAGCATATATATATATATATATAATTTATGCTGTTGTAGCTGTCTTTCTATGCAGGGGAGCTATCCCAGTGGATACCTAAAATTTTTGGTAAACTGAGTGCTCTGTGGTTTTCCCTATACGCGGAGTTTAATTTAAAATTAGAATACATTGATAATATCTAATGATAAAAGAGATGAATTATTACTATCCACTCCAGGAAAATTTCTATGAATGTGATTTCTTTCACTCTCAGAAAATCCATTTACAATTAAAAGTAGTTTGTGTCTGTATGCATGGCTGCATATGTGTGGGTCCATGCACGCCTGTGTGCAGATGTGTGTGTATAAGTGAGTGACAAAGGGCAGCCTGCTGGATGTTCCTCAGGCACTGTCTGCTGTTTTTTGAGACCGTCACTGTTTGTGCTTACTGACTGGTGGGCTGGCCAGTGAGCACCAGGGATCTTTCTGTCTCTGCCTTACCAAATCTGGGCTTTCACGTGCCACACCTGACTTTCTGTGTCAGTCTAGGTACTGAACTCAGTAAGCACGTGAGCCGACCTTCCAGCCTGTCTCAGAGTCCCTGATGCACTCTCCCCTCACACTTGTTTCTCCTGGGATGATGTCACATGATACTGTGCCTACTTGATGAGATGAAGTGAGGTGAAATGATGAAGGGAGGGACGGAGTGAGGACGGCACAGTATTTTGTCACTCTACACAACACAATTCTATAATTAAAATACTTATTTTTGCATGTGTGTCTGTGTGTCTGCATGAGGGACACATGGGGTGATCAGAAGACACCTTTGTGGGTTCACTTCTCTTCTACCTTTCTGTGGGTTCTGAGGATCACATTTAAGTAGCATGGCACGCTCCTCGCTCACTGGTTTGGATGTAAATATGAAAAAAAAATCTCTGTGGAGTTTCAACTTAATATATGCAGACTGTGCTTGAGTCAAGGCAACCGAAAACACTGGCAGGAAAGCCAAGCAGGAGAAAGAGCCCTTCCTTGATCAAGCCACTCTTTTGCCTGTTGGGTGGCAGATGAATTGTCTTCTCCACCAACTGGGTGGCCTTTGCAATTATGCGTAGAGATGAGACTCAAGTACCTCCTGTGACTGCAGAGCAGGACCTTTTTGAGGATGCATTTCCACAGCAGAAAACCATGGCTGGATGTGAAACACGGCCACTGCAGGATTTACACAGGGCTGTCAAGTTTCATTACAAGACTGGGCGGCATAGAGACTGCTATCTAGGCCAGGACATATTTAACTCTATCTTGATGGCTCCGAGTTGCCATCCAGCACGCCAGGAAATTCTCCACACTGCTGAGGACTCTGGCACTGGCCAGATAAAAATCTGCTCTTGTTCATACAGTAAATGGGCACTGACCGCCCTCCATATGCCAGATGCTGTTCGTGGTGAGGACACACAGTGACAGCACAGACACCATGCCTGTTCCCCTGGAGCTCAGCCTCCAGCAAAGGAGATGAGGGTGTGTGAAAAATTCTACAGTCGCAGGGTGGGAGGAAGGGTGGAGATTCTGAGGAGCCAGGTGAGTGGGAGCTTCGTGAACTTTCTGAGGAAGCATGGGCTCTGCTCACTTTGGGAGGACCAAGTATATAAACATTTAGGAGAGAAAGACCTTAGCGTTTTAATTCAGACTTCTGTGATTTTTTTTTCTTTCCTCTTCTTCTTTAGTTCTGTGCATATGTTGCTATATGCTACTGTGGGTGCATGTGGAGGTCAAAGGTTATCATAGCTAGTTTTGTCAACCTGACACAAACCTAGGCTATACCTACAAAAAAAGAAAAGAAAAGGAAAGAAAAGAAAAAGGACTCTCAACTGAGTAACAGCCTCCTGTGAAGCATTTTCTTGATTGTTAATTGATGAGGAAGGGCCAAGGCCACTATCGGTGGTACCACCACCCCTGGAGAGTAGTCCTGGGTTGTAAAAGAAAGCAGACTGAGCAGCTATGGAGAGCAATCCTTTTTTTCCCTTTCATTTATTTATTAATTTAATCTCTTTACAGAGATTAATTTAATCTCTTCCCAGACCCGTCCCTCCTCTCCTCCCAGTACTACCCTCATGCCTAGTCCCTCCATTTCCCCCTCTCCATTTTCTCAGAGAAGGGGAGCCCTCCAAGGGGTATCAACCCACCCAGGCACCTCGAGTCACAGTCTCTGTGAGCCCCCATTGGTCCAGGTTAGTTTACTCTGTAGTGAACCCCTCTGCCTCTCTCTATCCTTCCTCTCACTCTTCCACAAGACTCCCCAAGCTTGGCCTATTGTTTGGCTGTGGGTCTCTGCATCTCTTTCCATCAGCTGCTGTATGAAGCCTCTCAGAAGACAGCTATTCTAAGCCCCTGTCTGCAAGCATAGCAGGGTATCATTAATAGTGACAGGGGCTGGCTCTCGCTGTTCCCTAGATCTCTGTTTCTCCATTGTCCGTGTTTCCATACTTACCTCCAGGTTCCTGCCTTGGCTTCCCTCAACAATGGATCACACCTTGTAAGTTGGAATAAAGCCCTTTGATTATTGATTCATCATAGCAAAAGAGAAATAAAGTAGGCTAGAGGTCAGCTTCAGGTACCACTCCTAGGGACATAACTACCTTGCTTTTGAGTAGGTTCATTTACTGACCTGGAGCTCTCTGGTTAGGCTAGATTGGCTGGGCAGTGAGCACCAGGGATCTGCCTGTCTCTGCTTCCTTAATGCCACGATTACAAGCAGACACCACTACGCTTAGCCCATGTTTGTTTGTTTGTTTGTTTGTTTTTCTAGACAAGATTTATTTGATCAGGGTGACCTCCAACTCACCAAGATCTGCCTGCTTCTACCTCTGGAGTTCTGAGATGAAAGGTGTGTGCCACTGCCTAGCTCAATTAAAAACAACAAAAACAAAACAAACAAACAACAAAAAAACAAGAGCTCGAAGAATCAAACTCAAGTATTCATGCCTGTATAACAAGTGCTTTAGCCACAAGCTACTGACTTTCATTTTACTTATTGTGTTTAGCAAAACCTTTGAATTTCATTTTTTAAAGTAATATGTGGAATTGAGTGTTGTATGCATGAGTATAAGAATCTCATAAAAACACATGGTCTTATAGACTTAATCTGAACTGTCCTTTAAAGTGTTTATGTATTGAACACTTGATTCCCAGGTCCATGTTGGGAAATGGTGGGGCAGGTCACCAAGGACTTTATCTGGAAAGTTGTATCTGCTTCCCAGTCCCTTCCTCTCTCTGTTTCTTGGCTTCTTTGAAGGAACCACTTCTGGCACATGTTGGCATGACCATGAGGTTCTGCCTTGCCACAGGCAACCGAACTGTGTATTCTGAAATCATCATGGCCAGTATATTCTGAAGCTGTGAGCTAAAAGAAGTCCCACAACCCTTAAGTTGTTACGTCAGGCATTTTGTTACAACAGCAAAGGGTCTGAGTAACACACAGCGACAACACATGTCATCATTATTACCACAATCAAGTTACAAAATAGTCCCATTTTCTGCACAGGGATCTCTGCTGCTGCTCATTTACAGTTATATTCTTCCATGCTTTTAACCTTTGGCAATCGCTCATCTGCCCTCTGTCCCTCCAGTTTGTGTTTTGGGAAGCACTCTATAAAACAGAACCCTACAATATGTTTTAAGCACCCAGCAGAATGCCTCTGTTATCGATTCCCTTCGTGTTTCTGTGTTTTATTTTTTGTATAACCATATAGTATTCCATTGGATGGATTCCAAGCAATTCTTTCTAAGGCGTTTAATTTAAAGAAATAAAACCTGATGATCACATAAAATCTATAAATATATATAGGGACTCTTTTCATAATTGTTCCATGCTAAAAACCAACCAACCAAACCAACCAACCAAACAAAAACCCTCTATTTGCTCCATGCCTTAATAGTTAAGAGGTGTGACTTTTCAGTGAAAGAAAACAAATTCTTCTTAACCTAAGCAAGGCAAACAAACAAACAAACAAACAAGCCTAAAAGGTATTGGTCATTCAATAGAAAGAATACAGTGATCTTGGCATGTTGAGATTCAGGCCAAAGCGATATCTTCAGATCTGCACCCCCCAACCTCCTACCCCCTTACCCTTTTACCACTCCACCTCCCATGCTGACCTAAATAAATGTTGACATACATCCTTTTATCACTATGTCTTCTTAAGTCCAAAAGGCCAATAACTCCTTCCAACCTGCCACAGAAAGTTTCCAGAGAAGGAATCTGATTGGATGAAGTAGAATGGAAATCCTATCCTGGGCCAGTCACCATAGCCGGAAGCAGTACTTGTGGTGGGTAAGGGTCTGTCATGCAGACACAGCCAGTGCTCTTTTCTTTTCTGAAAAGATTTATTTATTATTATGTATACAGTGTTCTGCCTACATGTATGCCTGCATGACAGAAGAGGGCACCAGATCTCATTATAGATGGTTGTGTTCCACCATGTGGTTGCTGGGAATTGAACTCAGGGCCTCTGGAAGAGGAAGCAGAGCTCTCAACCTCTGAGCCATCCCTCCAGCTCTCAGTACTGTTTTCTTAATAGTTCCAAGTGTGGGAGTAAGAGCCAAGAAGCAGAGACTAGCAGTGTCTATCAGAACTTCATGGTTCCTGAGTTTGTTTTGATGCTCGGTATAGAAAGAGCAGTTAGGGCAAATGAGGTTGGAAAAGCCAAGGAACATAAAAATTTGTCCTTTGAATCACAAAAGGCTATATTAGCCTTTTTATTGTATATATTTATGTGGTGTGTATGTGTGCTGTGTGTGTGTGCATGCACTCACATGTGTGGCCTTGTACTTACATGGAAGCCACAGGAGGATGCCCGGTGTCCTGCCGTACCACTATCTATCTTATTCCCAACAAGTTTAGTGTTTTCACTAAACTTGGAGCTAGACTGACAGCCTGCAGCTCTCAGTCATCCCCCTGTCTCCACCTCCTCCCCACGGCATTGGATTGAGCACACAGCCATGCCTAGTGTTTTGTGAATGTGCTGGGGATTCAAACTGATGCTCTCAGGCTGCTACTGCAAGCACTCTCACCCACCGGGCCATGTCCCCAGCCCCTCAGTGCAGCCTTTTGAGGAAGGTTGTACATCATTCAGAGTATTCCCGTGACAGTGGGATGAGCAGGATTGTACAGAATGGTTCGAAGGACTCTGGGACCAGTTATGTGCGGCCACTTTCCAGGAAGGAGGGCAACATTTAGAAGAAGTGGCAGAGTTGATCTCCAGCTTGCCCATGTCTGAGTTTGTTCTCTTGACTTACAAGCTGCCACAATCCTACATACTGACCTGTGAATTATCGTCTCCAGGAAGTTTATAATCTATCATAGGAGGCATGGTTGTATAGATTATGAACCAGGAAAGATTAGGGACACATTTCATGTAATATTTATTATAAGTGTGTGTTCCGTTTTCATGAGTGTTCTGGCAAATGAAAGTAAAGGTCTTCTGCAAGTGGTGTCTTTTTCAAATGCACTCCAAGTGGGCAACTTAAATGGTGGATGCATACATTCAGAGAGAGAAGCAACTCTCCATTAGTGAACTGCTGGAGGAGGGCTCACCTCCCATGAGGTCAGCAGGGCTTCAGAGAGAAGGTGTTGTTTGAGATGGTCTTGCAGGGTGACTAATAGGGATGATGATGCAGACAACAGAGACGGGTAAAGCAATGTGGACAAGGCTGCGAAGGAGCTCAGTGGGCAGAGTGCTTGCCTTGCATGCACAGAGCCCTGAGGGTTGATCTCTAGAACCACATAAAGAAGGCAGAATGGTGTGGCATCTGTAAATCCAATAGACAGAAGGCAGAGGCCAGAGAATCAGAATTTCAAGATCGTCCTTGGCTATCCAGTGAGCTAAGAACCAGCCTGAGATACATGGTACCCTGCCTCAAACCTCTCTACTTTCCCACAATAAAAAGAAAGGCAAGGTCAGGTGGGACACCAGAGCTGTGCATGGAGAGCAGTGGAAGGTTCAAGAATGTGAGAAGGAAAGAATGTAGACATTGACTTCTTGCTTTGTTTGTTGTCACCACTCAATCTCATGCTTGATGTGGAGGGGAAAAAAACATGGCCCTGAGGTGAGCACTGCCGCCTCGCTGAAGGAGCCAAAGCCAACAGCATGGTGCTAGATAAACACAGGTGACCCAAGGGAAGGCCCTATGTTTCCTTCTGGTCCAACCATGTGTGAGAATGTGAGATGCTTAGAGACCATAGAATGCAAAGTGTTGCCAGAGCTACCCCAGGAGGTGTAGGTTCATAAAAGCCAATAAAAGGAAAGGGTACCAGCCAAGCTCCGAGGGCATAAATGAAGCTTGATTTCAGCGTTGGGCTGAGGAAATGGATCTGCCAGCAGAGTATGTCCTGGTTAGTTTTATGTAACTTGACCTAAGCTAGAGTCATTTGGAAAGAGGAAACCTCAGTTGGGAAACTGGCCTATGGTCAAGCTTGTGATATTTTGTTGCTTGATTGGCAGGGCTCCAGTTCTCCGTGAGAGGTGCCACCCTTGGGCAGATAGTTCTGGGTACTTTAAGAAAGCAGGTTGAGCAAGCCAGGAGGAGTGAACCAGTAAGCAGCGTTCCTCCAGAGCTCTGGCTCCAGTTCCTTCCTCCAGGTTCCTGCCTTGACTTCCCTCAGTGATGGGGTCTAGCTTGAGGCTTGTAAGATGAAGTGAACCCTTTTCTTCCTAAGTTGTTTGTGGTCACAGTGTTTTATCGCAACTATAAAAACACGAAGGCAGAGTGCTTGCCTTGTAAACATGTAAACAATAGCTGGTGTGTGTGCATTAACCTACCATCATCATCATTACCAAAAAATTTCCAAAAACCCTTTTGGGCTTAGATTGTATGTGAGGAGGCAGGAGCATATCTGAATGAGAGTTACAAGGGGGATGGGGCAGGACCCCAGCTCTGTGGGTTCAGCCAAAGGCTTTGAATCCAAAAGATTATGGTTCAAATAACCATGCCCCTACAATTCAATTCTGCTTTAAAATGATAGAAAATGGTCTGAGTGTATAGCTCAGTGGAAAATTGCTCGTCTAGCATTCGTGAAGCTCTGGGTCCTCCTAAAACTATCAACTAAGTGAACAAACAAATAAATCAATACAAAATGATACAAAATCCAAAACGTGAGCATTGGATTCTATTTTCTGTAAAAAGAGATCCCAATGCTGCTCGTAGCGGGGGTGGCAGCTCAATTATCTAGGTTCCTTCTACTTTGTGACTCTGTTACCGCAGCCAGTGGCTTCTGCTTCACCATCTAAAATGGCCACAGGTGCTCCAACTATCACACCTGCATTGACCCTTCTCACTATAAGGTACTTTCTTTTTTCTTTTGTTTTGTTTTTGTTGTTGTTTGGTTGGTTTTTGAGACAGGGTTTCTCTGTGCAGCTTTGGCTGTCCTGGATTCTCTTTGTAGACCAGGCTGGCCTCAAACTCACAGTGATCCCCCTGCCTCTGCTTGCCGAGTGCTGGGATTAAAGGCGTGCGCCGTCACCGCCCAGCTTATAAGGTACTTTCTTTAATTTACATAGCTGTACTTGTCTTCTCTTTTCCTATTGGTCAGAGTATAGTTTCGAATTCCCAGATTGTACACTTTATTCTTGGATATTCTGTTTCCAGATAAAATAGGGATTTCTCTTTCTTCCCTTTAAAAGTTGTTTTTTTCTCTTTTTCTTTTGACTTTATTCATTTATTTATTTTTCAACTACAGAAGGAATCCCTCAGGCATGCTGGACACGCCCTCTTCCACTAAGCTGTATCTCCAGAAGCCCTTCCTCCCACATCTAGGTGTCTTTCTTCTGAGATGGGATCTCACTGAGCTGCCTAGGTTTCCCTTGTACCCCCTCTGTTGCCCAGGGAGACTTTGAGCCTGTGACCTTTCTGTCTCAGCCTCCTAGGATGCTGAGGTGACAGGCCTGAGGCACCATGCCCAATCTGTAGCTTTCCATTCCCTGAAGCAGAAGAAGGAGAAGGTGTTGACAAGCAGTTAGAAGTCCCCGGCACCTCGCATGGCCGTCCCGACTGATTCACACCCTCAGCACCTCGCCTTTCCCTCTGCAGAAGGAGAGCCTCGCACTGGCCTCTTCAGCTGCGGCACTGCCAAGGAAGCACCTTGCACAACGTGTAATGTATACTGGAGGTGACATGAATTTAGTCCCTCAATTTAAGCAGCTCCATATCCAAAGAGATGGGACAAGGACCAAGATATCCTGGTTTGAATATTAGGATGCTTCTCTGGGGCAGCAGCGGGGAACATGCATCTGTTTGCTCTCTGGTTTGGTGAATACAAACAACTTTTTCCCCAAATGATATAAAAATTTCAATGTAGTGAGGAATTAAAAGGAGATGGGAACTCCAGAGTCCCGTTGGCTATGCCTTTCTTCTTGGCTTTCAGGCTACATTCCTAGATTTTCCACACTGTATGAAGAACAGGTAGCTAGCGACCGGACTGATAAACGAATCTTGTTGTCAAAGGAAAACAGGAAAGGACAGAGATCTGTGACTTTTCCTTGTTCAGTGACTGTGCTCTGAGCACAGGGCCAGACACTGTTCCTGGTACGGGGCACACAGTTGCTAACACGAACTGGCCCATTGTGTGGCGGGAGGTGGGTGAGTGGGTGGGGGGAAATCCAGAGATTTCAGCATGAACTTCAACCTTGTCTTGAGTGACAAATGACCTACATCTCCTATATTTCTTCTTTCCTTCTCTTTTCCCTCTGCCTTGAGTATGGAAGCAATATCCCATGTGCATCTGCCTCCCTAAGAGCTTAACTAGGTGGTAGAGTGCTTGCCCAGCACTTCTGAGGCCCTGGGAATGAATACAGCCCTGCCCAGAGCAGTGTGGTAGCATGCACAAGTAACTCAGTGCTCAGGAAGTGGCGGCAGAAGGACCAGGCATTCAAGGCCGGTTCAAACCCATAAAAAGATATCTCCAGTAGTTTGGAGCATGGAGTGGGTGACTAAGTAAGCCACCAGCTATCACGCCGCCCACCTCTTCTGTACTCTTTTTAAAAATTAGTTAATTAATTAATTAATTCACTTTACATACCGATCATAGCTCCCTTCCTCCTGTCCTCCCGGCCCCACCTTCCTTTCAGATTTTGGTTGGACTGACTTCCACCAGCCAGTTCCAAGTGGTTGGGGAAGGCATCTGGGGTAAACAGGGGCATATTTAGTGTTACTTTTATATGTTATTAATAGTGCCCAGACATTACAGTGTCCCCACTCTAGGTTCCTTGGCACAGCCCACATACAAGGAACAATAGCCAGCAGGGATTAAAAAAAAACAGCAACAACAAAAACCATTTTCTTAATGGCCAGTCAGACTTCCAGTAACTTTCAATAAATAAAGGAGATTCCAGAAGCAAGCAAGTGGCCTTAGAGAATATCTTTCCTGCAGCTGGTTCTCTGGGAATAAATGCTGAGTGTGCGAAATCTTCCAGAGCCATGTCTAGTTCGTTCATTTGTTCCTCTATTCTGCAGCATGTGGAAGCTTTGGCCAGGAGGCACACACACTACCAGCTGTTTTACTCAAGCCCAGTGGTGCAGGTTTGTGATCCTATTTGCTTGGGAAGCCGAGGCAGAAGGATTACAAATTCAAGTCCAGCCTGGGCTGCCTGGGCAACTTAGCAAGACTCTGTCTCAAAATAGAGTAAAAAAGGGGTTTAGGGATGTAGCTCAGGGGTAGGACATTTATTTAGTATGTGTTTGATCCTCAGTTCCTATAAAGAAAGAAAAAAATACAAGATAAAAAAATCAATATATTATTTTTTAGTCAAGACAGTTTTCAATTGGCCACAAAAATAGAAGTTGCATTAGAGGAATGATCTCCTCTCTCCCTTCCCCTGCCTTCACCCATTTAAAAGGTTCACTTATGCCACCATTTCTGAGTCTGTTTTATGTGACACTGGTTGGGACAATGCAGATTGTGGGTTAGGGAATTCAGCCCTGACATTTGTTTCTTTTCTCTGGGTTAGGTGTGTGGTGAGTAACTGCTTAGGGGACAGCAAGGGCAAGAAGTGTGTGTCTTGAGCACAGCGGAGGACAAAGGGAAACTCATGCCCATTGGGACAGGAGAGTGAGGTGGATATCGCTGAATGAGGGGAGGTGTGCGCACGAGAAAGTCCCAAGGGTCCTTCCATGAGGGAGTGGCTTCATGTTTGGTTCTGCAGTGTTGGGGATGAACTCTAGACTAGAGTGTGCCATGCCAGAGCTTTCCCTGAGCTAATAGCAATGCTGAAGGAACCAGACAACACGAAGCCGACATTGGTGTGAAGGGTCGCGGGGGTGGGGGGGCATATGGTTGGGCAGGTAGAGAGGAGGCAGGGAGGAGTTAGGGGAGTGGAAAAAAAGAACTAAGCAAACAATCCGAACTTTCTAGAAGTGAGCTGGAAAACATGAGCAGTTTAAAGAAAACAATGACTTTGATTTCCAAAACATGTAAATTAAATGACAAATGTGAATGCTGCAGCACTCGGGTCCTCTGTGAGAGGCACTTAAAGGGATCATGAGATTCAGGGGCCGGGCCTTGGAACTTGGGAAATGGTAGAGGAGAGGGAAAATTAAGCAAAAATTGGGAAACACTAAATGGGTTATGGTAGCATTTATGAAAGAGTAAGAGAATTAACGTCTAAAGGAAAAGGGTGAATAATAAATATGTCTAGAGAACATTTCAAACAATCAAATTTGGGAAGTTAAAAGAGACAATTGTGAGGCAACAAAGACAAAGTAGAAATGTGAAAAAATGAGGCATTTCATGCCCACAGGCACTCACACAGAACAACCAAGGGACCCTGGACGTGACCACACTTAGTAGCAAAGAGAAACCACACTCAGAAGCAAAGAGACAGAACACAATAGGGTGCTAGACAAAGTGACGGAAGTGGAAAATAGTGAAAATACGTGTGAAGTGTTCATTAACTACTGTTTATTAGACCACAGCTGTGTACTAGGCATGTGCAAAACATACTGTGTGTTCTCGAGCTATGCTATGTGATGGGGAGTTATATGGTTTATTCTAATTAATTTAAAGTGTTTTCTTGTCATATAGAAGTTAGATATTGCCATAGGTTTCACTGTGACATTTTACTACATGTATACGTGTATTTTTGGTTATACACACCTTGTTTCTTTTTCCTGTTCCCCTGCACATCTACCACTTCCTTCCTCTTCCCTGTTGTCCTCTCTTCCACTTTCATAACTTTTTTTTTGATGGCCCAATGAATTTAATGAGGGCTATTGGCAGGCCCATGGGAACATTAGCAGTGGTTACACCACTGAATAAAACGTCTCCCTCAGTCAACCCTCAGCTGCCTATAGGTCTTCAGAGAAGGAGCCTCATTAGGTCTTCCCCATGCCATGGTAGGATGCTGGATGCTGGCCAGGTTAATTGTATGCAGGTGATTACAGTGGCTGGGAATTAAGGAGCACCATGGCTACACCACACCTGGCCAACAGTGCTCTGCAGCCTGTCAGTCCTTCCTCCAGCTCCTGCGTTTGTTGTTGTTGTTGTTGCTGCTGCCCTCTCTTCCTGTCCCTGAGCTTTGGTGAGATAAGTGTTCCACTTAGGGCTCAGTTTTCAATAGTCTCAGCCCCTCAACAAGTCGCACATCTCCTGAGTAACTGGCAGCACTAACTGGCCTATGGGCGTAAACACGACTATTTAAAAGCAATCTGATGGGCACAACATGGTGTGTAGCAAAAACAACAGCGAAAGAGGTGCAGGGGGCTCAGAGCATGCCAAGATGCTCTGCAGGTGGCCTAGCAGGAAACCTCAGCATCACCTCACTCTATTATAACACCATGAAACTTCAGCTGCTTAGAAATAGCAATTCTGTCCTTGTTCACTGCACTCTCTGGGTCAGTATTAGCCTCCTGCCCAGCGCTAGAAACAGAGCATCAAGCAAGCAAAGGATGGGGCTTCCTTTGTGATGCATACATTCTGCTTACTAGGAAACAAAGCAAATAACAGCAAACCCAAAAGAAAGCCTAAACCAACGGTCCAATAGAAATAGAAATCCAGCTTTATTGTGTGAGTTCTGGTGATGTCAGACTCAGATTTCAGGCTTGTATACCCATCCACTGAGCTATCTTCCTATACTTTCCTGTGATCTTATTACTTTGTTTTAAACAAGAAATTGATTTTTTAAATTGAGGGTGTGGGGCTGGAGAGATGGCTCAGTAGTCCAGGTTCAGCACTCATGCCACACAGGTCACAGCTGCTTGTAGCTCTGCCTTCATGGGGTCCGATGCCCTTTTCCGGCCTCCACAGGTGTCTGATCTAATGTGGACAAGCCCACACACAGACACACGTAATTTAAGAACAGCTATAATAATCATAAATGTTAAAAAGTAAAATAAAATCCAGAGTTTAACTAGACCTATGCCTTTTTTTAAACTTAATCACTGTACAGTTTGATTCCATCCCCCTCCCTCCTCCCCTCCCAGCCCCTCCCTCACTCCCTTCTCCTCCCATCCCCCTCTCTCCTTCTTCTCAGAAGAACCAAGGGGTTCCCATTCACCCTGGCACCTCAAGTTACAGCAGGACCAAATGCATCCTCTCCCACTGAGGCCTCACAAGGCAGCCCAGTTAGAGGAAAGGGATCCTGAGTCTGGGCAACAGAGTCAGAGACAGCCCCGACTCCCACTGTTAGGGGCCCACATGGTGACCAAGTTGCACATCTGCTACACATGTGCAGAGCCTCTAGGGCCAGCCCATGCATGCTCTTTGGTTGGTGGCTCAGACTCTGTGAGTCCCCATGGGCCTAGGTTAAGCTGACTCTGTAGGTCTTCTTGGGGTGTCCTTGACCCCTCCGGTTGGCTCCCTCTATTCTTCCTTGCACTCATCCACAGCACTCCCTGAGCTCGGCCTGTTGTGTGTCTCAGTCCAGACCATCCACATAGCGTGTGCCTCACAGCCTCCTGTGGCTCATGCCTCCATTGTAGACACTCCTGGTCTAGAGCGAACTTGGAATTTCTAGCCCAGTTTCACTCCATTTGTGATACAGGAGGTATGACCTGCCTGTTCTCCCTTTGGGCCTTGGCCATTAATAGAACAGAGAATTCAGGCAGAGGAGAAAGGGTCATTCCACATAGACAAGCAGCCTTCTGTTCCCAAGGCTGTAGCTACTGCAGGAAGCTTGTATACTTGTAGTTCATATTTGGGGGGTTAATGCTATGTAGATCACTTCACTACCACAGAACGATAGGGAGACAGAGGCAGATGTTTGCAGAGAACAGGGCCTTGGCATCTTGTATGTTTGCTAGCATGTTTTCCTGTATTTATTGTTCCTGAAGGAAATAGTGAAGATATAATTTGAAGCTTAGCAGCCACCAGGGACTCTAGTATTTTTATCTGGATTGCTAAAGGTGTGTAATCAATTTTGATAAGCAAGACAGTGATACGATTTTCTTGTTTAATACAAGTGCTCAGCAAGTAATAATGGGGACAAAGCAAAGTGCTATATAATGGTATCTCTTTAGGTAAAGAATTTTGCTCCAGTGTGAGTTTAAGTGGGAGGAAAGCCTAAGGAAATATGGCTTGTCCTTCCCAGAAACCAGATGGAGGAATTGACGGTAATAGGTACTCACTTCCTGACAACTTCCTAATGAAACTGGTGTTCAGCACAAATTTCTGTTAGAGCTTTATTCCCTCCTGAAAGACTAAAGACAGGAGCTAGACAGAAATGGGAGATAGTAACATTTAGTACATGGAGTCATTGCTCTAGAATACTGAAATTTAAGGGAACACAGTAAAAGTCAGGGCGTGAGGATTTCTACATAGTTGTATTCATATAATCTGAAGCTGATGATTCAAATACGAGTAATCACCCTGCTAATTCCACCATATTTAATTAGGAAATGGGGAGGGGAGTGGCGCACAAGAATCAAGATGAGAAATTACAGAAGATTTGAGCAAATTCGACTGTAAAAACAATCCAATCCAAAGAAAGATGGTGACCCATACATGCTGGTCTTTCTTAAAACCATGAGTGTGGCTCTCAGGTCACACAATGCAACTTGCAAATGGAGGCCAACTGTCTGTGCCAAAGCCAAACTTTTTATCCACTTGATCCACTGGGTTAGTCCATTTTCTGTCAGTCAATTCACAAAGAGGAAATGCTTATTTGTTCTCAGGTTGGGAAACTGTGATAGGGAAGCTGAGGTTTAGGTCCTTACTGAAGTAGCGTGTTCCAGCAGGAATGCATGGAAGACAGCTGCTCACCTCCTGCTAAGAAGGTGAAAGTGGGGGGGACCAGAGAATCCACTGTCCTTCAATGACTAGAGATCTCTCAGTAGGAACCACTATCAAAGCTTTCTGCCCCCTCTCAACTGGAGTATAGCCATTTCACATGTGGGTCTTTGTTGGGGTAGATTCAATCCTTGGCACTTTCTAAATAGAAAAACAAAACAAAACAGGATAACTTCTTTGTCATTTGATTACAAGCATTTTTTTTCTTTATTCAGATAGCAGTCTCACTGTGTTGGTCCAAGAACACTCAAATAAGAACTCAAATATAATCAGATGTTAACAGTTAGTCTCCAAACATCATAGCCAACAGTACCACATTTGCCTATGATCTCTCTGATATAAAACCACATCCACACCTCAGTGGCCACCAAACCATTCAGCACAGCTTCCTTAACTGTAAGCTGTTTGAAGCTACCAGTTTTAGCACTTTGAACTATTTTTTTCACTCTAAATAGCTGTAGGGGTTTCAGCAAGGGTTGGGGGTGGCAGTCAGGGCGAACCAGCTCAACCTTGGTGTACTATCAAAATGTGGCCAGTCGAGTAGGTCACAGCAGGGGTTACCAGTCCAGGATCCTTTTCTACAAAGTTGCAGATGAACTTGGCATGGTCTCAGGTGGAAGGTCTCTCACTAAGCCACCGGATGAATGTCTGGTTACAAACATCTAAGTTAGGAACTAGAGTTCGCCTAAACCCAATTCATCCAAGAATGCTACATTGTTTACCTCCACGAACTGGTCACTGTAGCTATGAATCTGGGGCGTGAGGCCCAGAAAGTCCTTGGCTGGCTGTTTGTTGTTGTTTGTTTGCTTTTTGTTTGTTTGTTTTACTAGCTCGGCTCATTGTTACAGTAGTTACACTGCACCTGATTCAACAAAATGTTCTGTGGCAGCTGTTGTCCTCTTGGTGCAGTCACTCCACCCCAAACACCGCTCCCTTGGTCCTCTTTCTTGCCTTGATTGCTAACTGGTCTGCCCTGTTTTTCTGTACCTTGCAAACTCTCTCTTCCTTCCTCTCTACCCCCAATAAACAAAATGAGCAAAATCCCCTTAGTGCAGCTGGGGAAGGATTTTCTTCTCTCTGGCTTCGCATCTCAAGCCGCTTCTCCCACACACCTCATCTCCCAATCCTTCTGACCTGATTTTAACTCTGATCATATTCATTAGGAAGCTTCAGCTCTCTCTGCCTTTGACTACACTGTTTTTCCCTGGGCCAGCTGTTGTTGGGGTCCCACACTATCTGTCTCCCTGACCCTTGCTCTTTCTTCACATGACCCAAACATGGTCTACTTTGTTTCCTGATTCTAGCCCTGGAGTTGCAATAGAATTTACCACAGCTCACCTTATGCATGCTATCAGCTTAAGCAATAAACATCTTTACTATTTTTTTTGTGACCCTCTCCCCAACTGTGAAAATCATATGCTTGTTTTTGTATTACTGTCTTAGCAGATTTTATAACACAGGGTGTGCTTGAAATGTACTAGGTCCTTAAAAGTCTATTGGATGCAATAATGCATGGTTATATTGATGAATTATTGATGAGATTATGGATAGATAATGTGTTGATGTGTAGGCAGATGGATGAATTGGTGGAGAGACATATAGATGGATAAATGTATTTATTGATGGGCTCATGGGTAGAAGGATAAACAATTGTGGGTGATGAATATAATTATATATAGATAAATTAATGGATAGGTGAAAGAATGAATAGATATTTGATGGGTGGATGGATGACTAAACATATTGATCTATCAATGGATTGATACATTGATGAGTATGTTGGTGGATGGATGACTAGATGGATGGCATGTCTTATGATGATATGTTAATAGATTTAGCCAACAAATATCAACTGAGCTCCTACCATGTGCCAGGCAATTTGATAGGACCAAAAATAATTTTGAGAAACAAAACCAAAACTTCAGCTTGGAACATAAAAGCAACCTAATTTAGCTCCCAATGGGTTACTTTGAAAGCCTGCTGACAATGAGGAATTTGAAGGAAGTTGGAGAGTCCTTCTAATCCATCATTCTACACAAAATCTTTTCATGAGCCGTGTGCACACAGGCTGTAAAATGGAATGTTCCTTAGATGTTCTATCTAGGTCTCCTTAGCTCATCATACACCCACCAGCCAGGAAGCATCAAAGGGAAGGAGAAAGAACAAGTAAGTCTCCTCTGCCTAAATATTGAATGGTTCTCAACCCATGAACAAAACTGTTGAAGTTCCTCTGATGCAGAGGCATTAATTGCATGCCAGCTTATGCCAGTGGTGAGCCTGAATACTTTTCTGCTCACATCCTTCTTTTCTGGTTCTCCATGGCCTTCTGAATGACCTTCCAGTGCTTTGGCGTGCCATACAAAGGCCCCCACCATTAGTTATTAAAGTCTTTCACAGACTTAGGTAGCTCCCTAACAAGCTGCTTCCTGCTACTCCAGGTGTGTGTCACTATGTCAGATGGCAACTCCTCTGATCATAATGCTTTCTTCTACTCCCCTTCTTCTCAAGTATCCCCCGAAAGCGCTCCTCAGATGTTCCACATTGAGCTAGAAGCCCCTCATCTGATTTTGCAATGTCTCACATTCTCCAGCTCTTATCCAGCCATTGACATGCCTATGTCTATGAATTATAAAAAACTGTTGGTCAGAGGGTAGAAAGCCACCAGGCTAATTCTGCATCTGCAGGACTCACTCCAAGGCCTCAAGCATAAAAGACTTGCAATAAACAGTTGTGGGGTTGATAAAATAATTTTCTCAGTCTGACGAGATGGCTTAGCTTGTAAAGGGCTTGCTTTACAAACGCAAGCATCTGAGTTGGACCTTCAGAACCCATGTGGAAGTGCCGGACATACGGTGCATCTGAAATCCCAGAACGGTGGAGGCAGAGACCAGTGGATCCCTGCAGTTTGGTTAGCTTGGCCTATTTGACAAGCTCCAGGTCAGTGAGAGACCCCATCTCAGAACACAAGGTGGGTGACATTCCTGAGGAATGACATCAAGGTTGTTCTCTGGGCTCCGCACACATGTACACATGCACTTGTGTGCGCACGTGTGTGCACACACGCACGCACGCACGCACGCACGCACGCACGCACGCACGCACGCACGCACGCACGCACGCTTTCTCCATGCACATACACAAGGAAAATGTATTTCTTGCAAACTACCACACACTCTATAAATGTCTCAAGTGGAACAGTGACTATCCTGCTTTTTTCAGAACAGTGTTTCTGGTCAAGTGTTGGATTGCAAATAACGTGAAGACTGAAAGGGGCACAGAATAAACTGGAAAATACCTGTAATCCATACACAAACAGGCTATTTTCTCAATCCTCTTTCCTGTCTCTTTAACATTACGTATCTAGTGTCTTCTCCACATCATTAGCTTGTTGCTGAAAATATGCTCTTTAAAAATAATTATTATCTTAGTCTATGGGTATGTGCCAGTGTGTATGCCACCAGCATACAGGAGCCATTGGAGGCCAAACGAGGATGTCTGATGCCTTGGAGCTGGAGTTACAGCCAGTTGTGAGTCTCCTGATGTGGGTGCTAGGAACCAAACTTGAGTCCTCTCAAAGAGCACCGGGAGCTCTTAACTACTGAGCTAGCCAGCTCTGAGAGCACAACATTTAGTGATGTAGATGGCCCCTGGGATGGATGCATGATCCTACGTCGTATCATTTCCCCCTGCTTTTTCAAATTGTCTGTGGAACTCTGGACTCTCCTGTGACCCACGAAGCCAATCTCTTTTGGGACTTTGTAGTCTCCTCCTCCTCCTTAAGTATTTTCACTTCTTTTTCTGCTTTTGATGACATAAATATAAAGCCAGGGAATGTGTCCGTGTCTCCTTGTTTTCTTGTTTTCTTTTTTTTATTATTAATTTATTGTTACATCTCAATGGTAATCCCATCCGTTGTATCCTCCCATTCTTCCCTCCCTCCCATTTTCCCCTTACTCCCCTCCCCTATGACTGTGCCTGAGGGGGATTTCCTCCCCTTTTATATGCTCATAGGGTATCAAGTCGCTTCTTGGTAGCCTGCTATCCTTCCTCTGAGTGCCACCAGGTCTCCCCATCCAGGGGACATGGTCAAATATGAGGCACCAGAGTATGTGTGAAAGTCATACCCCACTCTCAACCCAACTATGGAGAATGTCCTGTCCATTGGCTAGATCTGGGTAGGGGTTTGAAGTTTACGACCTGTATTGTCCTTGGCTGGTGCCCAAATCTGCCTATCATAATGTTCTTCTAGTAGGTTTCTAGGACCCTCTGGATCCTTCTACTTTGCTATTCTCCCATGCTTCTCTCATCTAGAGTCCCAATAGGATGTCCTCCCCTCTGTCCCAGTTTCCTGGTAAGTGAAGATCATAATGAGTGAGTTAACCCAGAAGCAGAAAGACTCAAATGGTATATACTCATTTATATCTGCATACTAGCCCAAGGGGCATGTCCCATGAAAGCCTCCTTGTTTTGATGCAGTTTTCCAGTGCTTCAGTCTGTTGTTCCATGGAGTTTATGTGAAGGATCCATAACCATGTCTCCTTGCTTTTCTTTTCTTTTATTTCATCCACTCATCAATTTATTTACTTTACATCCCAATCGTGGCTTCCCCTCCCTTCTCTCCTCCCAGCCCCCCTTCACCTCTCCCCCCCTTCCTTATTCTTTTCTCTTCAGAGAAGGGGAGGCTTCCCAGGGATATCAACCCAGGTTGGCATAGCAAAGTTGCAGTAGGATTAGGCTCATCTTATTTAGAGGCTAGACAAGGTTGTCCAGTTAGGGGAAAGGGAACAACCAGAGACAGCTCCTGCTGTTGGGGGGTCCTACATGAAGAACAAGCTGAACATCTCTTACATATATATATAAGGGGCCTGGGTCCATCCCATGCGTATTCTCTGATTGGTGGTTCAGTCTCAGGGAGCATTTATGGGCCCTGTTTAGTTGATTTTGTAGGTTTTTTTTTTTTTTGTGGTGTCCTTGACTCCTCTGGCTCCTTCAGTCCTAACTCCCACTCTTCCACAATATTCCTCAAGCTCCATGTAATGTTTGGCTGTGGGTCTCTGTATCTGTTTCCAGTGGTTGGTGGGCGAGGCCTCTCAGATGACAGTTATGCTAGGCTCCCGTCTGCAAGCATAGCAGAGTATCATTCATAGTGTCAGGGGTGGGCTCTCTCTCTCATGGTATGGGTCTCAAGTTGGGCCAGTCGTTTGTTGGGCATTCCCTCAATATCTGCTCCCACTTTATTCTTGAACATCTCATAGGCAGGAAAAAATGTGGCTTGAAGGCTTTGTGGCTAGGATGCTATCCCCATTCCTCCATTGGAAGTCTTGCCTGGTTACAGGAGGTGTCCAGTTCAGATTCCATAGCCCTTGTTGCTAGGAGTCTTAGCTAGGGTCACCCTCATAGACGACTGGGGGATTTCCATTGTCCTAGCTGTCTAGCTTGTCTCAAAGATTCTTCTGTGCACTGATTCCAATTCTTTCTCCCTCATCCCTTCTGATCCCTCCTTTACCTCCTGGCCCCCTTTTCTATTCAGTTCCCTCCCTCTAGCCACCCCCATATCTATTTTATTTCCCCTTGTCAGTGAGATATAAGCATCCTCCCTTGCGCCCTCCTTGATACTTGGCTTCTTTGAGTTTGTGATTGTAGCATGGTTATCCTGTACTTTATTGTTAATATCCATTTATAATTAAGTACATACCATGTTTGTCTTTCTGGGTAACTGGTACCTCTTTCAGGATGATTTTTTTTCCTAGTTCTTATCCATTTGTCTGAAAATTTAATGATGTCATTGTTTTTAATACATGTTTTCTTAAATATTTTTCTTGTTTTATGTGCTGGTGCACATATGCTATGGTGTGTCAGGGATAGAGGACAACTTTCTGGGGTTGGTTCTTTCCTTCCATTACATGGTTCCTATCCCAGGGATAGAACTCAGGTCTTGAGGTTTGGTGGCAAGTCTCTCTACCTGCTGAGCCATACTGCTGGCCCTGAGCAATACTGAACATCACATTTATCTCAAGCTTCATGGAGACATAGAACCCTGGCTCACCTTTTCATCCCAGTTCTGGTAGATGAACTGTGCTGTGTGTTCCCATCAGACTCCAACTTGATCACATGAGAGAGAATTTGGAGGATCTGAGTGGAGAGGGAACAAGTATTGTCAAGCAGATGGCTGTGTCCTGTAATAAACATACCAGGCTGTCGTTGATTCCATGGATGTGACACAGGTCCTTAACAACTTGCTATTTCATTCTCCCCCCAAACCCAGCTTAGGATCCTGATGGTTTTCCATTTTCTCTGCCCTCTCTCTGCTGCTCTTCTTCATTTTTTCCTTCTTTCTCTATTTTCTGGCAACCACCAGGGTCAAAGCCATCTCTGTCTTCAGCTTGGTTGAAGAAACAACATAGCCCTGTAAGTAGCACTCCACATGCCCGCTAGTCTCCTGGTCTATTCTCTACATGACCTTACAGTGATATTACTAAAGTGTTTGCTACTCCCTTGATTCAAACCCTTCAATTTACCTCATTTTAAGCTTGAGAAAAAATTGTTCATGGCCTACAAGTTCAACCTCAGCCACTTTCTCAGGCTTGCCTCTTGTCCCATGTCTCTGTCTACCTCTGTGTCAACTTTAATTGTCTGTAGCTCGTGTCTCGCACATACCACAGACCTTTGCACATATCACTCTTTTTGTTTGTTCCTGTCTACTCATACCTACTCAACACTGACTTACCCACATAGATCGAAATATACATCCTGGGTTGTTTTCCTTTTCTATAATATACCGCTCTTTTAAAAAAGTCTCTTTTATTTTTCCCTCTCTTTTAAAAAAGTGTGTGTGTGTGTGTGCTTGTGTGTGTGTGTGTTTGTGTGTGTGTGTGTGTGTGTGTGTGTGTGTGTGTCTGGGTGTGTGTGTGTGTTGGATGCATGTGCTTATGCTTGTGTGTGTGCACTTATGTAGAGGCCAAAGAATGACATTGGGTATCTTCCTCAGTTACTCTCCATGCTTGTTTGTTTGTTATTTGAGATGGATCTCTCACTGAACCTGGAGAGCTTCAGTTCAGCCAGGTTAGTTTGCCAGCATGCCAAGGGGTCATCCTGTTTCTGCCTGTTGCAGCAGTAGGATTACAGGCATGCGCCTGCACACGCTGCCTTTTAACAGGGTACAGGGCATCTCAATCCAGGTCCTACTGTTTATGTAACAGACACTTTGCCAACTGAAGCATTTCCTCCGTGCCACATTCTTTTTCTAGTAGCATGCCATAGATTTGCTGTTAATCAGCTACTATCTGCCCTCTCCCTTAGACTGTAAACCTCACGAGAGCAGGTATCACATCTGTTTCCTTGTTTATCTCCATCCAACTATCTAAGCCCTGACAGGTAGCAAATGATTATTAGCTGAATGAGTAATAAACAGATGGGCTGTCACTGCTTTGAAGCTAGTTCTGTGTGGTTTGTAAGGAGGCAGTTTCCTTTAGGGAAACCCATGAAAAGAGAATAGAATACACAGGGCTAAAGAGAGATGGCCCAGTGGTTAAAAGTGACCCTGCCAAGGACCAGAATTCAATTCCCAGCATACAGGGTGGCCATTTCACCACTACCTGCAACTCGAACCTCATCGGAGCCAATGCCCTCCTCTCCTCTAGCCTCTAGCATGTGGGCACCCATACATATGTGGGTATCCACACTCTCTGGCATGCACACACATGTGCAAACTCTCACACATAGGTGTGCAAACTTACACACACTCACAAACACAGAGTTGTGTTGTGGGGGGAGACTGTGTGTATGCATTCAGATTTTCATATAAGAAGATCATATGAACCCAGGTCAATGATTTGGTAGTCAAATGTGTTAAGCAGTTGATTATTAATTATAATTTATTATTAATTATGGGTACAGGACAGGAGTTCTGAGAATGAATCAGGCTGGTGGGTTGGAGTGTGTGTAATTAGCAGTGCTTCCATAGGTCCCAATAGGTCCACAGTTGCAGGGTCTATATGATGGTAAGCAATGGCTATGCACGTTTATACTCTAATATTGTGCTGATTGCAGCACCCACTCATCTGTTGGACGCCTCTTTAAGTCTTCCCTAAAATATGTCTTTGTCTTTTCCTCCATCTAGATTTATGGTCAATGTGACCTGGGATGGCAAAGACTTGTCCTTCACTGAGGAAGGCTATCAGGTGCACCCCAGGCTTGTGGTGATTGTGCTGAACAAGGACCGAGAGTGGGAAAAGGTGAGTGTGTGCAGAGTGCAGCGGGGGAGGGAGTGTGGGCAAGGTGGGGGGGACAGTACTTTCTCCCTGAGAACTTCCCTCACAGTGGCCCTGAGCTCCCTTCTGAAGCCCAGGGCCAGGCTTTCTGAGAACCAGGCAGATACGATAGGAATGCCCTTATGATATTGTGCTGCCCTTAGATTCCAGCAGATTTAGGACAGCTTAGGGATGGTTAAGCTCTGCTTACAGAAAAGCAGCAACAAATGTCCACTGTAGCAAAGATCAGAGATATTCATGCATCTTCTAAGCATGTACCATGTTCACCACTGGCCATATTGTGAATACCCTGCATTTTAATTTACTTAGACTTTACTTTAAGTAAACTAGTTTTTTAAAACTTCAGGGTGTCACTTCTATGGTTGTCTGCAAGTCATATTGAGGAGAGGGAGTATATAAATCTCACAGAGGACACGCTAAAGTATATTCACATTAGCTCCAAAAAGTCAGTATGTAAAGAAAATAGTCACCCCATATATTATACAGACACAGCCTGTGTCACAGAAGAGAGACTTAACAAAGTGTACTAAGCTCCCAGGAACACAATGGCATGTGTCCTAGTGGCACGTCTTAATCTTCTATATCCCAATTTCCTAATCAATCTCCACACCACCACAAAAAATGCAGAAGAAGAGGAGGAGGAGGAAGGAGAAGGAGAAGAAGAAGAAGAAGAAGAAGAAGAAGAAGAAGAAGAAGAAGAAGAAGAAGAAGAAGAAGAAGAA
>OU015755.1:54457142-54477947 GCA_907169655.1 Acomys percivali
AGAGACAGAGACAGACAGGCAGAGAGGGAGAGAAACAGACAGACAGACAGACAGAAAGACACACACACACAGAGAGACAGACAGAGACAGAGACAGAGACAGACAGGTAGAGAGGGAGAGAAAGAGACAGACAGAAAGACACAGAGAGAGAGAGAGACAGAGAGACAGAGAGAGAGACAGAGAGAGAGACAGAGAGAGAGAGACAGAGAAAGAGAGACAGAGAGAGAGACAGAGAGAGAGAGACAGAGAGAGAGAGAGAGAGAGAGATACTGGTGCTCAGCCACAGTCACAAAGGAGAAATACTGGTCCACAGCCAGCTTTTCTCTTTCTCTGCAGTCTAAGAGTCTCCTCTTTTGGAAGGGTCTTCACTCCTCTACTAACCCAATCAAAACGACCCTTACAGGCATGCCAGAAGAACCCTTTCCTAAGGCACTCAGCTCCTGTTAAGTTGACAACATAACCATCACGAGCGCACTATGGGAAACAGAGTGCAGGAATGGCCCAGGAGCCAAGACCAGTCCTTTGTAACAGCCAGAAATGAAGCAGGACACGAGTCCCTTGACCTCAAAAACCTGAATTTAGCCAACAGTTTCTGAGGAGTTTAGGAGTGCATTCTCTCAGATGATCCAGAGCCTAGCTTTGTGGTACCCTGAGAACCAAGCCTAGCCCTTTTGGATTTCTGACCTACAGTGCTGTCAGATAATAATGAAGGCTTTTACAGATGGCTATGTGCAAGGATTTATTGCACAATAGAAAAATATAAACTTTTCTCTTTTTTTAAGAATTGGAGTGCTCACTAGAATCTGAATTATAGAATTTAGGACTTAATTTAGTAACTCTTGAAAATGCTCTTGAAGATGCTGAGGTAAGAGGACCACATACAAATAAAAGGAAGAACTAACCTCTATTTAGCCCTTATGGTGCCACGGAGGGTGTTGGGAATTGGTCTAACCCTCACATCACAGAGATGAGAAAGAGGCTATGCTCAGGTCAGAGCCGGTGAGCTGCAAACTGAGGCCACTTTACCCAATAGCCGGCACTCACAGACACAAACAGCTTCTTCCACAGAATGGGCAGTTGGCATGAGTCTGTGAGAAGTTTCCTAACAAGCTATTTTAGGAAAATGGAGTTGTGGAGAGGCGATGTACTGGAAGACGCATGGCAGGGAGGGAGTGGGCAGTTGGCTTCTACAATTTTATTTTAGGTGTAGGTCTGAGCTGGTTATTCACAGATTAGGCAGCTCTCCAGAACACTTGCTGCATCTGTGTGACACTAACCATCTCTCTTCCTTTGTGTTCCCCGCTTCGCTTCCCTTCTCCTCTTTGTTCCTTTTTTCCAAATCCTCGTCTGAAGCCGAGTGCCCTTTTTGTAAAATGAATTTGGTAATATCTCCAACCTTAGCAAAGTCTTATGGAATTTAATTTGTTTCCTTATATAATGATCATTAAGTTTCTCAAATGATGTGAGCCAGAGAGGGAAAGTTAAGTCATTACAAAAGACTTAAAATTATCATCTGCCTTCCCCAGAGTCACGCTCGGGAACTATTTTAAATGCCCACATAGTACAATATGTCAGGTCATGGGAAGGAAAGTACAGTGGCTCTCTGTAGATTAGTTGTCCAGCTGGAATAAGGAATGCCATCTCCTGGTGGTACATGTGTTCTGATTTTATAAGAGGGTTTTGTTCTATTTCATTAATTTATTTTTTACTTTTTTTGTATTTATAGTTTTAACTTGCCTAAAAACTGATGTTGAACCAGTCGTCTCCTACAAGGCAACATTATGCTAAAAGTTTTCTAGATTCCAAATGTTAAAACAGCCACAACAAAGTGCAGTTCACAGAAAAGCTATCTCTATGGGAGCATGCATCGACAGGGTCATTAGTGATAAGGATGGGTGATAACGTGGTAGGTATGTGATGCTGATGATGGATAATGACATTGAAAATGATGGTGGTGATGATATGCTTCAGTGACAACTGATGTGTGAATGATTTGTTTCATTTTCATTAGTTCTTAAATAATTTCATATAATGTCTAATGATCATGCTTAACTCTTAGATGTGTGGCTTTCCTCTAAGACATAATCAAGCAACCATGGGCATACTTTTAAAGAAAGCAAATTATTCCTCTTTCAGTATCAATCAATCGCCAATAGCTCCTTGGCTAAGAGTGGAGACTTTTGTGACCACTTCTCCTCTTCATGCTGGAACTTTGGTCTGGCATGATATGGTACAAGAATTATTCATGCTGTCACAAACATGGAGAGTTCACATGTGCACCTGCTCTTCTGTGTCCTGAAAACACTGTTTCCTTATTCATCTACTCCATCTTGCTCTTACAATCCTTCTGTCCCTTTTCTGCTGTGATTTCTAAGCATTGGGAGGAAGGAGTGGAGTACAAATGTCCTACTGGGGCCTGAGTATCCTGCACTCTCTTGTTCTCTGTACCTTGACCAGTCATGGATCTGTGTTAACCACAATCTATTCAAACAAAACCAACCAAACAAAAACCTATCTCCAATGAGGATTTAAGTATGCATTAATTCATGGAGGTAAAATATAAGTCATTTGAAATTAATTTAATATGTCTATTTAGCATAAGAATAGCAGTAGATATACCCTAGCACTAACTAAAGACTTTTGAACAAAGTCATATAGAAGTCTGTACCATAGAAGCTTTCTAGAATGTGTATGTACTGACATAAAAAGAGCTCAAATGGAACTACTTTATAATGGGAGCAACATTGCTCTCACTACTACTTCAGCCTGACAAGTATGAAGTCCAATGCTAGGAATAGAGTTGTTGATCACTGAGGTCCCATAAATACCTAAACATTATAGGTTATTGCCATTGACCTTGGTTGTCCTCCACAACTTGACATTAAAACCTAATGATGAAGATTCCATACTTGAATATAAGAGAACATGAAAAAAAATCAAGTTTACACTCATCTGGAGTCTTCATCACTTACTGTCTAGCTTTCATAGTGCTGGAGTATACTATGCACACTATGAGGAGAAGAGCAGCCATCAGTCTTATCAAGCTTTGAACAACTAAACTATAAAAATGAGCAACTTGACAAGACACACCCACTGGCTCAATAGTGGCGTGGATATCATGGAAGTAACCAACAACTTTTTTTTATTGAATTTAAGGCCTTCTTCACAAGATGAGATCTGTACCTAGAATCTTTATCAGGTCATCAGCCTGTGCCTTCACAGGTCATCGACCTTGAGAAAGAACCTGCTATTGTTAATCTTGATGGCAACAGCCACCATTAGTTGAGCTCTGTAGTGTACTACGCATAATGCTATATCTTTACTATAACATCTTGTTTTGATATTACAATGTCCTCTTCATTTTTATGTCTCTAGAAGGGACATGACAACAATACTCTTTTAGAGTTTTTACAACAATCAATGTGTTAAATGCTTAGAGACTTGGTCAGCACATAGAAGATATTCAGTACCTGCCAGTTCTGATCATAAGTAGTTTGTTGCTAATGTTATAGGAGGGAAAATGGAAGCTACATGAGTAGAACAATTTTCCTGAGGTCATAGAGTGGTAAAGACTGACCTGGAACCTAGGCATCACTACAATCATAACATTCTGGGAGTGTTCACTTCTACTCAGCTCAGAAACTTTCTAAGGGTAATGGGGGCACAATTATGCTGACAGAAAGTACAAATGTGAGACAAAAGCTGCTCCCTGCATAGTCTGCTACTGCCATCAATTATGAAAATGAGTGAATAAGATTATTTAAATGACCCAAGATGAGTAAATTATTCAAAGAGCCTCTCAGTCAGAAGTATTTCTAGAAACTTCTGAATAGACAAATGAAAACCATTTAGATTTTCTGACAGGGTCATCCACTCATCTGTGTTGAGGATGATTCCAAAGAACTAAGTCTCTGTCTGAACAGGGAGAAAGGGAGACACTGAGGAGGAACAGAGGCCAGGATAATCAGTTTACCAGAGAGTAAAGGCTTGTGTAGGCTCAGCCTTGGACATGTCAGTCCACTGTTGACCGATCATTTCTTTGGGCCCATCAAGGTGAGAGGATGAGGTGGAACAAAGCCATTTTCCTCATAGTTAGGAAGTAAAAGTAAACAGAGGAAGGGTGGGGGGGTACCACCATTTCTATCAAGAGCACATTCCCAGGTGGCTTTCAGAATTGCCACTGGGCTCTATCCCACAAAGGTTTTAACCCTTCGAAGCAGTGTCACCCTGAGGACCAAGCCTTTAACACATCAGCTGTTGGGAGACAGTTTTTATCTAAACCATAGAACAAAGAGCAGGGAAAGGAAGAAGGAAAGAGAAAGGGAGAGGGAGATGAGAAAGAACAGGAGTGGGAGAATAAAGGAAGAGGGAGGGAAAACAGCCACTAGGGACCGAAAAAAAAATGTCGGTTTATTTTTCTAAGTCCCCTGGGATGGTATGTTCATGCAAAGCTTAGACCCTAAGGGTGGGATCTGGGTAAGTGAGGAGATGAATGAGGCAGAACCTCACTCAGGCAGAAGGAGTAAAGATGATGTAAGCATCATTTAGAGAAAATGCAATATGTTCTAGTTGAGTCCCTAGGTTGAATTTAGTGATCCTGATCCTCAGGACCTAGCATGAGCACAAAGGAAGAATCTGCTGAGCTTGCTGTCTACACTAAACCTTAAATGATGGCCTTTCATTTTTATGAATCCACTTGGCTGCATGTTGGGAAGTAGGTGGCACTGTGACTATATTTAAGTCCTGCCAACTTAAAGCTACCCAATGACGTTTCTTACAAACAGCTGTGGAAGTACTCAAATTCAGGTCTTGTAACTTCTCCAAACATACAGCTATCAGAGGCTCCACAGGCCCATAGACTTCACTGAGCCACAGACATAAAAGGCCTTTTGTTGCCTACTGCATTTCCTAGCTCACCTGCGTCAATATTTACATTTTCCCATCCTAGCCACAAACACCCCGACCTCACTGCAGGTTCTCTGGAGATGCTAGCCGTGTTCATAGCCCGTTTCCGGCATCTGTGATTTATCAGTTGCATGCTGGTAGTATAAAAGGAAGGACATTTGTCATCAAGGAGAGAGACAGAAGAGTCAGGTACTCCACTCCAGCAATCTGCTCCTGGCTTCAGTGACTGACAGGGCTGCAGTTGGATTTTCTTGGCTGAGTTTCTGGCAGCTACCCCATCCTCGACTCTCCACCCTAGCATCATAGTCTAACCTGGACCAACAGGAGAAGCAGAAACAGAGAGACAGAATGCTCCAGTGTTGATCTGGAAAAGTTGGGAAAGTTAATGTGTGAATTTTAGACTCTGAAGACAAGAGTATGGTTACCCTAGACCTTTACTGGCATACTGGTATATTGGTATATATTTGTTTCATAAATGTTTGTTGATAAGATTCTGTTCAAGTTTATTATCATGCACTTTGACCAGATTTATTCTCATTACCCTCTTCTGTTCCACTCCATCCTAATCCTTTCATTTTCTTACCAAATAGTTTCCCTTGAAGTTGCGTGTCCTCTGTGTATGTGTGTGCACATGCACATGTGTGTGCATGAAAGTATAACATATAATAGCTCTACTTCCATGTCATATATTTATAGTAAGGTATGTGTATATATGTACATGTATGTATATGTATATCTTGAAGCACTTCCTCATGTTTTCTAAAACACCAATAAATAGTGCTAATCATTTTGCTTCAATTATGGCCTTTATATTAATTATGTTGATTACTTTTTAATAGACAAGCAAGATGAATAGTAGCGCTCTTTACTCCTACGCCAGTTACATATAAAATGACTGAGGGTTTAGGTGATTGGTGACTTGACCAAGACGACAGCCTAGACTGGAGATCAGCTCTGTCAGAGTCTAAAGTTCATTTCTTTTCCATGTCATGGTGAAGCAGAAATGTGTCAGAGGTTCACCATGAAAGCCCCTCTTGGGAGTCTCTGGTCCTTGGGCAGTGGACTGGCTCCAGTGTTATCAGGAAGGCTATGACAAACATTAGGTCCCCTGCTGAGCCTTTTTTTCTCTTCCTCTTTCTCCTAGATCTCAGTTCAGAGCTCTCCCCTGGGCTGTATGCAAATCAGTCTCCTAATCAGGTTCTTGCTTCTTCCTGCAAAGCCAATCAGCTTCTGCAGGCTGACAATCTGAGGATGTAAATGAGTCCCCACCCCTGCAGAAACTGCCTCTTCATTGCTTATGGCTCTGCCATCTGGTCTGTCATCTACCCATTGTCTTTTGAAAACTGTTACAGATCTCATCATCGCCATATCCATAGCATCTTTAGAGTCCATATTGCTGCCATTTGAATTGTAATCCTGCAAATTAGAAAGACTGAGGAGGGTCTAGAGCAGGAATGAGCAGGAGCTGGACCATCTGGATTTCTCTCCACGTGGAAAAAGCCTGTTGGAAGCACAAATATCCAAAGTGGGGAAGACATGAGTGAATCAATGCTTATGCCCTTGAGAGGAATTGTAGCCCCAATGGCCTCTCTCTTAGCTCTGTTTAACTTTGAAGTCAGAAGAGCACTGCTTCTTGGTGCTGGCTCCCTCTGTATAGACCAGCAGGTTATAGTTGATGGTGTGACTGTTTCCTTTCCATGGTTAAAGTGTGTTTGAAGAAGATAGAATGGGCAGGTAAAAAGAGGCCAGTGTCAATTTTGCCTATCAGATCCCAACAGCCAGTGTCTAAAAATGGAAAGCCAGGGCATTTCACAGGCAATGATCCTTAGCATCACAGAGGACAAGATACATGTTCAATGTTCCTCTACCAATACCATACATCTCACTTTACTTGGAACAGTGGTTCTCAACCTGTGGCTTACAATCCCCTTGGAATAGAATGACCCTTTCACAGGGGTTGCCTAAGACCATCCGCATGTCACATATTTACATCAAGATTCATAACACTAGCCAAATCACAGCTATAAAGCAGCAACAAAATACTTTTATGGTTGGGGTCACAACATGAAGAACTGCATTAAGGTACAGAAACATTGGGAAGGCTGAGAGCTATTGACTTGGAGCATTCAATATGGTCGCTTGAATACACACAACAAGATTTGGGCTTTATTAGCAAAATAAAACCTAAGGCTTTGCAGTCAGGAGTTGTCATCTAAGTGAGAAGGGATGAAGAAAAGTGTGGTGTTGATTTCCATGGAGTGCTGCTATAACCTATGGGAACTGGAGTCAGCAACAAGAGTGTAAGGTCCAAATTAACATCAAGAGAAAAGAAAGTGATTATGAATACAAATAGGGTAAATGCTGCCATCAGCAGAATCAAGGATCAGTAGCATCCTTGGGTACACCATGGGTCAAGAGCTGAACCACTGGGGTGGGGTGTTGAGCAATTTTAGGGGTAAGTTTGGCCACGAGACTCATTTAGTTCAGATACTCTGGCCAACCTTGAAGCACCATTATTCATATTTCCCAGACCTCAGTAGGATGGAGCTAATGATAGTGCCCTCCCTCCCTGTCTGCAGTGTGTCTGTGAGTTATTAAAGCCATTATTCATCAAATCCTTCCTGTGACTCTGAGAGGACTTTAGCTATGTGACCTTTCATGCTCTTGTATGGCATTATGTGGTGTGTGTGTGTGTGTGTGTGTGTGTGTGTGTGTGTGTGTGTGTGTGTAGTAATCATCTGTGGAGCTCAGAGATTTTCATCAGTTGTCTTCGTCTATCTCTTTCCACCATTTTGGTTTGGTTTGGTTTGGTTTTGGGTTTTCTTGAGACAGGGTTTCTCTGTGTAGTCTTGGTTGTCCTAGTGTCACCTTGTAGACCAGGCTGAACTCACACAGATCTACCTGCCTCTGCCTCCTGTGTGCTGGGATCAAAGCATCACTTTATTTTTTGAGACAGACTGTTTCACTGAATCTGAAGCTCACTCTTTCAACTAGCCTGTGTGAATACACCTCAGGCATCCTCCTGACTGCTTCTGTCTTCAGGGTTGTGGTTATAGATACATGCTGTCATGCCTGGCTTTTATGTGGCAGTTAGGATCTGAACTCATGACCTTAACACTTGCTCAGCAAGCACTTTGTGCAGTGAACCATCTTTCTGGTCCTCATAACCCCTTTTAATTTACAAAACCCCTTATGATATTAGTACTTTTATGATGCCTGTTTTGTCAATGAGAAAACAAGGGAGCAGAGAGCGGTCCCTTTTCAACAGTCTCAGCAAGATTATGACTCTGATTTGTATGCTTCCAAAGCCCGCGCTTCTGCCATGTCCCTTCTTCAAGTCCTACAGCGCAGGTGACACCGCTCAGCGCTGTAAGAAGTAGAGAAGTCAGGTAAGAAACACATTTTAGTTTTTCTATATAGTTCCTAACTATGAAAACAAAATGCTCAGTAGTTCCTAAGCTCCAGAAGGTCTCCAGGCACTTTCTCTCTCTCTCTCCCTCTCCCCCTCCCCCCATTTCATAATGCTAAGCACTAGTTTATTTTACAGATGAGAAAAGTGAAGAATTAATTGAGCATCATCCCTCAGCCACTTCATAGATTGTGGAGTTATAGGTAATTTACTCCAAATACCCAGTAGAGAGCAGGGGTCGTGCTAGAAAGGGCTTAGCAAATGGGAGCCACTGCGCATTCAGAGCACAATATAGATTTTTTTTAATGACACTTATTTAGGGTATTTTCTTTTGCTTTTTGCATTTTGAGTAGATTTCTGAGAACTACTGACAACATTCTTTTTTCTCACCCGAGATGGGTTTAGACTCTAAAGATAAACACCCTCAGGGATCGTTGGCCATTTGCACAGCCCACACAATAGGCCGAATAGTGAAATACACACAATAAAGCAAGTGTTGGCCAGAAAATTCGTCCTCTTTTGGGTCAAGCTACTTGAATGAACATTGGTTTAGCCTTCTGAACAATGCTAGCACTTTCCTTCTCCTCTTTATGGATATGAATGACAAATAAACTGTGATATTAACAGTAACTTGTAATTCACAAAGGGCCTTATACATTCAGGCATCTTTGATATTATCATCCCTATAATACCACAGCTTTCTAACTAGGATGCTTCTTCCAATGTGCCTATTTTCTGAGGTTTCTTTTTATCTGTTTCTATTCATCTTTTCCCAGTTCAGCTACTTGGCCATTCAAACACTAACAAGTCAGTGCATAAGAATCCAAGATTGTTTGAGTTACATTTATAGCTATGAAATTAATGACATGCATTAGTTGTGCAAAACCTCCAGTCAGAGAAAAGGAGAATAAAAGAATTTCCAGGCCTTTGGGTTTATTGGAGAACTAAGGTAATGGCAGGCTGCTTTTGGCAGGACCTTCTCTGTGCACAGAATTGTATTAATAGACAATACAAGTTCTATTTAAGAGAGAGCAGTTATATGCAAAGCAGAGTTGTCTCCTGTTGCAGAAAGACGCTAATGCCTGTATCCTTCTGGTAGACAAGCCGTGGGCCTGGATTTTATAGCCAGTGTCTTGCTTTAAATGCCCTGGAGTGACATTCAGGAATCAGCCATGGCTGTAGGAGGATATACTCCTTGGAGGTAGAAAGGAACATTCACTGAGGGCTTTCTAAATGCTGGACATCATGTTCAATGGTTCATGTGTGCGAGCTAATATCCCAAGAGCACTGGATAATATGAACCGGGTCATATTGGTTGGACAGTGACCAACATGGCAGAGAACGTCATCAGCGCACTGCACTTTCATTTAATTGTCTTGTTTATTTCTTTGTTTTGTTTAATTCTCATAAGGATCATGCGATATGATGCCTCCTCTTACTACACCTGCGTCACAGATGAGGAAGTCGGTGTTCAAGAGGTGGAGTTGAACCAGGTCACACAGCTGACAAGCACTGTAGCCAAGTGCAAGCTGGCGTTCAGCTGACTCCGAAGTCCACACTATTGTTTGCCCCTAAGAGAACAACTGAAGCCGGTCACTGCCTGCAGGCGGAGCAGTTAGGATGGTCCAATTGGTTTAGATTGTTAATTAAGTGACTTAATGAGCATTGAGAGCCCTGAGCTGGATATAAAAGATAGAAAAGGTAGCCGAACCCAGTCCCTGACGTGCAAGGTGTCTGCTGGAGCAGAGATGAACATTTGGGTACTTTAGTCAATGACTAAGGAGGGAAGATGGCACCTGGTCAGTCCTGTGGAGCTTGGTTTCCGGGTCTGAGGGACAGATAGGGAGTGCCTGGCAAAGGGTGGGCAGGGGATTTTTTCTGGACAGGGTGGATGATGCTATAAGCTATTACTCAAAGAGGAGCCAGATGCACCCAGCAGTCTGTGCTGAGTTATCTGTGTTTCATAAATCCCTGTGGGGCAAAGCAGGGCCAGGAGTTGCCTGGTAAAAATGACACTGGTATGACCACAAAGAGCTAGGAAGGCCAGTCAGTCTAAAGACTGTTGCTGTTAGTTTAATGGTATGGTCTAAATAATGTTTATGTTAGGCTTATAATTATTACGGTGGTATTAGCTAACCTGCTTTTACAATCAATAAAGACACAGACACCTGATGTACTTTAGAAAGCCTATTTTCACCTGGGGCAAGGCAGACATTACCTCCTAAGCTCCCTTCCTTTATATCTCAGCCTCCATCCCATGCCAACTGCTTCTAGCCATTTCTATCTGGGCTACCTCCCATCCATAATCCCACAATTGCTAAGGTTGTTCATCTGGGCCATTTCTTTCCATGTGGAAGTTCAGAGTTCCTTTTCTTGGCCCACATGGCTATTCCCCATCCCATGGCGATTCTCCTCCTTCTTCCTCCTGCAGTCATGTCTGCTTCTCTTTCCCAAGATGCTCCTCTCTTTAAAGCCTGAGAGGCTTCACTCTGCCCCTTCTTTCTGCCTTGCCCAGGTGTAGTAGGCCTTTTATTCAGCCAACCAGGAAGGCAAGGTTATACAACAATACTTGGGGTAGTGAGAATGTGCTTCTCAGGGCAGCAACTAGATCTTGGCAGCCAGTAATTAGCATCAAAATACACAGCACCAGTCCAACCTCTAACAAGGACCGCATCATTTAGGCCGTGATATTTGTTTCTCATTCCAGCTGTAACTGGAAACTGAAACAGCAACAGTGTTCACGTGACAAAGACATTTGGAGTCGTGGCCTGGAGGATGGATTTGCTGGGGGAAAATTAGCTCAAAGCGGGAAAGTCCAACAAGAAGCTTCTTTGGAGGCCAGGACAGAGTCAAAGACCACGCTATGTTAGAAGCCTCAAGGCTGGGTGCTTGGTTTAACAGATACAGGGGAGGGAGGAAGAGACATGAATCAGGGGTCATTTGGAGCACTGGGGCTTCAGTAATTTGTACTTGCAGTCGGGGCAGAACTTGAGTCTCTCTTATGACTGAAGAGATCAGTCACCTGTAAGCATGTTGGAGACTGAAACTCTTTGGGGCATCAGGCATGAGCTGGCTGTAAGGGGCCAGATCCTCCTGATGTTGACCCACACCTGATAATTGAAGACTGAGGAGCAGGAGTGACCCAAGTGAGGACATTTGAGGTCAAAAGGCAAGGTAGAGGTTTGCATCAGCCGAAGAGTTAGGAAAACAGCCTAGTGCAGACGCTCGGGGAAGATGGGGTAGCCCACGGTGAAAATTCTAAGGACTGGTGTATAATATGCCGGCTAGTTAGTGAAGAGAGATGCACTGATGTCTTTAAAGGAGCAGTGACTGCAGAAAATGGATATTTAAGCGGCAAAGGATTGCAATCCCTGTGGTCTAGAGCAGTGGCTCTCAGCCTTCCTAACGTTGCCACCCTTTACCACAGTTCCTCATTCTGTGGTGACATGCCCCACCCCCCCGCTATAAAATTATTTTTTTTGTTACTACTTTTTAATTTTTCTACTGTTATGAATGCTTAATGACAATATCTGACATGCGGATGGTCTTAGGTGACCCCTGTGAAAGAGTCACTCAACCCTCAAAACAGTAGGGGTCATGCTCCACAAGTTGAGAACCACTCATCTAGTTGAAGTGTGCCTCTTTAATTCTCAGAGGAGAGGGAAGGCACGTGCAGAGGCAAGGTAAGTTTATAGATTACGTGGGTTGTCCATCTAAGCTGAAATAAGAGGTAGATTCATCAACTGAGAACGGTGCTGCTGCTGCTGCTGCTGCTCCTGGCAGGCCCTGAAGTCTTGTGGGCAGGTGTGAAGGTTTGAAATAGTTTCTAGGAGATGGTGGCGGTGCAATTAGGAGAAGGGAGGAATATTTCTAGTGAGAGAGCTAGTTCTGAAGTTTGAAAGGACATTGAGCTAGGTGGTCCTGTGATGCTCTCTACCTGTACAGCTGGTTTGCAGGTGCAAAAGTAGCTAGATTGACTCAGAGATGGGGGTGGATGTGCCAAGTGGGTGTGACAAGGGGACAGGAGGAGGCAGGCATTTGTACAAATGGGAAAAGATCTGTGGTCATGAAGAGTGGAAGGTCTTGGCTAGAATAGAGAGGGAGAGGAAGCAAGGAGGAGCCATTCGAGAGAAAATAGAGAGGGCCAGGGGCAAGCATGACATCGAGGAAGAGACAGAAGCTAGCCTGAGTGGGCCTGTGGCCTTTCTTAGACTCACTGAAATTGTTTTTCTATGAAAATTTATGCCCTTGGGATAAATGGCTAAAGTGGAGAGATGCTTAAAAAAAAATTGGACCTCTAAGTTTAACCAAATCACCCGAGAAGTGTGAATGCATTTGTGAAAGGTATGAATGACATCAGTTATTAGCAAACAGGACAAGTCCAATATGGTGCATAGTGGCACACATCATCGGTAAGATCACGACACACCGCTCACACATGTTCTGAGAGAATCAGGGAGGTAGTCGCAGATTTAAACCCGAAAACAAACAGATCCCAGTGAGCAGCAGGGGTGTTAGCCCAGCATCTGCCCCTGGCCCTTCTCTCCTCGTCTTCCCTCCCGTTGTAGTCAGCAGGGCTGCTCCAGGTTAGATGACTCCTGACTCACAGCTGCTCCTGTCACTTCAGCTCCAAAGCCTCTGTGCACACTGCGCCCTCAACTGCAAGTCCCTCCTCTTCCTTCTGGTTCTCTTATTTGCAAACTTCAAACACCCTGCACCCGAGACCCTTCCTGATTCTGTACTTAGCACTTCTGAGGGCTTTCTGCATCTATGTCACCTTTGACCCTTTGCTCTTACCATTTTTTATTTTGTTGTATAATTCATTCTGAGGGCATTCTATTTTTTTTATTTATTTATTTATTTATTTATTTATTTATTTATTTATTTTTGCTATCTAGCTAGTAGTCTTTTTTTCCCCGCAAGACAGGGTCTCTCTGTGTAGCCTTGGCTGTCCTGGAGTCGCTTTGTAGACCAGGCTGGCCTCGAACTCACAGCGATCCACCTGCCTCTGCCTCCCAAGTGCTGGGATTAAAGGCGAACACCACCACCGCCTGTCCTAGCTAGTAGTCCTTACCGATAGAGATTTAGAAAGGTGATTAACAAATGTTTTATGTAAGAGGCAGGCTTACCAATATTTTAGGCTTTGAGGGCCACACTGCCTTCCTGACAAGCCCTCAACCCTGTCTCACTAGTGTGGCAACAAGTGTAAAAGACTCATAGGAAACAAGCATGACCGTGTTCCACTTAAGCTTTAATTATGGGCACAGATTCAAATCTCATAGAATTTTCATGTATCATGAATGTTATTCTTTCAACCATTTGAAAATAGGCAACCCAGTTGTGTGTAGTGGTGCATACCTGTGGTCTCGGCACTCTGGAGACTGAAACAGGAGAATTGTGAGTGGAGGACCTGCCTGGGCTACATTGGGAGACCCGCAATTCAAAATAAAATAAAATGAAATAGGAAGCTCCACCCTTAACCCATGGACTTACTCTAAAACACTTGACCCCTGGGTGGCACTTTGCTGAGATGTCATTCACCCTGGACGCTGATATCAGAGGGCAGGCCCTAAGCATTTATTGAATGAACGCACCAAGATCCAGTATCACGTAACACTGGAGAGTGATTTTGCTAATTAGTTACAGCACTCATCAAGGATCTTGGGATTTCTCTGACTACAGTTTCTGTGAATCTGAACACATTTGCTTTAACAAAGATGATGGCTCCTACATATGTATCATTGCTCACCTTCACTCCCCTAGTAGCCGTAGGTTCTTCTCAGCGGCTGTTTGTGGTGTGGCTTAGCAGGAAGGACAACCCAAGGCGCTGAAGGTCCAGTTGCTGCCCCATTCTAGTTTCCTCTCAGTGGCTCTGCAGAACACTGGAGTTTTTGTTCACTGATGTCTGAGATGAGGACAGTCATTGTGGGTGAAGGTGCATTGACAGTTGAGGCTACTTAAGCTTTGTTTTATGAAACAATGAGTCTTAGCTGTCACATCCCATAGGGACCCTCCTCCCTCCCGACATGCCCCAATAATCATGTAGTGTGTTTGTGTGTGTGTGTCCATTTGTGGCTTGTTCACATGTGCATACAGGTGTTCATATGTGTAAGTGAACATATATGCTTTGGGCAGCCAGAGGCTGACATTAGTTGTCCTTCTCAGATTCTTTCCACTTTATTTTTTGAGACAAGGCATCTCACTGAACCTAAAGCTTGCTGATTGGCTGGACTAGCTGGGCATCAGGCTTCAGGGATCTGTCCATCCCAGCTCTCCCCATCAGAGCCGGAGTTACAAGCATGCACTGTGGTGCCCCCTGTTTTGTGAGGGTGCTGGGGATTTGAACCCAGGTCTTCAAGCTTCTGCAGAAAGCACCTTACCAACTGAGCTATTTCCTCAGGCCCTGCTCATCAGGTTTCCAACTACAGATAGACCTGTGTGTAAGCTTATTCTTGTTCACTCACCATTAAATCTTCTGGTGGTTTTAGTAGTTTGGAGGATCCTCTTGCTGGAATCCTTTAGTGCTCAGACAAAGCCTGGAGCAAAGTCATGTATGGCCAGAGCTCAGGAAAGGAAAATGCCTGTCAAATACTCAAATCCCATCTTATCTAAGGAGAGCCCAGCTTCTAATCAGCAGGCATTCCACCATGGCCTCAGAGTTAACCCACCAGCAAGGGCTTGGTTTGTGTCCTTGTAATAGCTATCAATGCCTTGGGGGTGGCCCTGACTCCCCATCATTTTGAAGGAGAAAAATGTCCATCTCAGAGATTTAAATGTGTTACATTGCCCCAGATACAAAAGCACAGATGCTCATCGGTCACCACGGCATCACTGACAGCCCAGGAACTTCTCATGGGCAACAGGATGAGATATCTTTCAACCAGTCAATACCCCCAGGAACTTGCAGCCTTATTTTAAAACTTTGCAGACACTGTATATGACATTAAATTTGAAGTTTCAAGGCTAAAAGCCAGATGGAAGAGGCTCCCCTACCCCCCTTTATAATGCTGAGTGAGGAAATCCATCCTCTCTTGGCCTGTGACATCACAAGTCAGGTGTGGTTACTGATGCCAGCAGCTTCCATAGTCTAACATTTGATTACATGAAAGTTATTTTTAAAAATATATATAAACAGTTACATTCTCAGATTGGAAATTTACCACCTTAAAGGTTTTCACTAAAAAAAATAAAAAAGCCAAAGAGGAAGAGTCTTATCTCTCTTTACATTTTAGCTTTATTAATATACTTACCAGCCTAACATCTAATCCTCCTGGGATTGGAACACACCTCTGTGACTCTGTGGCCAATTTCTCACTCACTGCCTACATGGCCAAGGGGACAGAGCTACTAAACATTGTCCAGGTAAATGCTTCCTGGCAAAGCTGACTGCCTGATTGCAAGCGGCCTTTCATTGGGAGTGATGCTGATCTTTGAAATTTACCCAGAACAAAGTGCATTAGAAGGTCAAAAGGAAACCTTTGCCATGTGTCTAAGAAGTCTTTGTGTATTAAAAACAAAGCAAGAATAACTGCTGCACTTTAAGAGAGGTGTGGCTGCAGGCTGGTTCTCATGGCGCCCAGCCCCAGGCCCAACATCTGTGCTCCCCTTTCCTGCCTCCCCTGGACTGATCAATGCAGTGTCACTGTGAAGAGCTCCTCCACCCAATTCTGTATTTGGGTTTCAGCAAAAACAGATGCAGCCACGTGGACAGATAGTGCCTTCTTAAGCAGTGCATGTGAAACGCACTGACACAGGGGGAGGGCAGACTTTCCTCCTGAGGACCCTTACGTAACAGGGTGGAGGCTACTATGGGGGCTAAGAGGTCTAATCAACTGTTAGAGCCTTAATTACATTCTTCTTGGTTGACATCCCCAAATTACCCAATTGTCACGGAGGAGCTCGTACTCCAGCGGGTGGACTCTTTCTCCTGATCTATTACTCTAATTGCCTTTTGGATGTCCATGGTCCTCATGCTGGAATTCAACCCCCAGGCCACAAGGGCAGGGCTCACTCATAGCACTGCTGCTGGAGGCATTTTCCCTGGCAGAGTTCAAGTCCTTAGAAGAGTAAGTTTACATGAAAACTGAGGAGGTAAAAGTGCCATTCGTGAAAACGAGCTGCAAGAGACCACCTCAGGTTGTGTTCTCTTTCCTTCTCCCTCCCCATCCTCTCCCTCCCTCCCCCTCCTTCTCTCCTTCCTCCCCTGTACTCCACAAAGGAAAGCAAACAAGGTCCCTCTGTAAGGGAAATAGGCTATACATACTGGGGCACAGAACCCAGCTCCCAGGGCATTGCTCTGCCCATCCCTTCCTGCGCATTCCTTCCTCTCTGGCTGAGTCATGCTGCACTCTCCCCACCAACCCAAAGGGCTCATTATGTCCTCGAAACTTCCCAAAGCAACTACAGTGTCACCTTTGGAAGCCTTGGAGTCTCCGAGGTCTGGCATCTGATGTCAGAGCCCAGATCTTCTCATCTGCTGTTTGATAGTGGGCTAGTCACTTCCGTGATCAAGATTTTCAGTTTGCAAAATGAGGATAGCAGGTTTTTTCCCCTTTGCAGCATCATGGCAATAAAATAAGAAAATGCCTATTGGTGTGACTGTAATATGTCAATAAATGCCAATGAGTATATTTATTAGTTATTCAATTATTACTATTACAGCCCATGAAAGGCTGATACAGAAATTCTACAATACTCCCAGGAGCATATTGAAAAAAATTAATTACTGATTATACTAGGTCCTTTTACTTTTTCCATGAGTTTTCATGTCTCTGATGTTAGATCTTTGCAATGTGGAATCAAAGAGGAGGAAGAGACCACTATTAGCTGCTTAGCTAATTAGGAAAGCACGCCACTTTTAATAATTAAAAGTACACCAAAGAAATAGGGCTTCTGTCCATCCCCAGGGACCTAGGAACAGAGGAATTGGAAAGATTATACACAAACTCCTAGAGAAAATGAAGTCAAAGACTTTCACTTTTAAATTCAAATTTCTACTGAGAGCAAGCCTCCAGCTATTCTGTTGACTGAGCCTGAGGAGAAGCTTGTTACAACAGGAGCCTGGTCTACTGCTCCTGGGCACGCGGGTCTGTGTCTACCACTGTGGTGTTCATGAGAGCCAGCTTGCAGAATCAGTCTTGGCGAATGAATAAAGAAAACCCACTGCTTATGCACAATGGCATTTCATTTAGCCATAAAGAATGAAATTACATCATTTGCTGGAAAATAGGTACAACTGGAGACCATTACATCAAGTCAAATAAGCCAGGCACAGAGAGACAAATACAGCATGTTTTTCCCCCTTATTTGTGTATTTTAGGCTACTTTATAGATATATAGAAATACACACAGTGTGAACACAGAAGGGTTGACTAGGGAAGGAAAGACACTAGTGGGAAGGAGGAAGGAGAAAGAAGGATATAGTAAAAATCATTACAAGCTTGAAAAAAATTGTCTTTGTGAAACCCAACACCATATGATAAATATGCGCCAATAAAAAAAAGCAAGGAAGAAAGGTCGTAGATATCTGAGTTGTTTGTGGAAATGTCAAAACCCAAAACACATCTCCACAGATGACCAAATTGGTGCTTGGTTCTACAGCAGTTGGTGTTTTTAATCTGTAAAGATATTAGATTAACCCGAGAATGGTTACAGAAGGAAAAAAAATCAACAGCTCCAATGTGAGCTCTGTAACAATTAGGCAATTCTGAAATTTCAACTGAGAGGAATTTAATTAAGGCTGTAATAGCTGATTAAACTCATTGAGATCTGCTGGCAATTGCCACTGGTTATGTAAGTCACCCAGGAAGAAAGAGTTCCATCTTTTTCTCCAGCTGCATTTAATTCTGCCTGTAGGCAAAGGTATGATCTCCCTGGTGCTTCTCAAAATAGGGTCCTTGGCCCACCCATGGCAGAGTGCTCTAAGATGCTGGCGGAAGGCTCAGTATCCCAGGTCCTGACGCAGACCCAGCACTGTGGAAATCCGGGGCTTCCATCCTCTTCCTCCCTGTCCCTCTCTTCCCCATGGTGTACGTGAATATATGTTTGTGTGTATGCACGTGTGTTTGCAGGGAATGGAAATTAAGGTCTGGTGCCTTCCTCAATCACTCTCCTCTTTAGTCTTTGAGACAGAGCTTTTCAGAGAGCTGGGAGCTCCTGGAGTCGGCTTCACCAGGTAGCCAGTGAAATAAGGGGGGGTGGGTGGTCCTCCTGTCTCTGTTTCCCCAGTGCTGGATGACAGAGGCATCCTGCCATTTCTAGCTTTTTTTATGATTATTTTTGGTGCTGGGGGCTTTAAACTCAGGCTCCGTGCTTACGAGGCAAGCATTTTGCCCACATTTCAGTAACTCCAGGCCTAGGAGTTCATTCTTCTAAAATTTTACGTTACATTTATCTACTCTGTGTGTGAACATGCGTGCATACACACATGTGCACGTGTGCCTCAGTTTGAATGAGGAGCTCCCCAGGTCAGCCAGTAGGAGGCAGTTCCTGTCTTCCACCACATGGTGCCCCGGAATTGAACTCACAATTGGCAGCAAGTATGTCTCTGCCCATTGAGCCATCCCACTGGCCCAAGTCTATCCTTTTTGTTTGTTTGTCTGTCTGTCTGTCTCTGTGTTTGTTTGTTTTGAGATAGGGTCTCATTGTGTAGCCCTGGCTGGTCTTTTTTTTTTTTCCTTTTAATATATTTTATTACCCTGGCTTGTCTTAAGCTGATTGATTACTTAGGCTGGCCTTGAACTCACGGAGCCTCCTGCTTCTCCCAAGTTCTAGGATTAAAGGCGTGTGTTTCTACTATGCCATCTTCGTCTTCGTTTTTAGTCAGTCTTCAAAGAGCGAAGTCTCATCACCTCGCCTCCTTCAACTGGTGCACCGAAAACTTCTTATTCTCAAGCGGCCACCAAGTTCCCACGGCACTGAAGCAACGCAGGCTCACCCAGAACTGCTTCTCAGCAACTTTCTTACGGCGCTTGTTTGCCTGTAGCTGGCCGGGACAACTGAGCTGCACAGTAGTACTTGACTTCCATGCACTAGCTGTCATAGGTGAACTTTAAATGTCACACTTGTCTTTAAAAAAATATGACAGATTACTGTGCCCCCTGTGAAACAGTCTGGCCATGGCATATTTCAACTTGTTACCAAACTGCAGCAGAAGCTCAGACACTTGTGCTGTCATTCCTAGAGGCAGCAAGTTCAGATCTGCCTGGGCTCTCCAGCTGCCACCTCAGCCTTGGTGCAGTCTCACTCTTGGCTTGCTTGTGCACTGATAAGCTTGCAGAGGCATGGAAGTAAGGCTAATGGATGATGCTACTTATGCAAAGTATGGACATGAAATCATTTCACGGCTCCTTCACGGTCACTTATAGCCTGCCTTTTGGAAGATTTTTTTTTTTTTTTTTTTGTATTTCAGGTACAGAGAAATTGACCTGCTGTTTGTATTGCGTTCCTCTGTAACTTCATCTTCCTGAAGAGTCCGATACGCATCTTCCCGCCAGCTTGCATGTAAACCACTCCTTATCATCTGGCGTGGAGTGGTCTCTGATGGGTTAGGTTTTGCACCCGTGCTTGCCTTAAGGCCCGCTTTCTCCTGTGTTTATGGAATCACTGCATTAGCTCCCCTGCCCAGTCAGATCAGGCCATAGGTGGTGTGAACTCAACTTTCATTGCCGCTTTTAATAAACTTCTCTTGTTTTTAATTTCACAGTCTCTATTGTCCTGTCTCCAAAGAGAGGAGCTTAACAGGAAATTTCCCTCTTTTAACTTTGGCTTCTATGGGAAAAAAACCCCAATGATCTGGTTGTTATTCTTTAATGCAAATATCACCCTACTACAACAAATGTGGGGTTCATATTGTAGACTGACCAACTTGGAGCATCTACAGAGCTTTCATTCAAGACAGTCCCAGCCCTCACCCCACCCTTTAGGACTAGGTGCATCTCTGAGTTCTAACGATTCTCCTACTTCGAGATGCTGTGAGTTTGTGCCAATCTTACCATTGAGGTTTGTGCCCACCAGCTCTTGGTCTTGTCTGCCTCACATTTGTACCTCCACATAGGGAACTTTCTCCTTCCTCAGTGCCAGTGTGAACCCCCAGCACAGTATCTGTCCCACCTCTTGTGATGGGGCTACATTGTTTTCTGGGGAATTTTTATTTTTGTTTTTTGTTCTTGTTTTTTGTTTTGTTTTTCGGTCCTACAGGTGAACTTTGTACATGCCAAGCCATCACTCTACCACTAAGCAGATCTGTACTCCAGCCCTTTAATGAGGCTGGGTCTCTTTCATTCTTCTCAACCAGACAGGAAGGAGAGGGGATCCTCTGAGGACTGTCATTGGTGCAGCCCCAGGGCTCCTGATGTGAACGAAGAGAAGTATCCAATGCATGTGTGTGCAGTTCATGAAAGAACAAGTGAGGGAAAAAAGAATATTCTAGAGAGATATTCCAAACACACACACACACACACACACACACACACACACACACACACACACAC
>OU015755.1:54477957-54492423 GCA_907169655.1 Acomys percivali
CACACACACACACACACACACACACACACACACACACACACACACACCATATGGGGTATTGTCATCCATTTGCAAATTGGCTTTTGAGGTGGCTGGACCTGAAAAACGCTGGTAGGTTTCAGTAGGTAAGAAGACAGGTGAGAGTCCAGCTAGAAGAAATCAGGTAGTTATAGGTAACAGAGCGGGTGCTGGTAAAAAGTTTATGTGTCATATATTATAGCTTAGCATCTTGTCTCTCTATATGGGCATACAAGAACACGTGATTGGAGGTGTGAGAGCGTGCCCATATGTATAGTTGTATGTGAAGGCTATGAGCAGGTATGTGCTTATGTATAGGTTCATGTCTAGTTGCCTTGGCTTGTGTTGGTGTTTGCTTGTTTCTTGTTAATAGCACGAAGGGTCAGTGTACATGTTATACCATGAGAGGTTGCAGAGTAATGGAATAACTGAGAGGCAGAGAGAGACAGAGCTAGAGGAGACAGCAGCGAGGCTGGCGAGAGCTGTTTGTAGATGAGGCTTGGGTTGGACAGGCAGCCCGAAAGTTTGAACAAGGCTTGTTTGTTTATTTTGGAGACATGCACTCATGTAGCCCAGGCTAGCCTCCAACTTGCTTTGTAGCCAAGGATAATCTCAAGTTTCTGATTCTGGTTGCAGGTGAGGCACTGTACTCAACTTTATCCAGTGTTGATCAAACCTGGAGCTTTGTGCATGCTAACAAAGGCACGCCCCTACCCCCAAGTTTTAATGTTCATGTATGTCATGTGTGTGTGTTTATGGTTTGGAGATCAGAAAGCATGTTATTTCAATTGCATCTTGTAATGATACAATCATTTTAATTGCATCTTGTAAGCAATTCATAAATAGATTCAATGGGATCAAGCCTTCACAGTCATTTGGAAAAAGAGGTGCACACATCTATTAACCTAAATGCTTCCAGCCCCTTGCTGCCCCCGTGACATCCCTCTGAGCTTATCCAGCCATGAAGAGGCCAAGACATTAACGAGAGACATGCAGTTTCTGGAGATGAAATTATCTCTGCTCTGAGAACATATTGGCTGAACATTTGCAGAGTAATCATTGCCCATTCACAGAGCACTTTCTAGAAGCTGAAGGGCCGTTAGCCTCTTCAAAGCACTGTATTTAAATTACATTAATAAGAATGGATAAAAAAATCCTTACAAAGTTAATTTCTCCTTTTTATGTTTCTTTCAGTGAAATCACTTCTCTCCATCAGAGGTCAATTATTTTCATTTTGTCCTCCAAACTTCACTATATTTGCTGAAAATACCCCAAAGCTCTATCATCAAAATTCAGTTTATTTTGAAGGCAAAAGATTTCTTTTCCTCCTCCCACATAGCCTATTTGGGTGAGTGGAGGCCTGTTTTTAAGGATGAAAAATATTTGTGATAGAGATTTTAAAAAACTGCCCATAACTTTCTTTTGTGTACAAGAGCCATGTAGAAATTAAAATCATACCGAGAATGATGCCTAATGCTTGATAAATGCTCAGGGAAAGTCAACATTGAGTCTTCTAAGAGGCAAAGGGAGCCGAGATGGTTCAGTAAGTGAAATGCCAGTTGGTGTGCACCTGTCATCCTGACGTCAAGAAGGCAGAGTCTCGTCCATCCCAGGGGCTCACTGACCCATTCGTTCGGCTGGCTTAATCAGTGATCTTCAGGCTAGTGAGAAACTCCACCTCAAAAAAACAAGTCTTAACCCTTCACAAAGAGCTGCAAGTAAGTGAGGAACACTGGGAACCAGAGAGGTGGTGCACCAGTTGGTTGTCCAGTGTCAGTCAGTGAAACCTCCACACAAGTAACACTGTGGACTGAACAGACTGTATTTAGGAATGCATATGCATGCATTCAGTAACGATTGGTTAAAAAAAAAAAAAGAGGCCATGAGTTTGAAGCGAGTGGAAAGGATATATGGGAGTGTTTGGATGGAGGGAAGGAAAGGGAGAAATGTAGTTAAATTAAAATCTCAAAAATTAAAACAAATGCTTTCAAAAACAAAACCAAAACAAGATTACAGTGCCTGGGGAGCAGCACCCAAGACTGACCTCTGGCTTCTACTCACAGGCACATACGCTTGCGTTTGCACCTCCACTCCAACACACACACACACACACACACACACACACACACACACACACACACACATGAACACAAAGGATGTCATCACTTTATTGTTCTGGCCTTTCTGATATCTCACTCAATAGCCACTCTCTAACACCTTGTTTCCATCATGATGTATGCTAATAGGCTGAGCAAAATTTCCAGGGCTGTCCCTCATTGGCTCAGCTCAGATCCACATGCATATTATTTATACTGGGAGTCAGGAAGCTATGTCTGGAAGGCAGGAAGTGCCTTGAAGCTGTAGTGTGATTACCAAGGATGAATTAATGGAAGCACAGAGAATAGTTTGAGCCTCACTGTGTGAGTTAGGGAAAGCTACATAACCTCTCTCTGTTGAGCTATGAAGTCCGAACCAGAATGTTTATCATGTAGCATCTAGGGAGGGCGGAAAGAGTAAGTGACCATGTTTCTTGGCTATGCAGCTCTCGTGTAATGATAGTATGGAATGCCGTAGTGGAGACAGGCATAGGGTTTCCTTCTCTGGGGACCCAAAAGGTGGCTTCTCAAATGACGTGATGTTGGAGATGTCATAAATGCTAACAACAGAATGAGAGCATCTGCTGTGTACGTTTTGTGCCTTAGTAGGTTCTTGTGTGCATTTTTGTCTCATTTAGATATCACTACAGTCTTTGAAGGGATTTCTGCTTATTATTTGTGTTTTACAGACAAAAGGTAAAGCTTGGGAAAAAAAAAGTGACTTTCCTGAAGTTATTCAGCTAACTGGTAAATCTGGTGAAAACACTCAAAACTTCTTAATTGTCAGGGACTTTGTCTTACCCACCTATCTGCCCAACCTCTCTTGGAGGCCAGGTTTGAGTTTTCCAAGACAAATGGAAATGCATATTAAAATGTATGTGTTCATGTACGCATGTTTATGCATATGTGTGTGTGGGGGTACACATGTGTGCATGTGTGTGATATCTGGAGGTCAACCTTGGGCCTTGATGTTGTTTTTCGGGATACTGTCTACCTGGTTTTAGGGGTGAAGGTTTAGGGTGTCTCACAGTGGCCTGTAATTCACTGACAAGCCTAGCCTGGTTGACCAGCAGGACCAGGGTCTACTGGTCTTATCCTTCCCAGCAATGGGATGACAAGTACATGCCACCATGCCCTGCTTTGTCACATGAGTTCTTGAGACTGAGCTCAGGTCCCCAGGCTATGGTACAAGCACTCGTAGACTGTGCCATCTCTCCAAAAGGAAGCAAGATTTTGCGATCTATGTATAGTCTTGGTATTATTATTTTGAGCATTGTCCCTCAGCTGACTGATCCCATCAAGAAGGCAGGAGCCATTCTGTTTGATCCATCGTTACTCCTAGGCTGGTACTAGCACACGGTAGGTGTTCAATAAATCAATGCTGCACGAAGAAAGAATCCCACGGAGCCCGCATTCTCCCTAGCTTAGATCACACATCATGGGTAGATGAGCTTGTTTGCTTTACCAAATTAGTCTGCCAACCTCTGTGTCTAAAAAAAGGACACTATCACCAAAGCTAGACAATTTTGTAATTAGCCACATGGGATGTTTCTTTACAGCCAGCAAAAATTTTCCAGTGCAAATGATGAGGTAATCTCAGAGAGAAGAATTTCTTTTTCTCTTCTTCACCCTCCTCACCTTCTGGTGCTCAGTGTGTCTGGATTGTCTTTAAGGACCCAAGATTCATTTCTGGCAACACCCATGTCACCAGAGGAGAGGTGAGCAGGTCATGTCAGCACAGACAGGCCTGCATTGGGCATTTAGCTTCTGCAGGGAGGTGTTTTCCTTGAGGTTGGCATTACAAATAGAAGGCTGACCTGTGGTGTCAGGAAGCTGCTCAGGAGGAGGGTGGAGCGAGGAAGGCACGGGGGCAGCCTTCTCCAGGCGACTATGTGAACACTGCCAATAAACTGTCAAATAAAATTAAGGTTCAAAACATACAGCCTTCAATTTGATTTCACTAAGATGCTGGCTGCTGCTCAGAGGGAATACAATCGATTCTATTTTGACAGGTCCTGATGCGTACTAAGCAGTAACAGTCTCCACTCGGTGGATTAATAAAAGTTCACCTTCATTTGCAACTTAAATGGGACCGTCTCAGGGCTGGAAATGATGCTTCCAATTCCATCACTGGCTCTGTCCCCTTAGGCTGTCTCTGCTCAATCCCCCTCCTCCTTTTCTTCTTCTTTTCCCCCCTCATTCACTTCTTGTTGCTCTTTCCTTCCCCCCCCTCTCTCAGCAAAGTCTGGTGCTTCCCTCTTTCTTTCCCTTCTTCTGTGATGGCAGCAGAAGGTGCCGAGCTTCCTCCCGTGCATCAGCCACTTGGCTTTCTGTGTGTGCACTGCTGGCTTCTCCTGACATGGTAGGAAACAGGTGGAAATGCATCAGGACGCGGATGAGGAAACAGATGATGATGAAGAGCTTGCTCAGCTGAGACAGAGGAGATGCACACCCAAACCCACACCTACCACAGTCCATGCTGTTTCCATAGTACCCATGGCCCTGAACTCTGGCAGAGCATTGGATCTTTCTGGGGAGCCCCAGAAGTGCATGTATTAGTCACCACTGCCAAATATACACATCTCATTAGCCTCTAGAGGAGTCTGGGATGTGGAGGAGCTGTCCGATACGCAGGTCCCCCTCACCAGTTTCCTGGTTCCCCATTTCCTATGAGGAGAACCCACCTTTATGGAAGTCTGTGACATATGGAAGTACAGCATGTCTTTGTGTTTGTCATGCAGGTGGGCAAGTGGGAGAACCAGACCCTCAGCCTGAGGCATGCCGTGTGGCCAAGGTACAAGTCCTTTTCTGACTGTGAGCCAGATGACAACCACCTGAGCATCGTCACCCTGGAGGAAGCACCCTTCGTCATCGTTGAAGACATAGACCCGCTGACAGAGACCTGTGTGAGGAACACAGTGCCCTGTCGGAAGTTTGTCAAGATCAAGTGAGTTCTGGGGATGCTTTTGGCTGGATGTGTTCAATCCTACCTAAGAGTTTGTGCAACTGTATCTAGGAGCCAGTCCCAATGTCAAGTAAACTCTGTTGTCATGATCATGCAGAAGACTTACCTGCCTTGAGATGTGTCAAGTATGCATTTGTTTAATTCCAGTGCCTATATGGAGCGGGTGTTTTTAGTCATGAGAAACTGATACCAAGAGATTATAGGAAAACTAAGAAACTTTCAAAGTTATAGAGGTGAATCAAGTAGTCAAGGGCTTGTCTTATAAGCACAAGGCCCTTAGTTCACGCCCCAGGAATAATGATGATGATGATGATGATGATGATGATGATGATGATGATGATGATAAAGCTAGTTAGGCATGGTGGCACACTGGGATGGTAGAGACAAATGGATCTCCAGGATTCACTGGGCAGCTAGCCCAACCTACTTGTTGAGTTCCAGATTAGTGAGAGACCCTATGTCAAAACAAGCTGTAAAGGTCTCCCAAGGAGCCACCCAGGTTTGTTGTCTGGCTTCCACATGTTTGCATACATACACATATTCATCACACACATATGCATACACATGCATGCACAAGCACATTCATGCACACACATGTGCATATGCAAACAAATAAAAATTAAAAACACCTAGAGGAAACTTGTGGGAAGCCATGCAGTGAGTAAACAGGAAAGGTAGGATTCAAGCATGGACCAACAAATGGCATCGCCGCCATACCATCCCTTCAGTTTCCTGTCAGTCATGCGTCCCATTTCCTGTTTCTCTGGGTTTCTTTCCCCAGCATGCTGTCCTCCTTCTGTCCCTTTTCTAGTTCCCAAATGGATACTTTCCAAGTTTAAACAAAGCCTGTGTGAGCTCCGGTTGACTCTGGCCTTGGCATGACTTTAGGTGGGCTCCAGGTGGACATGGGCTGCACCTGGGCCGTTTTCTCTTTTGTCCCACTGAAGAGAACGCTGACATATTAAGTTTAGGGTTCTCCTGAAAGACATGTTGGAGACACAGACATATGTACCCATGGTAAAGGCAAGGATCTTGCAGTCATGTGTTGAAAATGGTTGAAAGCAATTCAGGCAAGACAGGAACGCTGCCGGGCCTTGTGGAGGGGATCCGTAGGAGATGTGACTGGAGAGTAGGGTGGCCTGTGCATTATAGCTCACCAGGAAGGGCTGGACACTGAAGGCCTGGGAGAAGAACATCTCCCTGTGCTGGAAAGAGCTTAGCAAGCTTGATAAGCCAAAAGAAACTTATGGCAGGCCGGAGAGGTGGGAGGATGGATGTGGGAAAGGGGCCAAAGCGGAGGGCAGGATGCCGTGAGCTGAAGTTGATTGGATAAAGAAAGCTGTGTCCCACAAAGCAAAGGGTAAGCCCAGCAGGATGCCTCTGAGCATCACAGCACTGTCTGAAATGGCCAATCAGGTGGGGCTTCTTGTGTTCCGAAATCTACAGGAGCAGTTGGAGTGTAGCCAGCAGCCTTGCTAGGAACGTTGGTAGAAAGCTTGCCCAGCATGCATGAGGCCCCGGGTTCCGTCCTTTGCACTACAAAACGTGGGAGTGGGGGTCTGAGCCTTTAAGTCTATCACTCTAGAAGAGGAGGGGAGGGTCAGGAGTTCAAGGTTATGCTCAAATACATCATGAACTTGAGGCTGGCCTAGGGTACACGATGATAAGATAGATGTGATATGGTAGGAAAGGTTAAACAGTCACCTCAGAGGCAAGACCAAGTAGGTCAAGTCCCAAGTCCCATTTCTATGGAGAAACAAGAACCCAAAGAAATTAAGCCCTTGAAAAGAATTGACTTTTCTATTGAAGATTAAATGGCTTAAAACATTTAAGTTTGTGTTTTGGGTTCCTGCAGGGAGGTGGGTGCTTTCTGCTTCCCGCTTTCCATGTGGAAATGCAAGGAGCTTGCTGTGCCTCTGTGTCTAGGCAAAATGCTGTTGGATTTAACTGAGATCAGTAGAAATATGCCATGATCCACTAATCCAGATAGGAACACAGATGAGATCAATTTCATTGCCAAAGTGAGAGGTGCTATGCAGGACTGCAGGAAGGTCCCAACCAGACAACGCAAGCACATTTATTTTCTCAGTGATTCTCTTGCAAGGAAGACCTTTTGTGCCTCACATCTCATCTCTTGAACAGTGTGGTCTCGAGTGTACTCACAAGTCTTAAGGGTCTGAGAAATGACTTTCTGTCTACACTGCTAAGCATGGAAGGCAGAGAGAAGAATCTGGAAGCGTTATTTGCCTCGATCTGCCAGGAGAAATGGTCATTCGACCAAAAAACTCCTTAGCTGGCAGATCACTGGAGGGGAGAGAGGGAGTTCATTTATAAAATTGTGGTATGTGTGTGTATGTGTGTGTGTGTGTGTGTATGTGTGTGTGTGTTTGTGTGTGCATGCGTGGGTGTGTACACGCGTTTGTGTATACACTCTTCCTTTCCTTGTCTCTGTCAGGTATTTCATCACAATAGCTAGACAGTTAACTAACACAGTGGGGAAGGCATGGTGGTGGGCGTGACTCCAGTCATGGTGGTCCGAGACTGTTGTGGATGTCTTTATGTACAGCACACCAAGAAGCAGAGTGTGAACATGAAGTGGGGCTGGGATATATGCCTCGGGATGCTCCTCCCAACAACCCACTTCCTCCAGCGAGGCCTCGCCTTTCAGAAGTTCCACCACCACACATCGGTAGTGACCGAATGTTTCTACGTATGTGCCTATGGCAGACACTTCACACTCCAACTGCACACATGCCTAGCCATCCTGTAAACTGTTGGCCTCTCCATTCAGGAGTGAGAACACTTGCTACCCATGATAGCAAGCCCAGGCTCCACACACAGCTCGGCTCTGACTTGGCCTTGCTCTCTGCCACTAGCCACACAGGAGAATGGCAAGGCCACTGAACCCCACGCCTTATTATTTCCCTTCTTTTATATTTGTTTCAGTGAATCATCTTTGCTTTGATTGGTGGTGGAGAGCTAAAAAGTCTGAGTATCATTTCCTTTTTTTTTTTTTCCTGTGATTAAGCCATGCATCCTTCATACTCACAAAGGCTGACAAGGGAACCATTAGGTGTTTGCAATCATCAGGGGCTCTGAGTCTACAGTCACAATAATGAATTTAATTAGTAACTTCGCATGTCTTTTTCATGTTGTGTTTCTAGTGGCTTATGCAGAGGAGGCACTCACTGAGTGCCTATGGGCTGAGCGTTCTCGGGGACCGTCTATATGCAGAAATAACCCTTGTGGTCAAGGGCTGTCATTAGCTCCTAAGCTGGCTGAGGCTTTTCTCAAGGCCGGAGAATACCTGAGATCTAAATTATGGGGCCCCTGTAACTTTGTTCTAACCTATCCCAGAAATGTTGGCCAAATGGAAGAAGAGGCATCAGTGTGTGATGCAGTGTCCAGGAGAAAGAAAGAGGATCTAATCGGGGCACATGGGTCAAGGCTACACACTCAGAAAGGAAAATGGTAGCTGAAGAGTAGTTAGTAGAGGAGAAGCAGGTACTTACTTCCTATAATTTTATATTGACCCCACCCACCACTGTATGCAAATATATGCAGATGTGGCTTCTGAGGTGAGGGTGGAAGGTTAGGGAATGTCAGGGAAGGTCACTTAGGTTCTAGGCTAAGATGGGGAAGCAACCATCATGCTTCTGGCCAAAGGAAGCCAGATCATTGAGTAGGAGTCTGGGACAGGATGAGATGGTAACAGTTAAAACAGTGAGTCAAGTGAGGCCACTCAAAACCTTAAAATAAGGAAAAAAAGATGTCATCTGTAACCCCTCCCCCTAATGACCAAAGTTATACCGCCAAATGTGTCCACATTCCTGTATGGAGAGAGCGATAGACATCTCTGAGGCTTGATGCATATGTGTACCCAATTATATACAGAATGCATACTCAATAGAAAACATGGAGGGATCTCTCAAAAATATGGGAAAGAAAAAATTTTCCCACCATTCAAATACAGCTACCTTTCCTGTTTCATTGCTTTTCTGGATGGTTGTTTTGTAAAGATTTGATTTTATTTCTTTGCACCAGACTTTTTCATAAAGCATGTGAACCTTTTCTCATTTTGATCTTGCATTTCCATAAACGTTATTTTGATGCTTAGTTAACAATTCACTGTATAAAAAACAGAAGTTTCCAAAAAAATAGAGGTTTCCTTTAGAGAAGGCACTTTGTGACTGGAGGACTCATTGGCAGGACTGAGCTAGTAGGATGCCGTGGCGCAAGGTAGAATTGAGTATAGTGTCAAAAGAGACTTTGATCTTGTGGTGAGACTCTATGAGAGCAATTTCCTACCTGTTTTCGAGACCATGATGTTTCCTTTAGTTGAGAAGGGTGTGTGAGGATGTTCTGAGACTCTGGCTCGTGAATGAGTAAAGCCAGGTGGCTGTAAAGAAGAGAGAGCAGAGCCCTGGGAGACTCCAAGGTCATCTTCAACATGGCAACGCTCTATGTATCTTTTCTTGCCTATGTCTGTGTAGGTGGTGTGTGGATGGGTATGTGCATGCTCAAATGTGTAGGATGCATATGTGCATGCACATGAGCATGTATCCTTGCAGAGGGAGGCCTGATGTTGTCATCAGGTGTCTTCCTCCATTGCTCTTGACCTTATTTATTGAGGCAAGGCCTCTTACTGAACCCAGAATTTACCAGTTCTTTCTAGTCCGGCTAGCTGGATTATACTCGGCCCCATGCCTGCCTGGCTTTTCTGTGGGTTCTGGGATCTGAACTCTGACCCTTATATCTGTGCAGCACATGGTTTATACCCCGAGCCATCTCCCAGACCTTACTGTGTCATCCCAGGACTCTTCTTGCCCTAAGGGGTTGTCTTTGTATTTCATGCCATGCATTTGCACAAAAAGAATCTTCTGACTAATCTCTCACTTGACTGGTAGCTCTGTTAAGAAGTAACATCCACAGCCTCAGAACACGAAAAGCTCCATTGTTCTGTCTTCCAGGCACTCTCTCAGGTGTCCTCGCTTCCCCCGTTAGCTCTAAGATATCATGAGTGTAGAGACGCAGGAAGGCACCAGGCTCCTGAAGGATTTCAATTTTTCTGCTCCGGTTTTTCAATTAAAAAAAATCAGCTTAGATCAGATGACAATATCATAGTCTAAAGAGGCTTTATGTGTTCGAAACTCTTTAATAAGTGTTGTGATACTCTTTCTGGTAATGGAGGCATGAGCCAAGCCACATTGGAGAAATGCCATGGAGATGAAACTCACCACGAGCATTCAGCACTTATCAAAGCACCTCACCAATAGACATTCACCAACAAATGTCAACTGCTCAACCAAGCAGTTCTGTGGCCTGCTTAATGTGTAGGATGCTCCACTCACTGTTAGAGGGCTCACCTAGCATGCAATAGCCTACAACTTTGGCCGAGAGATGGAGATGTAGGAATCAGAAGTTCAAAATCATCCTTGGCTACTTAAGGAGTCTGAGGCCAGCCTGGGCTACATAGACTCCTGTCTCACCAAACAAGGAGTTCAGGAAGTAACTTAGTGCTTAAGATTGCACTATGTGAAAGCACAAAGACCTGAGTTTGAATGTGCAGCACCCATGCCGAAAGCTAGGTGGACATGGCTGTGTGTGCTAAAACACCACAGTGGTTAGGGTACAGAAAGAAACATAGCCTAAGAGATGGTTGGCCAGCCAGCTTAGCCAAAATGGCCAGTGCTTAGGGTCAGTGAGAGACCTGATCTCAGGACAACAAAGTGGAGAGTAACAGAAGGCATATGGTATTCTCTTCTGACCACTGCACACCTGCGCGTGTGTGTGTGCATGCGTGTGTGCGTGCACGCACACACACACTTGCTTTCACAACTCACTTCCCCTTTGTGAACTTCAACATCTCATCCAAAATGTGTATGTAGCCATGAATACAACCTTCCAAGAGTAACTTTCTGTGACCCTGGGATTTTCTTGGCAGCAACTCAACCAACGAAGGGATGAACGTGAAGAAGTGCTGCAAGGGGTTCTGTATCGACATCCTGAAGAAGCTGTCCAGGACGGTCAAGTTCACCTATGACCTCTACCTAGTGACCAATGGGAAGCACGGGAAAAAGGTTAACAATGTGTGGAATGGAATGATAGGCGAAGTAAGTCATCTTTGCTACCTCTAGGCTCTCATGCCAGTAGAGGGCCTCGGGGTCCAGCGCTGTTGGATGGAGAGGATGTAGGCTCTGTTCTCTCTTCCATCCAGGTGGTCTATCAACGGGCAGTCATGGCCGTGGGCTCACTCACTATCAATGAGGAACGTTCTGAAGTGGTGGACTTCTCGGTGCCCTTTGTGGAGACAGGAATCAGCGTCATGGTGTCCAGGAGCAACGGCACTGTCTCCCCTTCTGCTTTCCTTGGTATGTGAACTTCATAGGAATGATTGCTTCCCTGCAAAAAAAAAAAAATCATGCATGCTCTGGGCTGAGAGAATACCTCAGCTGCTAAAGAGCTTGCTATGTAAGAGGGAGGACCCGAGTTTGTTCCCCGGTCTCAGGTGGAAAGGCGGGGAGTGGTGGCGCACACTTATAATCAGAGCTCTGGGGAGATGAAGAGAGATAGCCTAGAACACTTAGCCAGTTCTAGTCAAGTGAGGATCCTCATCTTTAAAAAAAAAAAAAAAAAAAAAAGCAGGCGACATATGGTATCTGGGACTGTCCTTTAGCATACCCCAAACACACACAAATGAAATTATAACTGTTGTTTTCATTGCTTAAGAACTAGGACCAGGATGGGCCTTGTTTGGTTCCGGGTGATCACAGATGTACATTCCAAAGAATGTTACACTTGACCTCTTCCTACTAACACCGTCCTACCCTATCCCCTCCACTCACAGGTTTTCATTTGTCTTTAACTTGGGCATCTCTGCTGATAAACACCATCACCTATTTAGACACTGATCTTGATTGTGTTGATTAAAGTATATTGCTAAAACCATGAAAACTTCTTGAAAAAACCTTTTCTGTCCCCAGTTAATTTGAAAAGCTGTAGACCTTTAGTCACCATCCACATGCACGTACCTTCTATTTCACTAATCATTTATTTACTAGAAGTAATGGAAACCTGCCCAGTGATTACAGAAGTAGTCCGAGGAATATAAACACTGGGTCAGAATCAATGGACTCGTATTTTAAACTGTGGCTATATCTTTTGTTAAACAGGAAATGCTTTCAGCTTTCCTCTTAACCATCTCATATATGTGTTTACATGAAAAATAATCAAGGCGGAGTTACTTTTCCTATTGTCCACTTCCCAAGAGCACAGGACTGTATGCACACATGCATTCTGGTGGGAGTCATAGAAGCTTGGTGGCGCACAGCCAAGGACAATTAATTTCTCCTTTAAAGTTACTGTGTGTGGCTATTGTACATTATTTCCCAGAAGTTGTCTCGTTGAACGTCATGAAGTTCAGATTATATTAACTTTCCTCTACCATGCCCATATAAATGAGAAGGTGAAGACAAACCTTTGTCTCAGGAGGAATGATGCATGAGCAAGGGAAATAGTTTTTATTAAGGTCAAGTAAATTTATACTTTTCCAGAGACAGGAAAACATCATTAAAGAAGATCACAAGGGCTGGAGAAATGGCTCAGCGGTTAAGAGCCCTTACTGCTCTTGCAGAAGACCTGGGTTCAGTTTCCAAAACTCTTTTTTTTTCTTCCAGACAGGGTTTCTTTGTGTAGCCTTGGCTGTCCTGGACTAACTTGGTAGACCAGGCTGACCTCCTACTCACAGTGATCCACCTGCCTCTGCCTCCAGAGTGCTGGGATTAAAGGCATGAGCCACTGTGCCCAGCAATGGCCTGTAACTCCAGTTACAGAGAATCTGATGCCCTCCCCTGACTTCCATGGGCACTGCATGCATGGGTGCACATAGACACATCCAGACTCAAACACACACACACATTGAATAAACAAACAAACATTTGCAAACGCAAATCAACATGTGGACACAAACTTTAACCCGTCATTTCACTTCGCCATGCCTTCATTTGTGTCACGTCAGCAGCCAACATCACTGCTCAGCTACTTTCCGTTGAGTGCAGTGTTGACTAACAGCACTTTTGGAGACTGCCTTAGTCGCAACAGCGTATGCAATGCCCATTTTCATTTCTGGTAATCCAGTTAAGCTGTTGGAACCCTTGCCACTCACTGCATTTGATTTTTGTACTTGTTACTTCAATGTTCACACCCTTTGTTGGTCTAATAACGAGCTCGGGAAAGACATAGCTTGTGATGTTTCTCCCCTTTGTCCTTTTGTTTGACACGGACTCTGAGATCCGTATCTTGAGAGAGCCTCATTACACCAGGAAAATGCGTCAGGCTCATCCCGACAGGAGTGCAGATTCTTAGCCATTATGTGATGGATGGCCAGTCCTTAGCTTCCTCTGCTTACTGTTCCTGCATTGCCCACCAGACTGTTCAGCACAACACAGCTGCCCTGCAGGTTAAGAAAAGATAGAAGGGACTGAATTCCATGCAGTGAAGTGGGAAAAAAATGGGCCCCTTTTCATGAAATGTCCATGGTCCTGAACCGGAGAGAACCATTTTTCCAGTGCAATCAGAGAATATTGGGTGTCCCATAAAAATGGGTCGCTGACAGTGAATCTGGCCTCAACCCAGTTTCTGTAGATATTTTATCTTGCCTGCGTTTGTAAAATATTTCCATTAAAAAGTCAACTCTTTTGCCAAATTTAACACCCCCTTTTCATACTGTCTCTTTAAAAATAAAATAAATAGTATATAAGGGAGCTACTTTCAAAGCTGTTTTCATGCGGTAAGCTTAATATTTTTCCTGCTCAACAGACTACATCCCTGGCTGTCTGTCTGTCTGTGCACCACATATTTATAACCCTGTCTGTTTGTCTGTGCATTCCATATTCATAACTCTGTCCGATTGTCTGTGCATCCCTTATTTATGGACATCATGTGCAGGTTTTGAAAGTCATAATGAGCCAAGCTAAGCTACATTTTTCCATCATGGGCTCCATCACCCATGCGGAGAGCCTAAACTCTCAAAATCTGATCTGATTGCGTTGGTCCTCATGATTTCTTATTCTCTCTCCTCCACAAACTCCATTATCTCACATGGGAAACTGCTAGTCAGGTAATGCTGCTGAGCATTTGTATAAAACCACCACCAGTGGCTCTTCAAGGACAGAGATATCGTCTCTTGTAATATTTCCATCCAGTTAATTCTAAGAACTTGGCGAGCAGGTTAGATTCTTTGATCCATATAAATGCTTACCTGGTCTCCCACACTGATGGTCCTTCATGGATGAATGTTTTAAAACACTAGAGGATATAACTTGGAGCTACTTAAGATATTTCTGGGTCACTCCTCAGATGCTATAGACTGGTTCACACACACACAGA
>OU015755.1:54492433-54504547 GCA_907169655.1 Acomys percivali
GAAGGAACATTTGGTTCAGTGGCTGGGATCAGTTTTCTGACTAGTATGTTAGTGTCTAGTATGTATTCTGCCAAACAAAATCTGCTGCAGGCTTAAAAATTCTGACCCATGAACAGAATGCAGTAGTGATTTACTCCTGATTTTTATGATGTTACCAGATCATAAATGGGAGTTAATTAATAAGTTTGCTTTTATTAACTGGGGGGTGCTTATTCATCACTGTGAACTGCACATCACCCTATCATTCCTGGTTTTAATTGTGGAATCTGTCATTTGGTCCACTATGTGGTGTATGTACGTAGCGTTTACAAAACAATGCTGAAGGCTTTTCCCAGAAAGCTCATGCACTTCTCACAGGCCCTGGCAGGACACACTCTGCCATTGCTACACCCTACTTGCAGAATTACTTTAACATCTTTATTCTTGATGATTAAATACTTTTTTGATTTCCCAATTATCCATCTACGTATCCCCTGTCTTGGCTGCACCTCATTACCAGTAACAGTGATTCCAGGAACATAATGTCATTTATTCCTCAAGCTGAAATCAGCTAAGATAAATCTCTGTTGCGGTCTCCATTCCTTGGACTCATTTTTGTGTTAAGCAGGGGAGCTGTACTGTCACCTATTGCCCTTTACCGTATTCCAGCTACTGAAGCTGCATCGCAGAACACTGTGTTGGGCTCCAAATTATCCAGCATCATTAAGGTTCCTGGTTACACATTTAAGATAATCTCTCTGGAATCTGAATGTGTCAGGACCCATAGACTTTATTCCTGACTGATATTAACAACTTCATAAAACTTTAAAGAAATGATGTGGTGTTTACCATCGAGTGGTATTATGTTTATTGTGCTTTGCTCTCAAAAGCGTTTTCTCTGGGGGGGAAATGACTTTCTTCAGTTCATTTGTGTCTGTGGGTGATATCCTCTCAACCATGTAATCAGGTGGACATGGGCTCGTCTTGATTTTTTTTCTTCTAAATTCTCTAATCTATCCATATCACACATGATAACACAGGTTTAATCAGCTAATTTTCTCATTATCAATCAGGTTATGTGGAAGTGGTCCTTTATTTATGGGATCTCTGAGCTTTCTAGAATGTTGTCAGACTTAGAACCTTGTGCCCTGCATAGTTCTGTGTAGGAAGATACCTGCCGACTGCCCACGTTACGTTCAGTGAACTATTAAAATGCCTTGGAAGGGAAGCAGCCATCTACCCACCACAAACTTCATCACTACACTCTTTATTGGTATCTTATTGAATTATTCCATGAATGTAGTATCTCTGAATGACTTTTGGTTCTATTTAAGCCCATTACTCACATCAGTAAGATTTGTAGACCACAGGGATCTCATCCATTGGCAGCAGAGGGTGGTAAATTGTGACCTTCTAATATTCTTGTCAATGCTGTGATTTTATAATCCTTTATAACAGGTTATAATTTTCCTTATAGTTCTGAAATTCCCTACACTTCTCATCACTAGTATATAATAGTAGAAAGGAAAGCAAAAATTAAAGCCACACATTTGTAGAGTCCATATACTAGAGCTTTGGGTCTGGCTTATTTCTCCTCAGCTTAGATTTTCTAGAGAGTTCTATGATTATGTAGACCCTGTGGCCTGTTTATTTACTCTAACTGCTTCCTTCTAATCTTATCATTCTTTTTTGCTTATATTATCCTTGACCTGGTTTGTGTAATGTCACATTCTCTTCTCTATTTTTATCATCTTATGTACAGTCTTATAAAGTATCTCAAATCATTTTGTAAAGAATGGTTTCACATATGAATAAAAATGACCAGCTCCTTCGCAACGATTAGGTTTGAGGAGAGCTAGCGGGTGGGTGTGTGGGACTCCTGCTGGAGGTGAGGCAGAAGTGACTGGCTGTGCACTCACCCATCCCTTATCTCCCCGCCCCGCCCCCCACAGAGCCCTTCAGCGCCTCTGTCTGGGTGATGATGTTTGTGATGCTGCTCATCGTCTCCGCCATCGCTGTCTTTGTTTTTGAATACTTCAGTCCTGTTGGATACAACAGAAACTTAGCCAAAGGGAAAGGTAAGGCAGCCCTTGTGAGCCCAGGATGAAGTGGGTGCTGTTCCGGGGCTGGAAAGGTGGCCCAGTGTGCAATGTGCTTGCTGTGCAAGCACGGGGAGCTGAGTTCACATCCCCAACACCACATACAAGCCAGATTGCATCCATAACCCAGTACTGGAGGTAGAAGAGCAGAAACAGGCAGACTCCGGGGCCTTGCTTGTTGGCCAGTCTAGCCAGTTGGTGAGCTCTAGATTCAAAACACCAAGATGGACAGTGAAAGAGGAAAGATGCTCAGGTTTGAACTTAGGCTTTCCCATGTGCATGCACATGAATAGTGCACACACACACACACACACACACACACACACACACACACACACACGCATGCACACATGTGCTCATGAGTGCGTGTGCACACATACACATACGCAGATATTTTTAGTTTTATGGCACTTTACTCCACATTGCTTCATAGGAATGGTGCCAGCATATTAATGTGACAAGTATGATCTATTTACTTGAACTTAAAACAAGAAACATTTTAATCTCATTATAATTTGAAGTCAATAGTGGTTAAGTAAGAATCATTGATATTCAATTTGTTGAGAAAACAGAGTTGAAAGGTTTTGGCAATTCATTTAAAAATGCAGATCAAAAGAAATATTAAAATCACAGCAAGTTTCCATTTCAATCTATGCAAATAAAATGACCTGATAGATTCCACTTTAAGAACATTCTTCAAACTAGTGAATCATATTTGCATTAGTTTGACAATAAATATGACTATAAAGTGGTATATTTCCCCAGAGTTAAATTCTGCCCTTGATGGTGTCTGATCATCATGTACCATAGTTGATAAAAGAAGAATTGGTAGACAGAAAGTGAAATGTAAAGATATTCATTGGCTTTAACTCACTAAGAGGCTTGCTAAATACACTACATCATTTTGAGTAGATTTTCCTTAATGCATGGCACCTCAATGCATGGATGCTATCAGAAAGATGCTCCATCAAATTCCTTTCGCCAAAAGTGACTTGATATTGCAGAGAACAGGGCAGGAGATTTTGACAACAGAAATGGAGCTCAGGGCTACAGCATTTGCCTAGCACATGCAAGGCCCCCACATTTGGTACTCCCACCATGCTTACACACACACACACACACACACACACACACACACACACACACACACACACACAAATAAAGAACTTCATGTCTCAAATATTCCTCCAGAATAGTACATCATTTAATTCAACACGTATACATTTGACTTGAAAGATTTAATGCTAGAAGCAGTCAAGAGGTCATGAGAACTTATTGGAGTCATTGTTTCATTACAATCCTTCTACCTTTAGCTGGTGAAGAGCAGTGAACATCACACTTGCCACCTCCCATACCATGCAAGTGCCATGCATATCCATGTGTTTAAGTAAGGGCTGGACTGCGAAGGAGCTTTCAGCACAGTGGAGGCTGAGGTGATTCCCCGTGATGATCACACTAGGCTAAAACAGGACTTTCGCCATCAGAGTATGCAGTTGTGCATTCACACACTCAATGCAAGGACATTTACTGAGTATATTCTGTGTGCCAAGCCCCATGAGGGTGCAGGAGAAAACAAGGTGAATCTGATGGAGTCTTCCTGACTCTCATAGACTTTAGGACTTAGCTGAGGAGACGAGATGTAATTAGTCATCACAGATGGTAGAAAATTACAGGAAGCACACAAATCAGACTCCTGCGATGGCGAGGGGTGGGGCACTGCTTTAGACAGGATGCTGAGGTGAGGAAGCATGTTCAGAATCAGCGATGGTCCGCTGAGAGCTAAAGGAAGAGTTTAGCTGTGAGGAAGACAGAAATGAGCATCCAAGGTAGCAGCAGCAGCCAATAGAAACGTTTGGAGTTAGAAGCAATCCTGACGTGTCTAAGAAGCAGAAAACAAAAGCAAGCCTGATGGCCTAGCCCTGTCATCTAACTCCAGTGAAACAGAAGGACAGCTTCAAGGCTATCCTGGGGGCACAAAGCAAGTTCTAGACTAGTCTAGGGAATCTTCCAGACCTTTCAGAAGGCCCGAGGATGCAGCCCAATGGCAGAGTGGAGGGCCCTGGGCTCCACTCTTAGCAATAGAGACAAACAAACAAAAAATAAAAGATGGAAGACTTGAATTAGGGAGGAAGACGTAATGAGGGTTTGGGGGGGTAGTTCCCCCAGGTAAGTTTGACAAGGTGGAATAAGGCATGGATATGATCAAAATACACAGTATACATCTATGAAATGTCAAAGAATAGTAAAAAAAAAAAAGATTAGGGTAATTTAGACTTAGATAGGGGCTATGTATGGAGTGGAGACAGGTGGATATACAGGTTAGCACTGTTCACATAATGGGGAATAGAAATGATCCACAGAGAATAAAATTTCTGCTCTGGCTCCTCCCTTGGTCAAAGGATGCATCAAAAGGCATCAAAATCAACCCCAGACAATCCAGCACACCCTCGTCTCTTCCCCACTTGCTTCTCATTGTCTCATGGCTCTCTGTGTCCTGCTCCTGTGTGTGTTGACAGCACAGGCAAAGAGAGTGCCTTGTTTCTCTACAGAGTGTTTTCTGATGCATTTCACTGCACTTTACAGGGTAAGTTACATGGTGGGGTGACAGAATTCACAAATCAGGAACTCCCCAAAGTGTCCCTAGGGTCCCACTCTCAGCCTTCTACCTATGATTCCTACATGGCTGTCACTTCTGGTCAACCCTTTTGTGGTTAAGCAGCTGACAAAGTTAACTAGAGTGACCCAAGGCTTCCTGACCTCTTGGGAGTAAGTCCAGCAAATCATAAAACCAGGCAGAGAAAATCAGGGGAGACTGAGAATTATAGGGTTAACTGCTTTCTACTTCACACATCCTGCATGGTGGGCATGGGTATGTGGGTATGTGGGGGCTAGTCCTGCCTCCAATGAAGAGAGATTCTTCTCTTAGGTCCCTGCCACCCAAGGGAGCCCACTTCTGCAACTTTATTTATTGCCCACTTACTCATATTGCTAGCTCTGGTCTCATAGATCATTTTGTCATATCTTCATTTACTTAAATGACATAAAAATTAACCTTCTGCTTTAAAAAGTCATTTTTCTCTCTCAGAGCAAGGGCACAAATTGATTTGTTTCTCCTGGTAAGATATGAAGTCTTGAAAACCCTCACTTGAGTGCTTTACCATCCTCGTATGCCCCACCCCAATAAATTTCCACATGTTGTTCTGCCTTCTTAGTTAAGCCTGTCACAAGCAACACTTAAGAATCTCAAAAGGGACACGCTGCTGAGAGGATACAGAGAGAGCATGGAACGGTGTCGTGATGTCAGTTCCATCTCTGTGACCTGCAATGAAGCTTCTCCCATCCGTGAAGTGTTGGAAGAATTAGGCTCTATTGTTCTGTACCTGAACGTCTCCATTTGGAAGGCGTTTGATTCCTATATTGTGCACACTTTACATATGAATTTGAACAGGAGCAATTTCCAGGGACAACTGAATTAGAATGCCAAGCATGCTCCTGCCAGGTTGAATGGCTCTTAGGGACAGCCAAGGGTGAAGCATCCCCCATCCCCACCGCCGACCCCGCCCTGCTGCCTTGTACACACCTCTGCAGGATTCCGTTATGTTTACTTTATGTATTTTCTTAATTATTTGAGAATTTCATTAGTGCACACAACGTGTTTTGATCAAACCCAAACTTAAATCTCTTTCCTCCAAGTTCTCCTTTACATTTTTTTAAGGAGTTAGGTTTCCCCAAATGGAAATCAAATTCAAATTTAAAAACATGTCCTAGCACCACTTTTCACGGAAACCCCCATTTTGCATAACTATTTTCTTCTTAAGAAATGTGGTAAAAAATCCAGTTAGCTAGAAATGTGAGGAAAATGCTAATTATCTTAAAGCAAAAAAAAAAAAAAAAAAAAAGGAGGCTGACTGCAGTGAGGTTCTGGGGACAATGGAAGAGCATAACCCTGATATGCTTTTGTCTTCCAGCCCTCTAGTGCTACTGGCAACTGCCGCAGTTCACACACACACACACACACACACACACACACACACACACACACACACAAGTATTCACTCTGAGAAGAAAATGCTCTGACTGTTCTTTCTGATACTTGCAGCTCCCCATGGCCCTTCTTTCACAATTGGAAAAGCTATATGGCTCCTCTGGGGCCTGGTCTTCAACAATTCTGTGCCTGTGCAGAACCCTAAAGGCACAACCAGCAAGATCATGGTGTCGGTGTGGGCCTTCTTCGCCGTCATCTTCCTGGCAAGTTACACAGCCAACTTGGCTGCCTTCATGATCCAGGAGGAGTTTGTGGACCAAGTGACAGGCCTCAGTGACAAGAAGGTAAGGAGATTCCATTTCCTTGCTGACTGGGCTTTCATGCTGGTGTCCTCCACAGGGGGGATTTGGGGGCCTCAAGGGCCTGACCTCAAACTCTGTGACTCGAAAGCAGGAGATTTACCTCACGGATTACATATTTATATAACAATTCAGAGAAGGCGTTGTAAACTCCACCACCTGCCATGTAAAGGGCTCTTCATCCCAGCTTCTCCGTGTGCTTGCTTCTCACATTTGTAAGACCTCACGAATGCTTACACTGATGCTTTTGCTGCTCAAGATCATCCTGTCACACTGGTTGAAACTCAGTCTCCTCAGGGACTCGATACTGAAGAGGCTGTGTTGCCTGGACAAGCAGAAACACTCAGTGAGGAGCTGGAGGAAGCCCCTGCCCTCTGTGACCTCGAATGGGTCTTGTATACACGGCGTGCCTTGAATTGCTAGCACACAACTTTTTTTTTTTTTAAAAGTCACCTCTAAGCTCTATCCAGAGACACGATTATTTGATCTGTTGTTTGCTGTGCAATCAAGTCAGCCTCACCAGTGGCAGTTCTTTCTCTGTGAAATGAGCATAGAGGTGTTCATTGCCCTCTGTCTCTTCCTTGATACGCTTTAACACGCCCCGCCCACCTCAGTAAGCTGGGCGCCATAGCACCTGCTCTCCCCATGCTGCCCTGAATTCCAGAGAGGGCTGTGGGGTTTGAGTGACTATTCAGAAATTGACACAGAGGATGAAGAGAGGTAAAATGGGTTCATTCTCCTATTGAAAATTTAGCTCAGGAAACAAATCTCGACTTGCTAAACTCAGCAGTGCTGAGCCTGCAGCGCGGCGGCGGAGATTTTCTGTCTCGTGTGTGAGGATAATTTGTCTCTTTATAAAACCTCCCTGTCGCATCTTGTTGACATAAGTCTGCATCTATCCTTTCGGCATTCATCAACAAACTGCTGAGTAGAAAATCAGTCCGTGAAAAAGCCTTTGCAGCTTATCCATAGCGTACATTCTCGGAGAAAGAGGTACACGGTGTCCTAGAAATAGAGGCAGCAAGAGGTCAAAGATGGTGTCCCCTTCATAGAGGTGACTCAGGAGTGCCCAGCCTCTCTCAGAGGGCTGGAAAGCTACCCACACAACCGGAGTAAATGCCCTTCTATTCCAACCTCATCCCTTGCTCCCCATCCCACACACCAGGCTCATTCCCCGCCTGGTGCCTTTTGGCTTCCTGGGTCCCCTGTGTGGACCATTTTATCCACATCTTCTTATGGCTGCTCTTCCTTGAAATTCAGGTTGGAGAGAAAATATCAAGCCCTCAGGGAGAGCTTTCCTGGCTACGGGGATGAACCTGGCAGGCTGATCTAGAGCTCTCCAGAAGCTAGAGTTTTTAGTAGGAGGAAGTAAACGATGCACAAGTAAACATCAGAGAAAACGGAGGTGCCAGGCAGGGAAGGGTCTTAAGGGGTTAAGTTGATAAGACTAAAGTTGCCTCAAGAAGGAGAGCCTTGCAGTTGGTCAGTCAGTTTGTCTGTCTTTTTTCCTTCATAGTGGGAGTGAATGAAGGGACGGCTTTACGCTGCCACGGGCTGCATCTCCAGCCAGCCTTTTACTTCTGCTTGAGACTGGGCCTCACTGTATTGCCCAGGCTGGCTGTGAGCTCAGTCTGTAAACCAGATACGCTTTGAACTTGTAATCGTTCTGCTTTTGCCTCTTGAGTAGCTGAGATTAGAGGCTTGCCCTTCCAGGCTATGGTAGAAAAGGTTTTTATAGCATTATAGCGGAGGTTGGATGGAGACGGGAGTGTGTGCTATTAAAGTGTCGGCTGAATGCATAAATGCACCCATGCTATGTTAGGCATGTGTGTTCTTCACATGGACTCTCACCGGGTCCGTGTCTGCAGCACCTTTGCCTGCTCTTTGCAAGCTTTGCTGATAAAGTCTCATAGCAAGGGTCTTTGGCACCGCAATGATACCATTGAGGTCACCTGTAATCCGTATGAGCAGTACGAAGGCCCAGGTTCCCTCGCTCCTCAGATGGACGGCTGGAGGCATGGGGACTCTTCAGAGATAGCCACAGAATCAGAGTCTCAAATGTTTCCTCTATTCGATCATCAGACGGACCCTCAGCCAGCTCCCTGCCTGCTTTTAACGCCCCGCCTCCATTGCTAAGTCATTTTCATCTGAAGTTTTGGCTCATGGTTTAGACGTGAGAACCCCATCTAAGGCAAGTGGGATCCACGGGTCGCTGAAACATCGCATCCAGAGGTTAGCGCTCTGTTCCCTTTCTGCCAGCACTAGCCACATCACTTGACCTCACTGCCTGCTGGGGCTTCTCTGTGGATCTAGGACCCTTTTGGAGAAAGTGAGAAGATGCTAGAGCTGTGCATGTGCCTGCTCTAGCCTGCAAAACCCTGACCAAAACCAACATAGGGAAGATCGAGTTTATCCACCTCCAAGGAAGCCAGGCCAGGGGCTGACGGCAGGCACCTGGAGGCAAGAACTGAAGCAGAGACCACGGAGGGATGGGTCTTCACGTCTTCCTTCTAGGCTCTGATTCAGGACCACTTGCTCAGGATGAACTGGGCCCTCCTACATTGATCAGCAATTAAGAAAATGTCCCTCAGACCAACCTGATGGAAGGGGTTCCCCGCTGAGAGTCCCCCTTCCTAGCTTCGTCTAGGTTTATGTCAAGTTGATGAAAACTATGGCAACTGTATGTCCTTTGACGTGTTTTCTAGGCACAAGGTATTATTCAATGTCTCTAAGATACAATGAGGCCAAAGATGCAGTTCTTAGAGGAAGTGACTGGGGAAGGCAGTGGGCAACTCTACGCTGAATGGGAGGCTCTAGCACAAAATCAGCTGAAAAACAATTTTGCTTTTGTCATGCTTCTGTGGGTTCATGTGGAGGTCAGAGGTCAATGCCAACTGCCTTCTTCAGTCACTCTCCACATAATGCTTTTGAAACCAGACCTCTTACTAAACCAGGAGCTCACTTTTTGTAGTAGATCAGCTGAGCAGCAAGCCCCCTGGACCCTCGTTTCTGCCCCCTTCTCCTTTCCCCAGTCCTAGGCTTGTAGGTTTGTGCTGCCATGCTCAACTCTTTCATGGGTGCTGGGAATCCAAATTCAGGTCCTTAAGTTTGTGCAGCGGATACCTTACCTACCACTCCATCTCCTGAGCCCTTTTGTTTCTATTTTCAACAACAAAGAGGAAGAAATCCCTTGCATTATAGTTTAGAGTCTAAATAATATAACTACTTGTGAGAAAACAAATTTAAAGCAGCCATCATGTGGCTGACCTCTGGTTTGGAAGTACCCAGTAACAGAGGCTGTATCCCCATGGGCCCAGCTCAGCCCCCCTGTGCCCAGCATTGGACACAAGCTGATGGGTCTTTTAATTAAATGCTTGATGCAATTCGATAAACAGATCATTTCTGAGTAAATAATCTAAATGCTTCTATAAGATTAAGGGCAGTTACATTAGGAAAGTTGGCAAAAATGTACATCTGTATTGAATCTATTCGTTTTAATATGGTGCACAAGGGTTGGTTTTGCTTTGTTGTTTTAATCATGAGAACCTGTGTGGCCGCTCAGGTTTAAGAGTCTTTTAAACTAGAGCTTGCTGTGAAAGAAACATGTTTGAGGCCCATGGTGTGCTCAGATAAAGGATAGCTTACATAATGAGTAGGTGACTCTGTGAAAGAAGCTTCCAGAGACTGGGAGGAAAGTTGGGATGTTAGTTAGTGCGGACCCTTTCAAAAATACTGAGAATCACACTGACAGAGAAATTCATGTCTGAGAGGCAGACTGTCTCGTTTGGGATCACACAGACCTGAGTTCAAATCCCAACCCTGGCCTCTGATGGTTGGAAGGCTTCCCACATCTCAGAATCCTCCTGGACTCAACTTCCCAACAAAGGAATATGCTAATTCTGCTCTGGCAAGGTGGATATGAGGATTAGGGCTAATCTTCTCACCATGCCTGGTATGCTTATGTGTTATTTCCTCCTCCCCACTTCCTCTTTGCACTCCCCCTCTCCCTGTTCTTCCTCAATCCTCCTCCTACTTCTTGTCATTGTCATCATTACTGCCTTGTTCAAACTATTCCTCTTCTGGAGCCTGGGAAGTTACTGTATAGAATTACTTCTGCAACTATCCATTCAGGGATTTAGGGGCTTTCCTGGTAGGGGAGCTGGGTGTTTTTCTTTTCTCAGAGTCATGGTGCCTTGAGACTGGGGTGGGGGGGTGGGGGGGTCACAGTCTAGGCAGGAAGGTCTTTGAACCAATCTTTCTTCTGTTGAAGGCTACTTCTAGTTGGTCTCCCATTGAGAAGTGTGTGTGATATGTGCTGCAGAGCTAGCTTGGCCATTAAGGGCCTTGTCTTTCTCCTCACTAAGACCTGAGTCTGATCCTCAGAACCCACGGTGGCACATGTTTGTTATTCCAGCCCTGGGAGGGGCCGCCTGCTTGGTCTTTTTGGCTCACTGGCCAGCTAGCCTGGTCAGCTTGGAGAATTCCAGGCTAGTGGAGATTCTGTCTCAGAAAAGGGGGACAGCCCCTGAGGAACCACACTGGACATTCCCCTCTGACAGCAGCATGCACCATACTCACATGCATATGCACTTGTACATATATGACTCACTCACTGAGGACGATTCTAGGAAGAAAGACCCCAATTACTAGGTATTTCTGGTCTACAGTCATGGAGACACTTTTTTCCCAGTCTTTAGCTTTGGCTTCATAAGAACACAGGATGAAGAAATGCCCTAGTGAATTGGTGAATTGATCTTGAAAATCACATTCCTTAGCTTTGAGTCTATCTCTTGCATCATAAATGCATGCCATAGTCCACTCACTTAGATGACCTTCAGGCCTGTCCTCAGACTGAATAGAGATGAAAGATCATTAGGAAAAGATCCGATGCTTTCCACACTGCAATGATACATGCTAAAGCTATGCTGACTGATGACAGTTACCAAGAACAACACACGTGTGACCACTCTGAAACATGGAATATGATTTGCATGAAGCAATCTAATTACATGCCATTTCAAGCATGTTATGAGTAATTTCCAAAGCTATGCACAGTGTATGTAGATAAGAGAAAAGGCTCTGGAGGCTTCATGGTCTGCCCCCAAACAACCCAATTCTTCAGTGGGAAATAAGGAGCCTCTAGGAGCTTGGAGGCACTTTCCTGATCTGGACGATGTGATGCCCTTGATCTTCTGTGGTCCCACTGACATGGGAGGCTCTGTACCAGCTCTATGTTCATCAAAGCCACAACCGCTCCTCTCTGCTTACATGGTTGCCTGGCTGGGAAGAAGTCTGATCAGAAATCATTCCAGGAGAAATCATGGACTTCTACAGTATAGACCTAGTTGAGAAAGACGAGCCACACTTGAGGCCAACTTTACAGGCAGAGGGTCCTGGCTCTTCTGTGAGCCACAGAATTAATGGAAATGTTTGGAATCTTTAAACGCATCTGTAGATCAATGATAGTGATAGTTGCACAAAGTGAGTGAGTGTGTTTAATGCCAGTGGTTGACACATTCAAAATGTTTTGTGTTCTATGTTACATAAATTTTATTTCAATTTTAAAAATACATGAATGTACTTTAAAGTCCAGAAAAACACAGCATTATGGCATCAGAGTGTGTTTGCATGTAAAAACAATGAACACCTCTAAGGTGTGTGTGTGTGTGTGTGTGTGTGTGTGTGTGTGTGT
>OU015755.1:54504557-54515229 GCA_907169655.1 Acomys percivali
CACACACACACACACACACACACACACACAAATGCAAGGGGCACCCACCCAGGCAGGAGACTCTAAGTTTAGACAATGGATGGCCCCTTATCACAGATCCGGTTACAGCTGCCAGTTCCACAGCAGCATGCCTCATTTTGGGAAAATGATTTTCAACAGGAACTTTTAATTAACAGTGAAAAAGAGTGTGTGTTCCAGAAGCAAGAGTAGTGCCTCTGGTTGATCTATCTCTTGAGTAGACTTGAACACTTTGCCTCACAGTTCTCAGTTTTGTGGAAAGCATGCAGAGAGAACCCCTGGACTATAGTCCTAGTGTTGTTGGCAGTTGCTCGCTGGGCATCCTTAAACAGTGGTCCTAGTGTTGGCACTGGCTCATTGGGCATCCTCCCCCTAACAGAATCTCCAGGTTCTCATGTTTTATTTATTTTTGAGACAATGTCTTGATATGTGGCACAGGTTAGCCTTGAACTTGTGACCCTCTTGCCTCAGCCTGAATGCTATGATCCAAGTGTATACCCCATACCCAGCTTTCACACAGGTCATATATGCCAAGCCTCAGTTTCCTCATATATGAAATGGAGCTGTAAGAGGAATCTTATACCTGAGCTGCTCTTAGGTTGCAAGGCCAATATTTTTAGAAATTTGGGGCACACTTTTATCCTCATGTAAGTCCTGCGGAAATATCATTACAAAAACCACTGACCTGATGAAGCATGGGTCATTATGACCACTGTCTTCTAGTTTCAGAATCAGTCTGTAGGAAACTTCTGTTCTTATTTTTGCCCACACTGAACAAAAAGTACTAACGTGTTAGTTTCTAATGCTTTCTTTATTGCAGCTATTTGGCAAATCTTATAATTTTTAGTCTTGATAGTAACCCTATAAGGGAATTGCTGTGGTCCCAACTACAGGTTTGAAAGGCAGATAGGAGACAGGATGAGTTGAAATGACTTAGCAATGGTCCCAAGTTGGGAAGTGAAGGAGTCTCAGCTGAGTCTCATGGTCCCACCTGTGCTGCCTCAGACAATTGTATTTCTAGGATGCTGGCTGCATCAGTTAACTTCTAATGGAGTTGAATCCCCTAAAACATTATCTACATACATTATATACATACATAAAAAGTTCTAGCAAAAAAACCCTGTAATTGTGTACAATTAGTGTTATACTTATAGAATGTTTTAAAGCTGTGAACACGAGGCTGGAGTGAAGGCTCAGTCAGCCAAGTGCCTTGCAGGCTTAAGGACCTGAGTTTCATCTTCCAGAATTCCATCCACACTAAACTATTTGGAAAGTTCCAGGTTCAGTGAAAGACCCTGCCTCAAAACACAGTGTAGATTTTGTCTTGAGGAATGATGTCTAAGTTGACTTCTGCCCAGCCTAAGTAGGCAAACACATGAGCACCTGAACACATATGAACACATGCAAGCACGCACACACACACACACACACAAGCACACCCACGGTCACATGGGCACATGGACATGCACATGCATGCACACATGCACATGAGCACACACATGCACACACAAGTACATGCACACACATGCCCCATGCACACGAATGCACATGCGCAGAAGGTATGGAAGGTAGTATCAGGAAGTTAGCCAAGAAAGAATCGTGGAGCATAGAAAACTTCTATGCAAACCAGTGGAGGCTTTGGCTCATAAACTGTCCCCAAGTCTGCCATGAGCCACGTACTGTGGCTGGCTACTGTTAGGACCCCACAGATGCTGCCTGTGTAAATGCTTGGGAGAATGGAGATGAATTTGTGACATCATGCAGCTATTTTCTGGAGTTGAGAGCAGGGTCTGATTGGTAGCAATGATGGAAAGAAAAAGCTTTGTTGTACAACAGATAAATGAACTTGAGTAAAGTAGACCCTTAACTCCTCCAGCTTCTCTCGGTGCCAACCGTGTGCCTACCATGATGTTAGTCTCTTACATAGCACAGGAAAGCTAACCCCAGCAAATATTTGTTGAGCAACAGTTCAAGCCCTCTTCTCAGTTCTGGGGAACAGAACAGACCGTGGAAATAAAAATACAAGCCAGATACTGTTTCCACCTTCCTGGAGATCACAGCCCCGTGGGAGATGTGATTGAGCACAAAGAAAGCCCCAAAGACTCTTTTTATCCTGTTCTGTCCTGTTACATGTTGAATGTCGGTCACTGTAGGAATGCTCACTGTTTCTTCTCTTCTCTTCCTTTTCTTCCCCTAACTCCCCCTCCCCCAGTTTCAGAGACCTCATGACTACTCCCCGCCTTTCCGATTTGGGACGGTACCCAATGGAAGTACAGAGAGAAACATCCGGAACAACTACCCCTATATGCACCAATACATGACCAAATTCAACCAGAGGGGAGTGGAGGATGCCTTGGTCAGCTTGAAAACAGGGTAAGGGCGGTGGCCTCTCCTTCTCTGCACGCATCAGTGCTTAAACCTGACCGAAAATGACTCTGTGCTCCTTGGTGCTTATCTGGGAGACTGGCTGTATTTTCTGGTGAGCTACTGCAAGCTAGATGGCCCCTAGCAGAGTCGTGTTTGTGTTAATCTGATGAGCAGTGTGGATTTCCTGTTAAGAGACAGCAGCCCACAAAGTATGGAAATGCGAAAAAGCCCAGAGGGGTTCCTTAAACTGATAAAGAAGTTGATCTGACCAGACTCCCTCCGTGGGCTATTTTAGCAAAGCAGAAAGACCTAAAAAGGTGGAGAGCTTAAATAAATGAAAACTCGATTTCCATTAGATTATTTTAGGGATAGTAGAATCCTGGTAAAAGCTTGACAGTGCACTATTGGTGAAGGTGGCTGGGGATGATGCTCAGAGGCAAAACTCAGTGTCTGGAATGCGGAAGTCCAAAAATTCACCCTGGACACACTGACAAAGAGAAGAGGTGAAAGAGAAAGGAAATATGGAAGGACAGGGGTAAGAACTCAAATGCTTTCTAAAGACAACCAGAGTTCTGGTCTACCCATTGACATGCTTGAGTGAAGCTGTATTAGTTAGGGGTCTCTAGAGGAACCGAACTGGTGTAATGAATATATGTATTCATATACTAGCCAAGTAGAATGCCCTATAAAGATTGAGAGGTTAAAGAAATGAATACTGTTAGATTATTTGGGGGAGGGTAGAATACTGGTAACAGTTTCACAGCACAATATTGATGAAAGTGGCTGGAGATGAATGAATATATATATATATATATATATATATATATATATATATATAGAGAGAGAGAGAGAGAGAGAGAGAGAGAGAGATTATTATATGTATGAGATTTATTAGAATGGGAGCTTATAGGCTGTTGTCCAGCTAGTCCAACAATGGCTGTCTACCAATGGACGGTACAAGAATGCAGTGGTTGTTGTTCATTCCATGGCGTTGGATGTCTCAGTTGGTCTTCAGCACATGCCTGCCAGCAAGAGCAAGATGGACAAGGCAACAAGCTTCCTTCTTCCATGTCTTTTATATAGGCTGCCGGCAAAAAGTGTAGCCCAGATTAAAGTGTATGGTATCGCCCCACCTCAAAAGATCTGGATTCAAAGTAGGTCTTCCAACTTAAAATGATTTAATTAAGAAAAAATTCTCACAGATAGGCCCAGCCACTTGTGTGTTAGTTAATTCCAGATATAGTGTCAAATTGACAACCAAGGCTAGCTATTACAAATCCATACCTCACCAACTTGACACACAATCATATCTCCTTAGTTATGCTTTCATTTACAAATGAAAAAAATAAGTAGGTCATAATTATTCCCAACATGATATAATTATCAGGTGCACAACTATAAACTTATTATAAATTTTTAGAATAGGTGGCAATGTCCTTTGAGGGACACTCTTTTAATATTCCAAACTCAAATATGATAACCAGTGATATTCTCTTAATTGATGGTATATTATGTGATAAAGAAATTGAGGAAGGAAAACAGAAATATCTATACAAACACATTCTTGACAAATTATGATGGAAACATATCTACTGTAATCATTGCTGCAACTGGTTGTGTGTCCTTTATAATTACAAACCTTACCTCCCATTCCATATTTCCTTCACCCTCAGCAAGCTCCTCAGCAGGTCTTTACTCTTTTCCTGGAGTTGTGACCCATCCCTGCATTCCTGAAGGGTCCGTGCCCTTTGTCACCCTGCCTGGATTAGGCTATTGTAGTTCCCATTGACTTTAATCACAGGACATGGTCACACCAAGACCCGCCCTCCAGACATCAACTATCTTGCCTTCATTGTGGAGAAGCAATCCAGTGTCTCCTTGGTCGTCTGGGTCAATCACCCCTCCTAACACTGTTGTTCCTTTCTTAGCCTGCTGGGTGAAGGTCATCAGAAGCTCGAAGTGGCCAGGGGGAAAGTCTGAGCTTCCAGTTCCATGAAATGTTTCTTGTGTCTCCTGAGAGGAGCACCCCCTCCCTTTGGAACCAAAACTTCTAAGGCAGCAGAAGTAAGGTCTTGGGAATAGGAAGCGAACATTTTCCTAGTGGGTCACTGGGGTGACAGTGGATGGAACTATGCCCCTTTCCACTCTTGATCTCTGGACCCATGTATTTTGGTTATGGGAGAAACCATACCATATATTGGATGCTGATTTAAAGCATATACTAGCGTCTGGAAAACACTGCCCCAGTCCTCTAGGCTGCTGCCACATGATTGGCTCTTTACCTGTGTCTTCACCATTCTACCTTTCATCAGACCAAATACTTCAGTATGGTGATAACATGGCAAGACCAGTGCATTCCATGATCGCTGGTCCATTGTTGCAATTCTATAGCTGTGGTGTGAGTTCCTTGGTCAGAAGCAATGCTGTGGTATACCGTGGGATACCATGATGATGGAGAAGGCATTCTCTAAGTCCAGGGATGGGGTTTTGGCAGAAGCATTATACGCAGAAAAGGCAAGTCCATAGCTGGAATGAGTATCTACTCCAGTAATGGCAAAGCATTGTCCTTTTCATGGAGGAAGTGGTCCAGTATAGTTACCCCAGGGACTGGTCACCACGGGGTCTGGTGCTATATCTGGGCCTCCGTGTTGGTCTCTGATGTTGGCAGATCCAGCACTCAGAAGCAGTTGTAGTCAGGTCAGTCTCTGGAGTCCACACAGGCACTCACAGGCAAGGGCATCTGCACATACAAGTGGACATACAGACACAGAGAAGCGCAGGATGGGGAGTCAGCTCAGATGCTTAGACCATTTGCTACACAAACATGAATACCTGGATAGGATCTGAAAGAACCTATGTTTAAATAAAAAGCCCAGTGTGGTGACATTTCCATAAGATCCCAGTGAAGTGGTGATAGTAGTGACAGGAAGGTTCCTGGCTGGCCTGCCTTGTCCAGTCTGTGAGTTCCAGGCCTGGGAGAAATCCAGTCTGGACAAATAAGCTGGAGAGCACTTGAAGAAGAATCTGACACTGACCTATGGTTGCCACACGTATGTGACACCTGTGAATGCATCCATCTTCAAACCCCCACACATAAGAGAAACAGAGATACCACATTCAGTGGGCACAAGGTTATGCTCTAGAGACAGTCACTGTTTCTTCCCCCTATTAACTCTGAGAGGTTTTTTGTGTGTATGACCTTTATTTAATCATTCCGAGCCTCATACTTTAAATGGGATTAATCACAGGACCTAATTCATAAGAATTCTGTGACAAACAAGACGGACGGATGTGTTGGAGAGAGCATCCGGGGTAGCACCTGGCAGAAGATGGCACTTAATTGTTATTGCTGTCGTTTGTTGCAAAGGTTAAATTCCATTTGCGCACCTTCAAGAAGTCAGGGATGTGTGAAATACAATTTAGAAGAATTCCATTAAAATGATTTCATTTTAAATGAAGGAGTTTTATAATGAGAGAAGTTTTGATTATCTAGAAAATTAGCTTTGGTGGAGAATCTCAGTTGTCTGGGGTTTCTGAGCCTGACACGTGACTGCAGGTACAGTCTCTGCTCAGCCTGGCACCTCCTTCCTCTAGCTTCTCACATTTGGGGGTGTCTTAGAAGGCCCTCCACACTGTCCAACTAGACACTGCCTGCTGTACCATTCCTCAGGAATGCATTTGGAAAGCAGCCTCCCCTACCAGGCCTGTGTCTGGAATTCGATTGGTATCTTAGGACAGACAGGAAGAACATTTCTTCAGAAGGTAAGCTCATGACTTAGCCCAAACTCACACAAGACTAGTTCTGGCTTGGAAGGAATTTTTTAAAAAAGTTTTAAGATGCATACACAAAAAACCCCACAAACAATTAGATAGTAAATAAATTATTTTGATGGCTCTGTACTAAATGGTGTGGTTAGTTAGTTGGTGGTCCCTAGCAGTAGCCATCCACATCATCTCTAGAAGTATCTTCCAGCAACCCTTTTCCCTTCTAAAGATGGAGGTCAATTCCGATAGTAGAACCCATAAATAAAGCCTGGCGGTGGTAGCACACGCCTGTAACCCAGCACTCCAGAGACAGAGGCAGGTGGATCTCTGTGGTTGGAGGCCAGCAGGATCTACAACATGAGTCTAGGACAGCCAAGTTTACACAGAACAACAACAACAACAGCAACAACAAAACCATAAATAACATCCATCATTTTTGTTCCACTTTTCTGTGTCTTCTTTAGCACAGCGGTCTGACTGTAAGCCTGTTGCATTGAATCCCAGGTCTCACTTCTTACCCTGTGTAGAGTTACATACCCAGCACGCACGCTTCACAAGTTTATCTATCCATTTCAGTCCTGGTGAGTGCATGAGTACTGCCCTGTTTGCCGTATGATGATACCTATCTAAACATGCTCTTATACATGCCTTTGCACACGCTTCTCCTTGTGCACCCGTAAGGCGGGAATTGCTGGGGCATGGCATGTGTATATATATTCGACTTCAGCAGATACCACCAAAGATGTTTTATGACTTTAAACTTAGCTATGGTGAGGGATTTTTTTTCCTTCTATGAGTTCTTTCCACCAATATCTACATCATTGTTTCAGATAGACCATGGACACAGCCTAGATGATGTGGTTGGGGGCTGTCTGCCTCCTTGTCATCCATTTGTCATCCAGAGCTCAAAATGGGTTATTTTCTTTAATTTCTAAAAGAAGTATGTAGTATAAAAAGGAATTACAGAAGCAGAAACTAGCCAAGGCTGTGAATTGTACAAATTGTTTCCTGAAAGCCAAGCAATAATGATGACATTCATCTTGGAAAACTTGGGCAGATGGTGGTCTGCGCTGTATTCAATCTCCCACGTGAGAGCTGCTTTGGGCTGTTACCTCAAATGCAGACTCAAGAGCTAAAGCGACGTCAGTTACTCCTTAGCTGACAACTGCATAGAGGATCCATCCTGAGCTCAGTGGGGTTAATGCTGGTAGGAACCCCATGTGTTTTAAATTCTTTGAAACATGTGTATTTACTGATTCAAATGGTTAATTATTTGAATAAATTAAGTTTTGAATAGATAGTACATTTGTATAGTTCAAAAAAAATTTAAATTAATACTTAGGCCTGATGCTGCAGGCCTCTCATCCCAGATAGGCAGGAAGAACATAAGCTCGAGGTGTACACTTACAATGTGAGTTCAAGACCACCCTTTGCAACTTGGTAATATCGTGTCTCCAGATGAAAAAATTTAAAAAGTGGGCTGAGGATATAGTTCAATGGTAGAGCATAAAGGAGCTAGGCTTAACCCCTAGTATTTCTCAAAACAAATAATAAATATGAAAAATGAACAGTTAAAATCCCCTTCCATGCTGTTCTTCACTTCATCTGCTTACTACTCTCCCTTCATAGTAACCAAACACATTGACTCCATCTCCTATCCCCTGACATTTTCCAGATTGCTCCATGAATGCATAGGCTTTCATTTTTGTCTTTATCCAACGCCCTATTAAATAGAGAGTTAAGTTGTCTCCAATAGTTTGCTATTACAAATAATATCCCAATGGAGACTGCCCATACATGTCTCATAAATGTAAATTTATTTTCTTGAAATAGTTGGTCAAAGATGACATATGATTATAACTTTGGCAGATGATGACAAAGGAAATGCATTTTTATTCTGTAAGAGCGAATCTATTTCTCAAAGGCTGTAGAGTTTACAGTCAACCTTCTAACCTTCTAAACAGTTCCCACTAAGGAAAGTCTGCACTGACATAATTTTAATTTGTATGTTTTTATCATCCGTGAGTTTCAATATCTTTTTTTTTTCTATAACTACGAGTCATCAGTAATTCTTCTTTGGAAAAGAAAGGATTTTTTAAAAACTAGTTCTTTATTTTTTGATCCTGTGGGAGATATTTCTTCTGTGCATATGCTAATTTTTATAGTCAAACATATTAATCATTACTATGGCTTTTGAATTTTGAGTTATAGCGCAAAAATATTTATTTACCCTGAAGTTACAGAATACGTCTCTCAGCTCTTCTTCTATTTGAGTTTACTTTCTTATTTACTTATGTAGTCACATATTTACTTATTTATTCCACTTTTGTTAAGATAGGATCTCACTGCTGCCCAAGCAAGACTACTAGTGCTTGGCTCTGTTTCCCAAGTGCTAAAATTACAGGTATGGGTTACCACATTGACCTACACTCTTATTGATATGGAGCTTGTATATCCCAGGCCAACTTTCAGCTCTCTATGTGACAAATGGAGTCTTGAGCTTGCCTCCTTGCCTTCACCTCTTAAGAGCTAGGTAACCAGGACTACACCACCAACCTGGCTTATATAGTGATCAAACCTAGAACCCTGGGCATATTAGGCAAGCACACTGTGAACTGCATCCTCAGGCCCTAGCTTCCACTTGCAATTATTTAGGATTTTTCTTGGGGCATGGTATGAGATCTGACTCCAAACCTTCAGATAACGAACTGCTGCCCCAGAGCCATCCCAAGACCTTATCTGCAACTATTGTGTCTATATTTAAGTTCTCCCATTACTGCCTTTTAAGCATCAGCTCTGATGATGATGTCATTGCCTCACTTTACCACATCCGACCTCTCTAGAAAGTTTCATCTTTCTGGGAGCACCTTTGTGGTCCAACAGACACTGCTTTAGGATATCCTCAGGATGTAGCTCAGCTGTTGGCTCCTGTACCCAGCTGGCTGGATCTCAGGAGCATCTACAGACTAAGAAACAAGTGCCATAAGCATGGCCAGGAAGTACTGGCTGTCATTTCCTGAGAAGGCCTTGCACACCTAGGAGCTTCAGCTTAGGCTCAGCAACCTGGGTTTGAATCCTGGCTTTACCAATCATCCAGCCATGCCGCCTCTTAGTGTCACTTTCTCCATTTCTAAAGCAGAGCTGTGGACTACTTTGATCTCTGAAATAGCTCTGAAATTCTTTTATTTGCATCAACCACGTACATAGTTAGAGCTCAGACAGATCACATAAAAAACCAGGACAAAAATCAGAAAGGATTAAGGAAAAGGAATTCTAACTCCTGGTGTTTCCAAGCCTTGCTGGATGAATTAAAGCTGTATGGATCAGATGCAGATTCATGGGCCTTGTGTGGGCTTTCTGTGTATCCAGGGAGCATCTTCATCTTCATCTTCATGAGCATCCCCTTGCCAGGTGCCGGTGGTTCTGAGGCATTTCAGAACAGCTACTTTAAAGAAGTCTCATAAACACCTTGGATTGAGACAGCTTTATAAGCAGTAGACAAACCAAATGCTTATCTTTAGAATGAATCAAGGCTGGAAGAAAAGCAGAGATGGAGAAAGACTTTAAGGAAACATGTTTCTCTGTATATTTGAATTTGTAATAAATGAAACTAAAGATGCTATCACGTAAGCCACAGGGAAAAAATAGGATTCGGTATGCAAGCGTGGTGATCAGTAAGATTTCCAGAGATGGCCTGTGGAGGAGGAGCTGTTACTGGCCCCAAGTTTATAGGCCAATGTTCTCCAGAGCTGTGTTTGTTTTACGGTTGTATGACCAGATACCTACAGAAACAATCTGGGGGTGGTGGTGGTGGTGAAGAATTGGTTTGGCTAGAATTTCAGAGCTTGCATCCTGGAAGGCTGGAAGCAGAGTAGTCGAAACAGGAAAAGGATGACATACTTCCTCCAGCCAAGCCTTCTACGGTTCACCCTCACCCAATAGCCTGTTCACACCACTGAGGAGGATTGAGTCCTGGTGGTCTAGTTGTGTCTGGGAACCTGCTCACAGACACGCCCAGCGGTGTGCCTCACAAGCCTCACAAGCAGGGTACCTCACAATGTTCTTATCGTATTGGTGGTTGGAACTAGCCATCACAGTAGCCTGAATCTAAGTTTTTGTTTTTATAATGTTACAGTGTTTTGTGCTTGAGTCCCAATGTCCCTACCTTCTCTGCACGCTTGTTTGTTCCTTGCCAGTAGCCATTTTCATGGGTCTTTATGATAGTTAGTGAGGGTGAGCCGAGTGCTCATTGGCCATTTGTACACTTCTCTGAAAACTCATTTGCCTACTTTTTCTGTGTTTTAGTTGTTGAGTTTTAGGCATTCTCCCTGTTTTTTGCATATTAATATATTAACTTTCTTACCACACACATGATTTGCAAATATGTTCTTTCATTTTGGGGGCTGATTTTTAAATTTCAGTTATCTTGGCAATATCTTTGATATACAATTTTTAAGCATTAAGAAAGTTCACCTCTTTGCCTGAACATTTATCTGCAAAGCTCAGATCTCTCTCTCTCTCT
>OU015755.1:54515239-54538270 GCA_907169655.1 Acomys percivali
TCTCTGATTGTATGTCCAAATGTGTGTGCTCATGTTCATGTTCATGGGCGTGGAATGCACATGTGTTTACCAGTTCATGTGGAGGCCCGAGGAATGCTTGGATATCCTTCCTCCTCAGGTCCCATCCACCTTGTTTTTGAGACCTGGTCTCTCCCTTGGACTTTGGGGCTTACCTGATTAAGGTAAGCTAGCTGGCCTGTGAGCCCCAGAGCTTCTCCTGCCTCTGCTTCCTCAGCTCTGGGCTTCTAAGAAGATGCCACCGCATTGGCCTTTTACTTGAGTGCTGGGGATTGAACCCAGGTCCATTGCTTGTTCTGCAAGAGACATCTCTCCAACCCTTAGTCTTCATGATATGTCTGTAAAACACTGAAATGAGATCCCATACCCTCACAAAAGTAGAAACAACTAAACTTTTAGTCCTTGGCACAGATTTTCAAAGTTCATAGCATTCAGGACGGCATTTTTTAAAAAAATCAGTAACTGGGTTAGTGATTCAGATACCCATGGTCCTCGGCCTTTTAGATGTTTAATCTCTTAAATATCAAGAGATGGAGCTATGTCTCCCCCCCAGGGAGACAGGATGAGGAAGAGGAGGAGACACTAAGGATGAGAGTGCACGGTGACTGGGGATGTGTCGGTATGCTGGGTACATTACATTGGATGGACCTTTGACTAATGCCATCACCTCATGTCATCTGCATCCTACTAAGAGTCTCTAGTGTGTGAGCTGCAGCCCCAAGTGAATGGTGTACATGCCCTTACTCAATCCTCATCGCTTTCTGAGCTAGGTACCACTTAATTCTCTTCAAAAAATGAAGAACTTGAAAAAATCAGCAAGATGAACAGACGGCACAACAATCTACTTAGCAAAATCACTGTATTGTAGAATTATCAAGCACAGGGCTCAGGCTTGCTTCCCATTTGGCAATGTTGGGTAGTTAACTGGATGGATGATGATTAGAGTCCAAGGCAGGATTAGAAAGTGGAGTTGTATGGTCATACACACACACCTAGAGCTGATAGAAATCTAGCATCCTTCGTTCTACTCTCTAAAGAAACTGGTCCAGCAATGTAGGAATGGCAGAGAGAAAGGTAGATGTGGGGTACCTCAGGATGGTTGCTATGCCGAGCAAGTTCTTTCAAGGATACCATCTGAGCTGGGCTCATTTGCTAAATTTTATCAGTCAGACAGAACCAAGCACGCGCACGGTTCATTTTCAGCTGCTGAGTTCGAAAGCGGGCGTAAGACATCAGCGCTCAGAGAGCTGTTCTAAATGGGATCGCGTCATCTCCAGAAAAAAGCAGACCGACAGTGACCTGCTTTCTGAGCTCCACCCCCACGCTGCAAATACAGCTCAAAAACAATTGCTGCCACATCATACGGTTAGGGTTGGTTTCTTTTTCTTTCTTTCTTTTTTTTCCTTAATAAAAACTCAAGAAAGCAGAGACATCTTTCTTCTTTTTGTCCTTGGAATGACTTCCTGTTAAACTCCATCAAAAACAGTATTAAAAGATTTTTCAAGGCCCTCCATAAAAATGTGTTAAAAATAGGAAACCTGGAGGTGGGCGAGGCATTGAATGGAGTGCATTCACAGTTCTGTAAACTCAGAGATGGTGACGGAGGGAGAAGAGAAAGAAAAGAGACTAAAAGGAAATGCCCGAAAATGTTGACAGTGTGCTGAGGCGACAGCTCAGCCGGTTCAGGGCTTGCCCTGTAAGCACAGGGACCTGAGTGCATCCCCTGAATGCACATAAAAAGCTGAGCAGAGTTCTACAGTTCTGTGCATGGGGGAAGAAGAGACAGGAGAATCCCCAAGGCTCACTGGCCCCTCCTCAAGTCTGATGAGCATCAGACCAGATAAAGGTGGTGGGTAGAATTCCTGACACTGTCCTCTGGCTCCATGTGTATCTGTGCATGTGTGTGCATGCACACATACACACACACACACACACACACACACACACACATACACACACACACACACACACACACACACACACACACACACACGCACCCATGCAAAAGCAGAATGGACACACTTGAAAAGCTTACTGACAATCCTCCTGCAAGGCAGTCTGATGAGAATGCCATTTTGTGTCATCTCTCGGCTTCTGTACCATTAACAGCCTTGTTTAGTTTAGCTTAGTTTTGTTTTCATTTAAGCCAAATTTTGTCGGGGGTGGGGGTGGGGTGGGGAGGGACAACATGTGTCATGCAACTAATCATGGTTGGCTTTATGCTTCGGCTGTGACTTGAACATTCATAGTTCACTTCGTGACTCTCCTTCAGCAATTATGAGCGTGTGTAGTGTGGATATCTATTTCCCAGCTTCCCCTGCAGCCTTTAATGCTGCTCCACATCCGAATGCGCTTAACTCAAATTGCTTTAGCTACCCATCTGAAGCTCATTTTATTACATTTTGAATTGTTTTTGGGAACTAAGTGAAGTATTTCTGACCAAAGGGCGACATTTATCGGGCATTGACCTTGGGCAGGTCCTGTTTGAGGCGCTTGGTCAGCATAATCTTATTTAAACCTTGTGTCCACGCTGTGTGACCACGACTGTCATCATTTCCATTTTCTACTCTGGAATAGAAGACACAGGCACAGAGTGATGCTCCAGAGTCTTGAGTCACAACTTAAATACAGTAACAACGGTGGCCGTCCCTGTGACAACGCACAGCCCAGCTCTCTCTAATTGCCCATTGTTATATAAAACTGGTGCAAAGTTTGCAGAGGTTTTCACTTCTACCTGTCTCTTCCTTCTTTGAAAATTTCACTGGTACTTGAAAAAGTATTAATTCTCCTTCCATTGAAATGGAAAAGACAAACAAAGACCCCATGAGTGAAACAGCATTCCTCATTTCAAGAGTAGAACTATACACAGTGTGCTTTCTCTTGAGAAACACAAACGAGACCTCCCTCAAATATTCTGTACTCTTATTTTTAAGCATGTGTACATGTGTGTGCTGGCATGTGGGCATGTGTGTGCACATGCATATGGACACTAGAGGTCAACCTTAGGCATTCTTCCTCAGAACCCTGCCCACCATGTTTTTGAGGCAGGGTCTCTCATTGGCTTAGCACTCACCTAGTAAGGTTGACTGTCCATCTGCCAGTCCCTGACCCTTCAACACTGGCATCATAGGGGACTGGGCTCTGAGGATGAACTCAGATCCTCTTGCTTGCAAGTTATGCGTTGTACTGATGGAGCCATTGTCTCGCCCAGACTCCATAGTCTTTGGGCGTGTCTCCTGTCACTATTTGCTGAGCACACATGGGAACTTGAAATTCATGGTTGTTTCCCTCCCTTTCAATTCTATTGGATGTGAAACCTCTCTATTTTTCAGAACGGATAGAGGCTTGGGAGTAAGTAGCAGCCTGCCCAAGCATCTGCAAGGGGCAGAGCCAGCAGCCAGAGTCTGCCCATAGTAGGCTGTCCTTCTTTTTGACCCGAGAAGCGGGTGCTGAGATAGGTCAGACCTGCTTGTACAAGGCGTAGGATTGGGAACAGCAAACCTGTGCTCGTTACCGTCTGGGTCTTAGTAATGTGCCCTTTTCTTCCAACAACTGAAATGACCAATAGACCTCCACTCATCAGGTACTAAGGCAGGCACAGCACCCAGTGTCAACCTTGGCTGGTCTCTTACCAATGTCTTGTCTTGGGAAGAGTGAATCTCTCATTAATGAGGCCAGCTCAGGCCATAAAATCATCTAGCACACATTGTGAAACTTTTTTTCTGCATTTTACAGGGAGCCATTGGTCCAGTTGCAAACTCAGACATGCCCCACCACCTTTCTCTGGTAGAGACCTGGAGGTTGGGGCAGGGCACTGTGGCAGACACCTGAGATCTAAACACTGGCTTGTCATCTCAGCACCTGAGAGGCAGACATGGAGGATCGTGACTTTGTAGCCTTTCTTGGCTACATATTGAGACCTTGTCTCGAAACAACAGGAGAAAAAGAAAAGCAGGCAGAGAGGTGACATTGTCCCCTACTGCAGTGATGATGGAGGGTACCCATAAGTTCTTGCCACAGAATGGTGCCTTGGCAATTAGAAATGCACCCTCTCAATTTAGGGACCAGAAGTCCAAAGTGGAGGTGCCAATGGGGGCACATGTTCTTTCCAGGGTCTCAAGTGGAGAGTATGTCCTCGCATTTTCCAGCTTCTGTCTTGGGTGTCCCTAGGTTTCCTTGGTTTGGAGCTGTCTCTCTTATGTATCTTCGTCTCCTCATGACTTTCTTTCCCTGTGTATCTTTTCTTCTTGTAAGGATAAGGCCCTTTGACTTAAGGTCCATCACATACTCTGGATAATTTTTATATAATATTTCCAGCTAATAACATCTTCAAAGACCCAGTTTATCAGCTACAGACACTGTCTATCCTATGAAAGTCACCAAAACCATGGGGTGGGGGTGGGGCTCTATCTCACTACTTCCTGGCAGTTTTCCGATGCCAGCATTTGCTGGGAAGTTCACCCTTGGCCATCTGGGAACTTGTGATGCTCCAGGGTCCATCTGAAGGTGCACTGTAGGGAATGGGGTTGTATTCCAGAGGGAGACACAGTGTACATGTATCCAGCGTTGAAGCTTATGAGAGAACCCACCCTTGGGTGGCAATTGTGCTGGCTGGCTTCCTGTGCCTCTTTCTTGTAGTTGCTTGGATGGCTCTCAAGCCTTGCCAGAATCTAACATACACACTCAAGCACAGAACCAGTGAACTTCTGAAATGAGGTGCACTAGTTCTAGGAGCTTAGCTCTGTACCATCATGCTTTCTGCTTCTGATTATAAAGCATCTTCTCATAGTGAAAGTAAAAAGATAACCAGAGATGAATAAATATCCCATTGACAGTGGGCCAACATCAAAGCACACCTGACTGCATAGTCATTGATTTGATGTATTGTCCATTTCTCTTGGACCTTTGCTATATACATTTGCATTTATTTATGTATCCACCTGTAATTACAAATTTACTTCAGCAGATGCTATCCAACTGTATGCAGTAGGTCAAGGTTTCCAATTACTATGTTTTGATGAGCTTTTGGATCTATAGGTGGCTTTGCCCTCATCTTGGGTTGCTGGAAAATCCTCCATGTTCGTGCACCATAGTTTACTCAAGCATTTCTCTCTGCTGGGGATTTTCTGGTCAGCCAGTGGTCTGGGTTTAGCATCTCCACGAATCCTCTTCTGCCTCCTGCAAGCCCTTCTCTGCAAATGAGTGCAAATAGAACTCCGCGGTCAAATATTCATATGATCTTGAAACTTCCATCTTCTGTAGCCAACTGACTGATTTGTTAATTTGCCTCCTTTTGAAGTGGCTTTGTGGTAGATTGTGGACTTATGGGTGAGATAAGCCCAGTTTCGCACCCTGGTTCTAGTTAACATATTGCTGTGTATCTTCTGGCAAGTTAAATAACTACTCTGAGCCTATTCCCCATATCTGTGAGATCTCATGACCTGTAGTTCCTTGGAAAATTTGATACTCTGACTTAGGGAATCTCCTGGCACTGAGTCCCAGACACTCTAGGATGTGACTGATTTGCTTTCTTTTATTCTTTTATGCTTCTTGGATGCACAGATAGATGCCTCCTGTCTCAGTTCGGGATATGACAGAGTCTTCATACCCGTCACTTTTACGTTGCAACTTAGTTTCCCAGACTCAAATGTCCTCTCTTCTAAAACTCAGCTTGGAGGTCTTACACAAGTTAATTCACCTCTAGGATTACCTTTTCCACTTGTAAAATGCTGTTTGGGGGCTGAAAAGATGGCTCAGCAGGTCAGAGCAGTGTTGCCTGGCAGAGGGCCTGATTTGGTTCTGCCATCCACATGGTGACTCACAACCACCTGTAACTCAAGTTCCAGGGCATCTGACTCCATTTCTCAGCATCTGCTGCCGCCTGATACTCACATGGTACACAGACATACATGCAGAAACTCACCTAAAAATACATCTTTTAAAGAGGTGCTACTCAGGAGTTGGGGAGATGGCTCAGCAAACAAGAGCAGCTGGTACTCTTGGAGAGGCCCTGGGTTCAGTCCCCAGCATCCACATGATGGCTCACAACCATCTGGATCTTCCATCAGTCTTCTGACCTCCATGGACACCAGGCATGTATGTGGGCACGTATATTCATGTGTGCAAAAACAATCATAGACAGAAAGTAAATACATCTGAAAGTTTCTTTTTTTTTTTTTTTTTTAAGTGCTGTGTAGCTTGTTCACTTTATAGGAATGAGAAGGGAAACTATTGGAATGTTCAGGCCAAGGGCGTGGCATCTGGCAAGAAGCGACCATTCCAGAAAAGTTTGAACAAGGAAACTGTTTCTAGGTATCAGAACTATGAGCTCTAATTTCAACCACTGAGATGTGTAACAAGGAACTCCTTATGAGTTCTCAAGCACCTTCCCAAAGGAATGGTGCTTCTCTGACACCAGAACATGAGCGCTGCGGAGGAGAAAGAATCGAATTTGAGCAGTGCATCATCCACCACAGGAGGATAACTGCTATCTCACCCTGCTATAAACACACAAGAAGAATCCTGAATTCCTTCTGGTCAGATGGGGAAACCAAGGCTTAGCGAGGTACACAGATTTGCACAGCTTCCCATAGCTTGCCAACACGCCTGCTCCTCCAACCGAGGGTCCCCAAGGCCCTGCATGTGGGAAGCCAGCCCAACACTGGCTCAGCAGAGCAGGCACTTGCAGTGGTCGGCAGTAGGTGGGTCAAGAAACAGGAGCCCTGTACAACTCTTGAATGGAGAATTCTGGGCTTCAGTTTCCTCCTTTGAAAAAAAGAATCCAAACACTGTTCTACGGGACCACCACCTTTTGGATGCAATCAAGTTTAGTCCCGTAGTAAATGCAATAGGATGAATGCAGAGGTCTTCTGTTATCTCAGGCTTTGCCTGCGTCTGAGCTTGGGTCTGGCAGCCCAGCCACCTTGTAGCCTTGTTCCCATCATTTCTCTCCTTCCCCTCTTATCCCATTACCCCTCTGTTCTGTCTGACTCCTGGAGTCTTACTACCTCTCTCCACTCCACTTTCTTCTCTCTGGATGCTTGAGTTTTTCTTTCTTTTCCCTCCTCCCTTCCTGACTTCCTGTCCTTCCCCTGCCCCATCTCTTTGTGTTCATGTTTCTCTTGCATCTGCTCCCCCTCTTCTTCCTCTCTGAAATCCCTCCCACTTCTCTACCATTTTTTTCCTATCTTGCAAATCTACTCAGAATCTTCACAGTGAAAATAAGTATTAACCACGACACTCTGTTTCCAGCTCACAGTACACGTTCTTGGTAGAAATAATCAACACAAATCAAACTGACAGCCTCTAAAAGCACACAGGATGAAATTTGTTATTGATTAAGAATCCATAGTTGACTGGAATCTTCTTGGCTAATTTTGTATTTCTGCACAATTCTCAGGAGAATTGGACTTGGTGGAGATAATAACTGTGAAAGAAAAATCCCAGTGGCAGGAATCATAAATTAGTTGAATTTGTTGTGCTCCAAATGTTGATCAATGAATCAAATCTTTATAAAATTTACAAGGAATTGACTCCAGTGAAAACAGTTCCCCAAATAAAAGGCAGCGGGGGGTGGGGGAATAATTAACTCTGCCATGCAAGATACTGATCTAGGAGTTAAATCAGCTTAATGGAATTTACTATAAAATTAATCAATGCCAGTGCAGTTCTGATTTCAGTGTTTGCATTCACAAGCTCAGAATCAGAAATATGAGGCTGGGGCTAGAGAGATAGCAGGGTGGTGAAGAATGTGAGAAGCTCTTCTAGAGGATGGGAGGTCCGTTTCTAGTACCCATGTTGAGTGCCTCAAAACTGCCAGTAATTCAAGTTCCAGATCCAAAGCCCTGTTCTGTCTTCAATGCACATGTACATGTGCATGTGCACACACACACACACACACACACACACACACACACACACTAAATAAATAGGTAGAAAAATAAATAAATAAATAAATAAATTAATTAATTAAAAAAGTGTTTGGAAAGATGTGAGCCTAAGCTGTGGACCATCCTTGCTGAGGATAGAAGTAGGTTCACTGTCTCATTCCTAGCAGATATGCACAAGGGTTGTCCAGCCTCAGTAGGACCTTCTGAGGACCACAAGTGCTCTCTGCCAACAGCCCTATGCCTGATGCCTGCTCATGTCCATGAACCCTTCTCTTCTCTTCCTATGCAATGTTAATCTTTCCAATGCCCCAAATGTCATCACAATCTGCAATTACAAAATACCTTCTTTTCCATCTTATCCATCCAACATCTGTACTGCAGGGGAAGGGTCACTTATTCATCTTACAAGAAGGAAAACCTAAGCTCAGAGAGGTCCTGTGATGAGGCCTCATCCCCAGAGGGAATGTGAGTGGTGTGCACTGTTCCACAATTCCCCAAACGTGTGTGTTAACTAACCTGGTGCGGCGTGTGTGCACATGTGCCATCACATGTATCAGACTTTCTGACCCACGGACATCTAGAGATTTTCCTGTCTGTGCCTACCATTCCAGAACACTGGAGTTTCAGACATGAGCACTGGTTCCAGATTTCATATTATTTCTGGGATTTTGAACTCAGGCCTCGTGTCTGCAAAGCAAATGTTCTACCCACTGAACCATCTCCCCAGCCCTCATGTGCTATTCTTTTCATTTTCCTAGCAAAGCTTTGACATGACCTAAAAAAAAAAAGGCATTTGGTTATCATCAAAGACACGTTTCTGTTTTCATAACACTTGAGAGTAGTCCTCCAATCTCTCTCTCTCTCTCTCTCTCTCTCTCTCTCTCTCTCTCTCTCATTTTATTAATTCATCAGAACAAGTCACTGTCTTGTTAAAGGCTTCTTGAATGTTAATGAATGAATAATTAACTTTAACTATATAATTAGCCTTTAAATGTGCCGAGACCCCCCAGAGAGCATCTGAAAACATCCATAAGATGATGAGCTAAAACCGGAAGCTTTTGATTAGGAAATACCAGGCTGCCTGGCAACACAAGTCCCATTCCCAGAAAGAACCCGTGCCTCTTCAATGATGGGGTACAGTCTTCACTCTGGTATGGGAAGTCAGGTTGTGTAACACTTGGTGTGGGGGTAAGAGCAGTCTTCCAAGGGCATTGTACAGATGCAAGCAGGTTGGACTCACGAAAGTGATGAGGTCCTATGTACATCCCTGCTCAGGCTGTAGGGCTCTCCAGAGCTGTCAAACGCCTCAGCAGGAAGTGAGCAGGTTCAAGTAGCAGAGGCCCCTGTGAGATCCTGCCTCACTTGTACTTCCTTGCAAATTGACAGGTCTGATTTTCCCCTCTTTTTCTGCATTGCCGTCATTTCTAATCATTTGTGTTCCTTGAGAAGGACTGGTGACAGAGAGAGTGACGGCATCTACACACATCCTGTCATGTCTGGTGTGTGTGAGGCTGTTCTTTGGCGTCCTCGCCTCCATTTTGAGAAGCAAGAGTGTTGATTTAATGCCACAAAGGGGCATGGTTTTATGAAAACAGGTGGTGTTGGCCCTAGGGTGGCAGAAAGGACTCTGCCCCCACCCAGGCATACTCTGACCTTTGAGCCTCCTCCTACCCAGTGGGAGGAGCACTTAGTTGGGAAGGTATAGGGAAGATATAGAGATCACCTACCTGTAACTGGGGTTCCCTCGCCTGCCTATGCCTGCGAGGCCTGCACTTTCACATGGATGCTTAGCTCCGAAGAGAGAAGTCCCCCCAGGGATAGGGATGGCCTTCACTCTGCACTGCTCAGAGCCTAGGACTGCCAACCATTCTTCTGCATCCTCGTGTCTCCAACCCTCACTGCTCAAAGCCCTCAAGTGCTTATGGCCAAATCAGATGCCTTCAGGTGGTCCCTTCCTCTTAACCAACCTTGGATTCCAACAAGAGCCTGTGCCCCTCAGCCAACCAAATTGATTAGGATACACTAAACGCAGGAAGAGAGGGCTATGCAGGTAACTCCAGACCTACATGCTGGGCATCCGCTAGGGAAGAGACTAAAGCAGACTCACTCACCAGACGACTTTAAACTCTTTTTTTTTCCTTTTTTTATTTATTAATTTATTCTTGTTACATCTCAATGGTTATCCCATATTTTGTAACCTCCCATTTCTCCCTCCCTCCCATTTCCCCTTACTCCCCTCCCCTATGACTGTGCCTGAGGAAGACTTCCTCCCCTTTTATAGGCTACCAAGAAGAGACTTGACTTTAAACTCTTACCGTCTGTCCCATCCTTGCCTTTTCTTTTGTCATCTGGCTTGGCCATCTACATTTCCTGAATAATATACAGAGCTGCCCCCTCCTATGCATTAAGTCCTAAAGGCTGTGGCCTTGGCATCCTCCTAAAGCTCAGTTCAGCTTTGGACACTAGCCAGTGCAGGCAAAGTCTTTGGAACTGGACTTCGTACAGAGGGTGCGTGAGATCTATGGGGCCTTTAGCCATAAACTGAACCCGACTGAATGCATTTATGCATCTTAAGCGTTTGCTGTAAGCTGGCCATCGCACGCGCTTCCCTTACATAACATCACTTTGTTCCCAACAGCCCTCTGAGGGCAGATACTGTCAGCTCCTTACTGCAGAGGGAAAAAAATCCAACTCGAGCCATAACGAAACAAAACCTGCCCCTCAGAAGCACAGGTGCAGTGCCAAAGCCCCTAACTTACAATGACTGCTTCCTAACACATCCATCAGCAGTTTAAATTCTTTGCTTTTAAACAACACCACTGTTTTCAGCTGGAAACAGATAAAGAGCAAAACCTTTTATAACAGCACGGAGAAGAACCCAGAGTCTGGCTAGGCCAGTCTTTCCCTTGCCTATGACGGGATATTTGATGGATATTGTCCATTCTTGTGGGCCTCAGCCACATTCAGCCATTTTTATTAGTATCTAAATCAGTGCAGTTCATTGAAATTACAAACTCACTTGCTTGGCTGGCTGCATTAACTGCCGTTCAAAGGCCATCACCCACAGAAAACTGAAGCAACGGTCTTGTGCATTTCTGCATTGCTGCAGAAAGCTCCCATGATCAGTGCTGTCCCAGCTCGCTATAGTGCAGAATATGGGATACGACTGTTGCACCCAAGACTGCCTTAGCTTTCCAGAAGCTTATATGCCAGTAGACAAAATAGAAAACAATAGGAGTGCTGTTCTGGGTATCCAGTTGTGAGGTGTCAATGAGTTTGATGCATGCCAAATGCTGCATGCAAGCAAAGACCCTGGGTTTGGTTTTGCTTGTTGTATTCGAGAAAAAAATGTGTGTGATGTTTGCATGTGTGTGTGCTGTGTGTATACATACATGTGCACTAGTCAGAGGACATGTGTGTACCCTGCTTTATTACTCTTCACCTTATTCCCTCAAGACAGCGTGCTTCCCCTGAATCTGGAGCTAAGATGGCAGCCAACAGGCCCCAGGGCTCCTCTTGCCTCTTCCCTCCACAGTACTGGGGTTATAGCCACCTGCATAGACATATCTGGCTTTTTATGTAGTATTGGGGATTTGAACTTGGGTACCTACATTTGAATGGAAACTGTTCTTACCACTGAGCCATCTCCTCTAGCCCCAGGGTATTGCTTTGAGAATGCACGTGTCTGTGTCCATTTGCATCTAGACTCCAGTGCCTGCAGCCTCAGTCCCACATGATAGCACTGCTTGTGTTCTGCTCTGGCCCTGGAACATAGAGAGTTGGGTTGGGCTAGAAAGAACAGGCTCCCACCTGTGGCTCCTATGGCCACAGCCCTGAGGTTACGTTCCTTCGGCTCCTCCAAACACTGTATAAATGCTTTTGTCATGACCACCCATGTCTCTGCCGTGAATAGTCCTGCCTTTTCCCTTTCCTGTTCATCTGGCTTTTGCTCAGCAGAACATTTGTTATGAAATATGGTACCCGTCTGCAGAATTCTGTGCCCATTCCTAACAATACCAGCTGAAGCTGCTGTGGGGCAAGTCTTACATAATGGCCAGGCTTGTCTTTTGATTTCCATAGCTGGACTAGTCTCCATATGTGTAAGTCTGTGGACTTGTGTTAATGGTTATTTCTTGAGGAACTGAGAGAGTTTGCTGAGACTTGCAAAGTCTTTATAAGACCAAGGTTCTCAGCATCTCCATGGCAACTGTGGTATGTGAAGTATTGACATTGCAAGCACCTCAGCTTCATCAAAGAGGAGGAATCCCACAGATATGGCATCCTATGTCAGACTCCCCTTTGATAGTCACAGGAGGTGACTCTCGGCTTACAGAACCCTAGAGTGTCTCAGAGTTTCATCAGAACACCGTGACCCCATCACTTCACAGCTGAAGAGCCTGCTATCCAAAAAGGAAAAAAGCGGCTTTCCTGAGGCCATGCCTTAACCCAAGCCCCGCCTAAGACTGAGATATGTCCAATCTGTTAACCCAGTGTGCTGCCACTACATTATGACTTGTTTTGAACCGTTGCCTTTATTTTTAATTTACTCTTTCATTATACTCAACTTAATTATATTTTCTTATCCTCTTCCCTCTTTCACTGAGCCCCTTCTTCTCAGCAAGCCCCACACCTATCTTTATGTCTTTGCTGTGCCCACTGCATTTGGTTAGGGTTGCCTCTATGAGCGGTTGGGGTGATTTACTTGACCAAGAACAGCTTGCTACTGACTATACTACCAGGAAGTATAAATCTCCACCCCAGTGATAGAGACTTGACAAGTCAATCGTGTGGTGTGCAAGGATTGTCTAAGAAGCCAATGCTGCTCTGAGTCCAGGCCACCTCACATCTCTTCTAGCTCTCCTCCCACTATCCCCACCATTCCAGTACAGCTGGTCTTCCAAAAAGGCTGTGCTCACTTTGCTAGGCAGCTCTGGTTTGTCTTACCACGAGGTCACACCCAGCCTCCTCCTCCTCCCCCTCCTCCTCCCTCTCCTCCTCCCTTTCCTCCTCCTCCCTCTCCTCCTTCCCCTCCTCCTCCCATTCCTCCTCCCCCTCCTCCTCCTCCCCCTGCCCCCCCTCCTCCTGCTGCTGCTTGGATGCTCTAATCCCTTTGGAGCATACTCAGAGATAAATACCTAGTGTTTGGGATAAAAGTTTCAGAGTCTTTCTAAAGTTAGATAAGCCCTGTAGTTTTGCTTCACCTGTAATTGTTACAAAAACAAAACCAAACCAGGGGGAAAATGGAAATGATGGATGCACCTATAAAGCTCGAGAATAGTCAAGTTCCCATGGGGCGTCCCACAGCAGCTGCCTCTGACAGAATGCAGCCCGCTACAGCCTCTCCTGCCACTTTTATTTTTCTTTGCTTCAGTGTTTTATATCTCCTTGTTAGAGAAAAGCAATGAAGTGGAGACCATGGCAGGAGGTTGAGTAATCTCTGATGTACTTCTCCTGCCTATTTTAAAATGGAAATATCCAGTCCTGTGCTCTGGGGTAAGGGTTTTGGCCCTTTCAGATGACTTCAGATCTTTGAAATTACATATATACTCATTAATAGGGTTCCAGGTAGTGACTGGGTTCAGCCACACCATGCACAAGGCGCCATGATGCTTGCCACTGGGAAATGGTGAGTGGGGGGTGTCACAGAGGACTGCTGAAGTTATTATTGTGGTCTCAGTTTTGATGTGCATGGGAATTCTAAAGGATGGGCCCAAAGGTAAAAATTTGTGGAGCACCTCAAAGCATAGACACAATATTGCAATAAAAGTAAACTTATCAGAAAAAAGAAAAAATACTATTTTTATTGACATGGAGATACGTTTAGTATGTGTGAAATGAGAAAAAAAGCAGTCTGTGAGGCGATTTGGCTCAATCCATTTGGGGAGATGAAATAAAGGTGGGTAAACTATAATGAACAAACAAGCAGGTCTTGTAAAGGAGTTTCACTGGAACAGAGCCGACCTTGTTCATGCCATCATGTCTGCTTTTCAGGGAACTCTGTGGTTCCTTGGGCTCCCCTAATGAAGCAGCCTCAGCTGACAGACTTAAACAATAGAACCTTACTGCCCTAGAGTTATGGAGGTTCCAAGTCTGGAATCAGGGTGTTGGCAGGGCAGCCTCTGAGACTGAAGAAAGAAAGGTCTTTCTAAGGGGTCTCATGGTTCACAGGCTCCTAGCTACATAATTCTAGTCTTCATATGATGCATATCTCCGCATGTACATGTGTGTGCATATGTGAGTGTGTGTGCTGACATCCTCCCTTTTAATAAGGCCACCAATCATATTGGATTAGGGCCCTATCCAGTATGACCTCATCTTAACTGATTATGTCCACAATTACTGTATTTCCACAGAGACCATATACTGAGGGGTGGGGCTTCAAAACTAATTTTTTTTAATGGAAGAAGGAATAATTAATCCATGACACCGCACCTCAGCAAAGAGGTGGCTCACAAAGCCTAAACTATTGTTAATTTTTTTTACATAAAACCTTCTCCTAACCCTGTTGTATATATGTGAGCATGTAAGTGTGTGTGTGTGTGTGTGTGTGTGTACACACACAAACAAGCCTCAGAAGACTATCCATCAGTGTGATAGAGGTCACCTCATAGTTAAAGATTATGGGTTATAGAATTTATAGCACCTATTTAATCACTTACCTGATTTAATACCTTTATATATTAATTGAGCTTTTAAGTGTTACTGTATGATGATTTTTGTAACATAAACAGCATATGTATTTATGTAAGTCTTTAAAACAAAAGGCACCATTTTCGATTGCCTCTTCTTTTACTGCTTGAAATCTACCACCTAGTCTTACTGGCCTGCAGCGGTTCGTGGTGTTCTGAGGCAAGCCTTCTAAACAGGCCACCACTTCCCACTGCTGGGAGGTGTTAAGGGCAAACACTTAGCAAACAAAAACCTTGCCTGTTTACTCACTTGGGTATATGGATTCTTCGTGTCTTAATTTAGCTGCCTCTTGTAAGTTGGAAAGGAAAGGTTCTGGCTTTTATCTCCTCATTAAAAATAGATCCTTTTATGACAAGGGGCTGGAGCAACCATGAGTCACCATCTCCACTGCGTGAGGTGCTGGAACTGGCCGGGAGAGTGGGGCCCTGGGATGGCACCTGGCCACCCCATGACTCCCTGGTGTCTTGTCATTTCAGGAAGTTGGACGCTTTCATCTATGACGCAGCTGTCTTGAATTACAAGGCCGGGAGGGATGAAGGCTGTAAACTGGTGACCATTGGGAGCGGGTACATCTTTGCCACCACTGGCTATGGCATTGCCCTCCAGAAGGGCTCGCCCTGGAAGAGGCAGATTGACCTGGCTCTGCTGCAGTTCGTTGGTGATGGTAAGTAAGACCCCTAGAGAACCCTGTGGCCGACAAGGTATGGCTCAGGATGAAGGATGTTGACAAATCCCTTAAAATGTCCAAGCCAGTCCCCTTGTACTTCAGAATGCAGAACTGTGTGACCCCCAAATGAAGGCTAGGTTCAGGACATTTGCTGTGTACCATTACATAACTGGGCTGCTGTGTGAGTCAGCTTTTCATTGCTACAACAAAACACCCAGAATAAGAAACTTAAAGGAGGAAAAGATTACTTTGTCTTGGGAGGTTTTTGAGGTTTCCCTTTGTGATCCAGTTGCTTTTAGGCCTGTGATGGAACATCGCACTGTGAGGAAGGCTGGTGGTGGAGGGGAAGCTACTGAGCCTGTGACAAGGAAGATGTGGCCATAAGGGTGAGGACAATGCAGCCTTCGGGGGCATGTCTTCAGTGACCCACTGCTTCCAACAAGCCTCATGACTTACATCATCTCCCAGTAGCCCATTGACTTACGAATCCATAAATGAGTTGGTGAGCTGTTGTTAGGATTACAGCAGCTCTCATGGTCCAAACACCCCCAGAATCTCTATCTCAGAACTCAGTTGCGTCAGGTTCCAAGCATTCAATGGAAGAGTTGTGGGGTTTGGGCATTTAAAATCCAAACTATAACAGTCTAGCTTCATTTCTGTTTCCATGATAAAACACTATGACCAAAAGCAGTATAAGGGAGGAAAAGGCTTATGTGGCTCACAGTTCCACACTACAGTCCAACACTCAGGGGAAAGGAGCTAGCTCCATCATAGTCAGAAGCAAAGGGAGGAGAGCCCAGCCTGGCTGGCTGGTTGCTTCTGCCTCAGCACAGTTTCTCCTCTTTACACAGCTCAGGACTGTATTCATGATATAGCACTACTCACACACGTAATGGCTGAATCACCTTACCTTAATGAACAAGATGCTTCTGCATGGACATGCCCACAGGGCAGCCTGATCAAGGCAGCTCTCCAGGTGAAAGTCCAGCTAGGTGATTCTAGGTTGGGTCAAGTTACCAGAATTAACCAACCCAGAATCCAAGTCATGTTCCCTAAGTCCCAAATTGTAGAAGCACTTTTCTAGCCCTATCAGCAGTGATGGCAGAGCAAGTCAGGCTCCCTTAGCATGCTGGTTCTTAATATCTTATAGAGGAATGAAGAAAGCATCCCCAGGAAAAGAAGAATCCTGTGGTTTCTACCAGCCTTCCACTCTACTGCCTACCATGCAAACTAGCATCAGCTCTCCCTCTCCCAGGATTTACAACCTAGTGGGCCTGGGACAGTTTTGATCCCCATTGCCAAATGGGCTACTTTGGGACTGCACTGTATTTCCATCTGTCTGCTCTTCTCCACCTTATAACTGGTATCTTAATGCCTTTCCTTACTGTTGCAATCAAATATCAGACTATAAGGAGCCTAAGGCTCCTTGTGGTAGCAGGAGTGTTATTCCGGTTTCACTGCGTTTACACACAGGAATCAGAGAGTGAGTCACAAGTTGGGCTTGGCTACAAAACTTCCAGGCTGGCTCCAGGGACTCACTTCGTGCAGCAAAGTCCACCTCCTAAAAAATCCACGGGTTTCCCAAACAGTACCACCAGATAGGGACCCAGGGTTGAACTGTAGGAACCTACTGTGTGCATTTTAACATTTCGAGCACAGTGGCTGGTGATCTCACCATCTCTCTTAGCATGATGAGATGGCTTTAAAAGTCCTGCCCTGTGTGAGCTAGAGTTCCTCCTATCTAGGTGGCTGACACAAAGACAGGGAGTGGCATGTCAGCACAGAACACAGGCTGGTGTCAGGAACGGCTCAGTGTGACACACAGAACTAAAGCCAGAGGACAGAAGCCCCACTCAAAATGGATGGAGGCTGCGGTCAGCAGCATTGAGGACTGAGCTATGCTATGTATATCTGAGAGGATAAAATGCAGCAACCACTGTAGTCAAGCACGATATTGAAATGAACAAAAGTTTATGCACAGGTTGGTATAGATTTGAAGGAAATATAGAATTCTCTGTAGCTTTCCTTCTTTCTCAGCTCACAGAATTAAGTCCTCTTTTTTTTTTTTTTTTCTTTACAGCACCATCAAACATTCTAAATGTGTTTTATGTTTACCTCTTAAATAAGGACATCTGATGCTCAGGACTCCCTGTAGGGCATTTGTTTCTTCCTTGGGTCACACTGGCTGTGTTCTGTGCCCTGGAACTGTGATTTGTGGCTATGTTGGTCAGCTGTTGCTGTGGAATCTCAGAGGCATACAACTGCGTGCCTTTGCTCTGCTGGTAGGAGGTGCAGGCAGAATGGACAAGCCTGGAGTCAGGCTTGGATGACTTTGATGGAGATGATTCCTGTCACAAGTCACCGAGTTGAGCACGTGACCTCTACCACATGCATCTGGGTTATGGGTCTCAGGCAGTCTGCTGCTAGTCCCCGGGAAGAGGTTGTCTTAATAGGCACAAATGAAACACTTAGGTGTCCAGGGACATGTGAAGTTTCTGCTTGGTTACGTGCCTTTCTTCTAATGTTCTCCTGTGCAAAACAAGTCAGATGGCAAACCCCAAGCATATCACACATATATCCCTTTATGAGAGGACATGGGACAAGGGATGAATGAGCCCTGTGGAAACACTGGAACTTTAGTGTCAGTTTTTCCGTCCCTCTTCGGTTGACCCAGCCAGCAAATAGGGTCTTTGTTTCCAACACAACCCCCAGAAAACCCCGAACATAACAAGTGATTGGTCAAGGAAGGTTTGAGTGGATAAATACATATATGGATGAATGGTTAGCCTCGGGGCATATTTCATTTGACAGGAAATGTTTAAGTGTGATAGGTATCTGTCAAACGAGCACGTTTTAACTTTAGCCCTGTTCACCATTGTTGTCACTCTTGTAACATCTGTTAGAAAACCACTGACATCTTTAGAAAACAGGATATGTCAAGCAGCATCCTGAATGTACTACATATATTCTTTAGTTTATTTTCAGAACTTTTTACTTTACAAAGATGGAAACTGAACCTCAGGGGACTTGTGACTTCCCTTGTCAACAAGTGGTGATATCTCTGCTTCAGGGAATTTAATCTACAAGGAATTCAGTTAGGCAAAACTCCCATTCCTTTTGTTTTTCTAAGATGTCTGGCAAAGTTGACTGATAGGACACTTGATGTTAATAGGCACTCCAGGAAAAAGTGATTCAGCACACATCTGAGCTAAGGCTGGGTTTGCTCTTCTTACAAATACTTCTGCAACATTATCTCTATCACCCTCAGCTACTCATTTGTGCATAGGTACAGGTTACACTTACATGATAAGAACTGAAAATGACATGAAAAGATACATATAAAGATCTTAGCTTAGCACAGAACCTGCAGCATACTGATGGCTGAAAAAAAAATAAGCTGCCATCTCTCTCCTCTCTATCATCCTTATAATAATCGTCATTATCATATTTATAATCATCATCACAATTTCACCAAATCCAAAGTATTCTTATTTAGCCATGTCATCATCACCACTTTCAACAGAAACACTATCCTGTCAGCATCACCAACCCCCAACATCCTATTATTATCACTATAACCGCCACCACCGTGACTCCCCTTGTCATCTTCACCACCAACAACAAAGCGTCAGCATCAACACTATCACCACCATCACCACCAGCATCATCACTGTCGAGATTCTCTTTGCATCAGCACTAGCATCATATTCACCAACATTTTCATCCCCATTATTATCACCACCACTATTATCACCATCAATATTATCAGCATCAAAATAAGTATCATCACCATCACCTCCATCAGCACTTACAATACCCTCATCAGCCCCAGAATTAGTATCAGAAACGCCAGCATCATGGACCATTGGTTCTCACCATCACCATCACCATCACCATTGCGATCTCTGTAATCATCACGTTCACCACCTTCATTTACACCATGATCACCATCACCATCTTTCTCCTTCTCAATATCCTCTTTTCCCTCAACCACCACCGTCCATGTGTGATTCTCATGCAGCTAAGTCAGTGAAATATTAGCAGTAACACAGTTAAGTTACACCCCAGAAACAGCCCTGTGGTCCTGGATAGCAACCATCCTCTCTGCAGCATTTCAAGATGCTTACATATAGAGCATTGGGTTCTAATAGATATTTTATGTCCTGGCTCATTGCTTTCCTGGTCACATTGCTGGAGTTGGGAAATGTGTCTTTTCAGCTCCTTCTTCAGAGGCCATCTGGAAGCAGAGACATGGGAGAGAAAATGACGTTGCTCCAGGGGGCATCTTAAGATAATCTTCCCGGAAAGCCATGTCCAATTCTGAATGTCTCTCTAGGAGTAAATACATGAATTAACACAGCTGCATAAATATTTCACTTATCTTATGCAGTTTCAGCAGGATTAATTATGCTCTAAAATTAGACCTGCAAAGAGCACAGTGCCAAGCAGTACCTAATTATTATTCACCCCTTAGAATGGAGTGTTTATCTCTTGTTATAGAGTAGCTCCAGTGGACGATTATGAATCTAATGAGTGTCAAAAGTATAAAAAAATTTTTCCTAATGGGCTGTGTAAACATAACCTCTGAATGAAGTGTTTGGATATAGGAAGACCTCTTACGTAAAATCTACCAGTCACCTCCCTGGGGAGAAGGGCCACTATCAGTACCGGTAGTGGAGTTTTATTGAGGAGCAGCACTGTAATCCAAGATGAGCATGTAATTGTCTTCTCTTATTTTCTTCAAGGCACTCACAGGTGGCTAACTATGTGTATGTTTAAAATATGTAGATTTAAGATAGAAACATATTTATAATAATCCATCTATGAATATTTATGTAAAATATGTAGACTACACATGCCTGCACTTCATTAGCTAGCTTGGAAAGATAAAAGATTCATCAAACATCGATGAAACACTAGGTTTTAATGAGAATAAATGGAGAGCATCATTCATAAAGAAACACAGATCAGTGAGATTTTGGAGAAAGAGTAGAACAGAGCAGGGTTCACACAGGAGCCTTGGTGATGTGCTGACCCAGCAGCAACGACCCAGCAGCAAACGAGGAAGTTTCTGTGGCACTTGGCATCTCCATAAGTGAGCACAAAGTGACACTGAGCCTGGCACATTAAGAGTGCTTTTCCAGCTTCAAAGTGGAGGTGAACACGGACCTCTTAATGCTTAGACAGCTCAGGAATTATGTGCTTTTCATCATGACCCTGAAATTTGGAGGGGACAAAGGACTATTAGATAGGTCAAAATCCTAGAGTATAGAAAAGCCAGTAAAAAGATTCTGCAAGGTTGGACACCATGACACACACTTGAAATCTCAGCACCGAGGCTGCTGAGGCAAGAAGATGGCAAGTCTAGGACTTGGAAAGTGGGGACTTAGGTTGTAGCACAGCATGAGCATACTACTAGAATGCACAGACCTTGGGTCCCATTCTCAGTACAGCTAAGGAGGAAACAGGAACCAGGGGAGGGAGGTTTTATATTATTTATAAGCAAATGGTGCTTAGAACATGGAAGAGAGCTGTTTTTCAAGCCTCTAGTCACTTGGGCCTAGTGAATGACCTAGCATCATGCCAAGTACCTCATAGATAGCCTGATAATGCTTAGAATGTTCTGGAGTGGATCTTATCTATGCCCTTGCAGTATAGGAAAATGAGGTTCAAACCTCAGAAAGAATCATCCAGGAATCTTGTTTAAAGCAAAGATTTCATTTGAGAAGGCCTGCGATTTTAAAATCATTTCCTAAGTGGTGACACTGTAGCCAACCCATAATGGAGGTTTCTACAGATGCAAGAACTCAATCACGTTTATGTGTCCTATTATGATCTTTTCTTTAAAACATCCTGGCCAGGCTGGAGGGATTACTCAGTGGCTAATGCTGGTCCTGCAGAGGACCTGACTTCAGTTTCCAGCACCCACGGATGGTGAATCACAGCCACCATAATTCCAGTCTGATGACTCTGATTCCTTCTTCTGGCTGTTGCTGACACACAAAAGTATGTGCACATATTCACACACACACATACACACAAATAAAGATAAAACATCCTGGCCACAGCCAAGCAGGTCACGTGAGTTAACAGCAATTGTTCTTGAGAAACGTTTACCCTTTCTCTATATTTGCTTGCACTTTGCACAATTTGGGTTTCTATTTAAACTCAGAAACATGTTACTTGCCCCAAGTATATACTGAGTTAATTGAACAAATGAAAATAAAATACAAATGATCGTATTACTATATCATCAAAGGTTTTTATATGGTACATTCTATTGTATTGTGCCATATTTAGGTTCATAAAATTAATACTTGAAGGCATGACTCATTTCTGGGAGGATGGCTCAGTGAGTAAAGTGCGTGATGAGCAGGCATGAGCACCTAAATGCAATCCCTAGTACTCATATAAAAAGTCAGGCATGGTGCCGTGAGCTTGTGACCCCGTGGCTGTGGGAATGGAGAGACACAGATCCCTGTGGCTCAATGATAAGGCATCCTAGCCTAATTATTGATTTTTGGGTCTCAGTGAGGGAACTCATCTCAAAATACAGTGTGGATGGCTCCTGAAGAACACTAAGGCTGAACTCTGACCCTCACACACGTACCTACAAATGTGCATGCACACCTTCACACACACATGAACCCATGCAGATGTGAACATGCAAAAATATGTACACACATACAATAATATATAAACACAGCAACAAAATCAATGCATTTTCAGGGACTTTCCCAGGTTTAAGGTTAGTTCATGATCCTTGTCATACTGTGTTTAAGCATATATAGTAGTTGCCACCCATATTAAAAACTATATATGTATATAATTTAAATTAGATATACTTAGCATCCACACTTTTGTCCAGTAGCTTTGTGGTAGCTTTTAAAGGTTCATCATACTGTACATGAATTGAAGGGACCACAACTGTGTTCTGCATCAGTAAGATGCCCTACTGATATTCAGCCTTAGAGTTTTAAGAAATACTACCCAGCATATTGATGCCCACAAATCTCGAAGTAAGGTAACAGTATAGAGGAATGGATTGAAGGACTGCTTCCTGCCTCTAGGTGGTTCACTGTTGACTTCCTCAGTCCTTGTTGTCAGTATTATTCTTTTGAAGGACATAGGAATGGTGCTTTTGACAGTGAGGGACTCCCTGCTGCCAGCTGGAGTACAGTGTTCCTACAACTGGAGATGTTCTTTTTGTAGCTAATTAGGATTTTCATAGATTGCTCCAGGCCACTGGATAAGCTGCTCATATTGTTGACATTTGCCCCTATCCAACGTCCAGGCTTAATTTCCTTGGGTGGAGCTGGACACCCTGCAGTGTGGCTGGTAATGACCACACAGGCCTCCATTCGGGGGAGTACACACAGAGGTCTTTTCAGGCTGTTGTCTTAGCTGGCTGAGAAGGGCATGGAGATGTGGGCTAAGGCTGTCCCTGAATATCCTCCAACCCTGTGCTCCTGATGCATCTGAAATGCTGTCATTGGATGTTTAGGTAAGCATAGACTCTTTGATGCTGCCTCCTTGAAAGATGGAGCTCTGTTTACCCTCTTCTGACCCTGTTTCTAGACTTCAATGCAGCCTGTCCTTCAGCCTTCTGTTCTCCCACAGACTCCCTTAAAGGCAGGTACCTTTCCTTTCAACCTGCTGAGCTCTGAGAGTCTGTGGGACTTAACAGTGCAAGCAAAGCAAAAGAGAAGAGATGAAGGCTACACACACACACACACACACACACACACACACACACACACACACACA
>OU015755.1:54580941-54613937 GCA_907169655.1 Acomys percivali
TCTCTCTCTCTCTCTCTCTCTCTCTCTCTCTCTCTCTCTCTCTCTCTCTCTGTCTCTCTCCATTACTTTCAGCATCCGTTACCCACTAAGGGTCTCTTTCTTCCTTTCTGTCCTTGTCTTCCTCAGTTTCTCTTCCCTCTTCCCTTCCCCCATCCCTTCAGTGTGTGTCTTAAACTTGTACCTGAACACCAACAGTTGCACTAAATTTAACTCCTCTACTATAACAACCAAGCTGAACTGAAGGCCCAGCAAATGCCTATTTGTTGAATGAATAAGGTGGTCACGTCATTCAGACACTTGCTCATTAACTCATTTATCCATTCATTGCATATTCATGGAGCACATGTTACATTTGACACTTAGTACTGGCCTGACAGAAGTATAAATATGAACAAAATCCTCTTCCTGTCTTTCTGGAGCTCTCATGTTGCTTAAAGGTCAACAAGCTCACCATGCGCAATCTCCACTCAAGGATCTACCATGGCCCTTAAGAGCAGAGGCCCTACTTTTTCACTGTGATGACTGTGAAATATTGAAATCTACCTCTTGGAAGATAATGGTTTTTTTTTATTTCTTCTTATTGTTTCAGTGGAGGGGGATTGTGTGCTTATTTGTTGCTATTGTTTTGAGGTAGCATCTCATGTAGTCCACACTGGCCTCAAAATTCCTATGTAGCAATCTGGAGTTCTGGGCTCCAATGCCTAGTTTTATTGGATGCTGGGTATTAAATTTGGACTTTGTGTGATTCAGGTAGGCACTTTACCAACTGAGCGAAATCCTCAGGTCTCACCATGGGCCTTTGCAGTCTTTGTTTAACTGTCTACCTACAGCCTAGGGTACCATCGTATCTTCACATAGCTTTGGTCATTAGCTTTCAGGTGCACAGTTGCTTTCCTGGGTGTAAGAGAAAGACACTGACTTCATGGCAGGAAGACTGGAGCCCTCCCTCAGGAGCACCCACAAAGCTGGGTCTTCCATATCCAGGTGTAAACTGAGACACTGCAGAAGGACAAGGGAGGACCAGAGTGATTGTCTTCTAGTCCCTGCACCCATCTGGCCTTGTGAGACACAAAAGGAGTGTGTCAAGGAGAAGGTGACATCTGCCCAACCCACCTCCTCCCTCTGCCATACTGTGGTTATTTTTAGAACAAGTGCCCTAGATTTACTCCACATCACAAACATCGTCACTTTAGAGCCAGTGGGGGAGGGAGAATCAGACTCTCATTATGAAGTTTCATGAAGGTTGCATAACCCAGCTTGATGAGCAGGTCCTTTCTCTATCATTTCCATGGGTGATATCCAGCCTAGTTGGCCAGCTTCCATGGTGGCAAGCTAAACCTTCCCAAGACTGTTTCTGCCATGGTGGGCCAGCTGATTGGAAGAGTCCTCTCTCCTCACTAAGGAGGAACCAACATTTCTATAATGTCAGCAAATTCCCCCACTGCATCTCTGCCTTCACCTAGAATAACTTCAATTCCCTTTAAGGAACATCAATACCAGTAACAGCAATAGCAAAACTAAGGTTTCACCACAGTGGTGCTGAGGAATCAGCCTAGGGACCCATCAACAGAATGGAAAAGGAAACGTGGTACGTGCCCCCAAATGGTGCTACTCACCATAAAGAACCAACGAGTGTTGCCAGCAGGAAATTGAATGGAGCTGGAGATCATCAACAGAAATAAGATGACTTCATACAAGTAAACACCTCTGGGTTTTTTTTCCTTGTGTGAAATGTAGGGAGAGGGGAAAGATATGAGAGTAACAAAGGAAAGAAGAGTAGGAACGGTTAGTAAGGTTTGTGTAAGCAAAGTAGATGATATGCATCTATTAGGATGCATTTTACTTGGAACAATAAATTCTGATTTTAAAAACTTAATATTTCATTTTGATTAGCTTTCAGAGTTAGTGTGCTTAATGATGGGTTTCATTATGGTATTTTTCATACACTTATGGTGATACTTGGGTTATGTCTCACCCACCGTTGATGTTCTTTCTCTCCATGTCCCTCTTGTCCCCTTCTTCTGCAATAGTTCTCCATTCTGTTTTCATGCCCTATTAATGCCATGACTCTCTATCTCTCCACCTCCTCTAAGATCACCTCTTCCATTCTCATTTTCCTTTCTGCTTTCATCACCTGCATGTACACACACAAACACAGACACATACACACACACATGCAACAAGCATACAAACACACTTTAAATAGTTTCGTGGGCTTGTGAGATGGCTCAGAGGATAAAGGTGATTGCCACGTTTAAAATTTTCTGAGAAAGGCTTATTCATTTATATATTGATTTTTATTTCATCTGTCATTTTCTACAAGTATTATGAATTAGTTCATTATTTGTGGCTGAAAAATTCTGTTGTATATGTGTACCTAATTTTTTTCCTCCACAGTTTGGCTGTCTCTATTTCTTGTATACTGTGAATACTGTATACTTGTATAGTGTGAATAGTGTAGAAAACAAGATGAGTGTACACACATCCCTGAGTTATGTTGACTTCAAGTCCTACAGGCACTTGCCTAGGAAATATATAGCTGGTTCATATGATAGGTAGATCTATTTTGAGAAAAAACTGATGTTTCTGAAAGACTGTGTTTGACATAATACTGGGTCCTTACCTTCTTTTTTCTCACAAGTAGCACAACTCACCACTTAAATACTGTATACAGACACACACACAAAATGACTTCAAATGTTTTCATTGTAGGCAAGATGTTCTTGCATCGATTGATGGATCTTTGCCTTTGTATCAGTCTTTCCACTTAATTCTATACTCTTTAAGACAGGACTTATGTCTCACCCTGAGTATCACTTTTATTTACTTCTATGTCTGGGCCAGTTAGGGATAACTTTGGGAGATCAATAAATATTTGCTAAGTGCGAATGTGAGTTGTTGGATGCAGTAAATCTACCTCTTGGAGGATAACAGTTTTTTGTTTCTTCTTATTCTTTCAGTGGAGGGGGAGTATGCGCTTACTTGTTGTTATTATTTTGAGGTAGCATCTCAAGTAGTCCAGGCTGGCCTCAAAGTTCCTATGTAGCAATCTGGAGTTCTGGGCTCCAATGCCTAGTTTCATTAGATGCTGGGTATTAAATTTGGACTTTGTGTGATTCAGGTAGGCACTTTACCAACTGAGCGAAATCCTCAGGTCTCATCATGGGTCTTTGCAGTCTTTGTTTAACTGTCTACCTACAGCCTAGGGTACCATCGTATCTTCACATAGCTTTGGTCATTAGCTTTCAGGTGCACAGTTGCTTTTCTGAGTATAAGAGAAAGACGCTGACTTCACGGCAGGAAGACTAAGATTCAAATTCAAGTTCAGCCAACTTGGTACCTTTGAGTTCTCAAATCAGTCCTTCCTCCTTTCTGATCTTCAGCTTAGAAACATTGGGAAAGAGGAGACCATAAGAAAGGCTTGTCGCCTGCATTAAATAAGATGTCAATGACTGGCATTTGTGAGACAGCCACCCTACCCCCATTAAAATCATTGATCTTTCATATACAACATCCTATAGAATCTTTACCTAAAGACACAAGGCAAGGATATCGTTTCCCTAGACTATCCATAAGGGCAGGCATGGAGACCTAGAATAATTAAGAATCTACACACAGAAAGAGGAAAGATCTCTCCTGAGCCTTAGTCACATAGACCCAGAACTTAAGATGCCAACACATCCTCTTCCCTTCCTCACACACAACATCAAAGAAGGGCCTGACTCAGGTCATGTCTTGGCACTGCTTATTAAAGAGATCCTGATGTTGAGGCAGAGCTTGGATACCATGCAGGGACATCACATAGTTATTCTCAGTTTCTCTCCAGAAGCTCACAAGCACCGTTGACAGCATCTCAAGATTATCTACTGACGTCATCAACCATCAACTAGGCATCAGGGAGTAATCAAGAGAAAGATTGCCTAAGAATAGCTTTTATCTTCTCCACATCACTGGCTAATATCATCCGCATCTACAGCATCTAATCAGGATACTTGCTGATTTGAAAGCAAATATAATAACAATAAGAACACCACTTATTAGCATGCGGCTTAGAAAGTGGCTCATCCCAAATAGTCTGTTTTTACACATGAGAAGTTTTGAGATTGCTCAGATGAGCCAGACATTACTTGGAGGCAAGAAAGGGGCGGGGGAGAGATATCTGAAATCAAGAAACCCCACAGAGAGTTGCCAGCAGTTTGCCTTTGCTGCCGGGGACCTGGGATGAGCTTAGGAAGAAACATGGGAGGAATGGAGGGACCGCAGAACTGGAGGCCCAGGCTGAGAGGCCAGGAAGGGTCTGGGAGGGAAAACAGTCCCAAGCCATGCTACTATAAGCCACCATCTCACGTTGTGACTAGAGGTTAGCACACATAATTGCTAATCTCCTTGGCAACCTTGGCAAACAACAGAGCCAGATTTTCTGGACCACAGGAATAGGCTCAGAGTGATGGAGTGACTTGTGCAAAGTTACCAAACTTACAAAGATCAGAGCTACACTCTTCTGTTCACAGGCCACAATTGGTGCTTGCAGCCACGCATGCGTGTGTGTGTGTGTGTGAGAGAGAGAGAGAGTAATACATATGATTCACTCTCAGTTTTCCCAAACCATTCTCCTCCTTTTATTCTGTCAATATCTCCTCTTAGTCTCACAGAACTCAATATGGTCTGAAATCTGATGGCCATCATCTTATAAATCTACCCTAGACCTCTCTGTGAGGTGCAGATTTGCAGTACTCATTTGTCTAGGTGACATTGTCATTTAAACAGCAAGCACTAATCTTAGACTCAACTGCCCCCAAGACTAACCCTTGCTCTCATCTTCAAACTATTACTTCGCCCTATAGTCTTCCTCACTGCAGAGCTTGGGGATCACCGCTTTGCTACTTACCTCATGCTTACCACATTATCCCTCTGAACCCACAAATATTGAACCCATAGCACCAGTCTGCCTGGTTCTCTCTGACTGCTTCTGCCATTTATACTCAGATCGTTACAAAAACTGTGGTCATTCTGCTTTGATTCCTGGTCTCCCCTTTATTATGTACTTAGCCATCTTGTCTTCAGCAACATAGAACCGAGCACTAACAATTTGCTTTTAGGATTTCCCACTTCATGTTTTTGGATAAATGTTGGCCAAGAGTTCATGAAACTGTAGAAAGGAGAACTGCGGATTGGAAGGGAGTCTGCCGCATTGTCTAAATGAGCTGTCACCAGACAGAGCCTGGAGCATAAGCTGTCACTGAGCATCTGTCTGGGGACAAACACCAAGTCCAGCCTCTGTCATTATGACAGCTACGATGAAGGCATCGCACTCCATCCCATGACCTCAGTTTACTCTCTTTGTGGCATTTTCTCCTACATTACGTTATCAATGGGTTTTGTGCGACTCACTTGTAACCACTTCTTTTTTTTTAAATCACTTTACAGCCTGATCATAGCCCTGCCTCCTCCCAGTCACACCCTCCTTTCTTCTTCCCCATATCCCCCACTCCTATTCCTCAGAAAAGGGAGATGCTTTTGGTTGCGCCCCCAGCATAACAGGTTGCATCAGGACTGAGTGCATCCTCTTCACTGTGGTCTGGTGAGGCAGCCCCACCATGGGGGGAAGTTATTGAATAACAGATAACAGAGTCCATGTAGGAGACAGACCCCACTCTCCTTGCTAGGAGAGTCACATGAAGACCTAGCTGCTCATCAGCTACATCTGTATAAAGGGGCTAGGTCGAGTCAATGAGTGGTCCCTGGCTGGTGCTTCGGTCTTTGCAAGCCCCGGCCCCCAAGCCCTGGTTAGTTGACTCGGTTGGTCTTCTTGTGGAGCTCCTGTCCCCTCCAGGTCTTACTACCCTTTCCCCAACTCTTTCATAAGATTCCCTGCGCTCTGCCCAATATATGGCTGTGAGTCTCAGCATCTGTTTAGATCTGCTGCTGGGTGGAGCCTTTCAGAGGACAGATATGCTAGAAAATATCATGAGGTGTGAGATAATCCAGATCCAGAAAAACACTCATGGTATGTACTCACTTATAAGAAGATTGTAGCCATACAGTACAGGATAACAGAACTATAATCCACAGACCCAAAGAAGATAAGAAACAAGATGGACCCAAGGAAGGATGCTTAAATATCACTCATAACCACTTCTGTTCCAACACCTGGTACCCGAGGGGAAAGTCAAGTCATTCTTATGCATGGCTGCATCATTGTAGCCAGTGTAGTGCTGAACAGTAGTGTAGAGCTCTGAAGAAGAGAGGTGCTTCTCCAGGGTACAATGTGGTGGCACAAGAGTACACAGGAAACAAGCAAACAGCAAACTCTGGAAGCAACACTGGTGTGCTGTATCTCTGCATCCCTGTGTTTACAAAGTTCTGTGGGAGCAGGATGCGACACTCCCCCTTCAGAGTAGGCTTGGCTTACAGATGGATGGCACTAATATTGGCTTTAACATGAGTTCTGGGAATCTGAACCTAGGTCTTCATATGTGCATAGCAAACACTTTATCCATTGAGCCATCTCACCAGCCCTTCTTCCTCCTGCTTTACTGATGAGAACACTCCTAAGGAAGGAAGACATTTTCCAGGGGCTCAACCAACAACCAGCGTGTACCAGGAGTTCATCTCCCAGGCAGGTTTATTCTTTTCAAATTTTAGCCTCAATATAACCTCCACCAAAAAGCTTTCCCACCATATGCTTCGTCTCCCCTACAGCATTCTCTGTTTGTGACATTTTTGCATAACACTGTGTTCTTAAATTTGACCATAAACATTATAAAAGGAGGGACCAATACTTACTGGTGCTAGAACCCCAGGATCCCAAATAGTTCGTAGCACTTAACAGATACACAATACATTTCTGAGATGGTAACTGAGTCAAGATCCCAGGCATTAAATGACACCGTTTTGTTTTCCATAGTCGCCACTCAAGTCTTAGCAGAGGCAAATCTTTCAGAAAGTACCCAGGGAAACGAGACCCTGCGTTCTCCAGTGTGGGTCTACCACACCTTGCTAGTTTCCCCTGCCTGAGAGCTAATATGGAAACAGCCTTTATACATTATACTCCTTTTGAACCAGAATATAAGAGAGCAGGAACAAAACTTGATGCTAACCTCCAGGCAGAAAGCCATGGCAACAGTACCCTGGGCCTAATAAAAGTGTGATGATTTAGTAATTGAGTCTGATCACTTCCATTTTCAAAAGACCATGTCTCAACCACATCGTTGTACAGGGACAATTGTCCTAAAGACATTTACAGCATCATTTCACATGGCCAAAGAATTACTGGGGGCAGCAGAAAATTCTAGGTGTCTTCTCAGGCATGCTTGCTTCACAGGGGGTGAAATATGAAGGTAGTTCATCCTTCAGCAGCATACCCCAGGGCCTGTGTGGTCACTGCTCAGGTCAGTTAGTCCTGTGGAAAACTAGAAGCGATACCTTGTAGCTGGGTCTTTGCTTTATCCCTCCACTTTAACCCCTACACTAAATAGGGGAAAAAGGACAGGGGGAGCGGAGAGATAGAAATCTGTGACTCCAATTTCTTTCCTCTTTTTTCTTTTTGGCTTGTAGCTGGTGTTTGCTTCTTTGTGGGTTCTTCTTTTTCCCACCTTCTATTCCCTCCTCCCAGCTTGACTCCCTATCACTAGATAGGAGAGGCATAAGAATAGAGGGAAGAGAGAGAAAGAGATACATGAATCTAATCTCCTTCTTTCTTCTCTGAGCATAACTACTAACAAGCCACAATCAAGCCCTGAGCAACCGCCAACCACCAACCCTGCCTCTCTGGGCTCTAGCATTTACATATCCACTGAAAAGTTCCCAGAATTCCAAGCATCACACAATCGCAGACACTATCTGCAGCCAGCAAAACCACGCCTCTGCTAGAGCACTAGGCAAATCAGTCAGCTGCCACGGGCAATTCCCATATCACCACACTTGGGGTTAAAGTGGAAACATATTCTATATCATTTCTGTGCTTTTTAAAGAAAAAGAAATTGTAGAATTCTCACTACAACACCTGGGTGAAGTCTCTTCCAGTGTTTACCCCCTGTAGCTGGGAATGATTGAGTCCAGGGCTGTAAAGGCCCTAGAAGGGGATAAATCTTACAGTGGTGGTTTAAATGTGAATTGTCCCCACAACACGTGTGTGGAAGCCGACATCCCCAAAGTGCTAGCATTATTTTGATAGGCACTGGAAATTTGAAGCAAGTGGCATCAGGCTTGGAGGAAGTAGGTCACTGGAAATGAGTCATAGATGTGCAGGTAGGTCCTTAACAATATCTCCCTCCCTCCCTCCCTCCCTCCCTCCTTCCCTCCCTTTCACCCCTCCCATTCCCCTGCCTCTCCTTTTCTGGTCAGTCATAAGGTGAGGGGTTCTCTTCTGCCCACTTTCTAACCACCATGATATCCTAACGTTCTCACCCTTCACCTCCCTGAGCCAAGCAACCATGGACTTAGCCCTCTGGAACCCCGAGCCAAGGTAACCCTTTCCTGGGCTGTCCTTTCATGTGTCCTGTCGCAGCAATACAGAAATGACTGATGCAAAGACTGTTGTCTTTGCCGTAGCCTGGTTGAGTCTCACTCAGGCTTTGCTCTGCCTCTTCTAGGTGTGTACTCTTAGAGAAATTGTTTGACCTAAGTTCTGAATGTCACCGTTTTGCAATTAATTAATTGCTATAAATGTGCACCCTTGACAGTAAGGCAACTTAGTCACCCTCTGAGCTACGATAGTGTCAGAAAAGCCTGGATTCTGCAAGTGTAAGAATCCTGCAGACCATTAGTCTTTTTTACTTTCCTTCCCAGAATGCCCGTAAAGAAAGTGCTATATAGTCTACTGAAAGCCACCTAGAAATACTATTTGTTTTTCTTAAAACAGAAATAAGAATAACTTGTCATCTGACCACTCACCGCCAGTCAGCCAAGGTGTTTCCTATCTGGCATTTTTTTGACAGATACAGTAGGGTGATGACAGTATTCAGAGACACGGACTGGAATTTCATTTGCTGCCTTAAATAATACATTGGAGAAACATTAGGTGGGGATGATGAGCCTGGGGATGTGGTGTAGCTCAGAGAGAAGCTGGGAGAGAGTGGTCCTTTGCATAAAAGGAGAGAGAATGTGCAGAGCTCCTGAGTGGGAGAAACAGAGACGAAAAGAGCCGGAGTCACTATGACCCTGGGAGGCTGAGGGCTAATGGAGAGTTTCTTGAGGACAGAATGGAAACTTAAGGAAAAAAATGTGTACCTCCTCCCCAACTTAAAGTTGTTTTTCCAGCTATGAGTTCTGTGTAACCTTTATCACATTACAAAGACTTAACGTGTGTGTGTGTGTGTGTGTGTGTGTGTGTGTGTGTGTGTGTGTGATGGGATACTGGGCACACGCTAGTGCAGGTACCACTTCCTTATGTCATGTTCTTTGCTGCATTCAATGCTATGTGCATCCTACTTACTTATACTTGAGGAAAAAAAGCAACTTGGTTGGAATTGGTTGGGAAAGAGGGATGGGGCCATGATCAGGTAGGTGTGCATCTTAGACAGGATGGATGATGGCTTTCAATGAGTAGAGACCATTACAGCCTAACTCTAAGTTGGCCTTCATAGGCTCTTGCTTCAAGTGCCTATCCCCAGTGGCTGATCCTGGCTTGGGAGGCTGTGGAGGCTTGGGAAGCTAGCATCCTACTGAAAGTCAAGCACAACCTCATTGCTGCCTTGCCCCATGCTTCTTAGCCCACTGTGATGTAAACAACCTCAGTCACGTGCTCCTACTACCATGACCTGAGCTGCTCCTCACTGCCTCCCAGGCCATGACAGGCTCACACCATGAACCAGAAGAAGTCTTTCCTCTCTTGGGTTGTTTCTGTCAGGTACTGTGGTCACCATGACATGAAAGTAACTAATACAGAACTGTAGCTTAAGCTTTCATTGGTGGAGCGGCGGTGCTGGCTGAGCTAAACAATTCATGTCCAGGAGTACACAGATCTAGGCCCTCAGCAGGACTCAGAGACAGACCATGGACAGCATTGGTTACTGTAGAAAGTAAGTCCCTGAGCTGAAAGCAAGGCATGAGTCTGAAAGGCAGAAGCCACAATGTAGGTTTCCTCCCAAGTTCTTTGGGTTGAGTTTAGTTCCCTTGCTAGTCCTCTCAGAGATCGAGGCCTCTTTTCTGATTTCTAAAGGTTCCCCAGTGGCAGCAGCTAGTATGGGTTGCAACTTAAATGTCATACCAGCTCCTTACGCCATCACCCTGCACCCACCTCCCCAGGAGCTAAGTGTGACCTGAAGTTTCAGGTCTGTCAAGGATGGGACCCAGGATGATAGACGGTAGAGAGCTTCTGAGTATGTGTGAATCCATGGGTTCAGACATCACATAAAGGGGCTGTGGAGTACATGTCTAAAATCCCAGTCCTTGGCTGATAGGGGCAGAAAGCTCAGGACTTGAAGATCAATGTGTGTATGTGTGCATATATATGCTCATGTGTGTGTGTATATAATTGTGTGTGTGTAACTGTATATGTGCTTGTATGGATGTATGTATACATGTATGAGTCTAATGGGTTCTTCTATGATACTTCCTATATCCTAGCCATAGTCCAAAGTATTTTCTAGATGCTATGCTGTTTAATCCTCTGAGCACTGAGCACTCCTAGGACATGAAAGTTGCTTGTGCCCATTTTTTAGGTTAAGAACATGAGTCTTAGAGAAGCCAGCCTTCCTAGTTAGCACTGCTGAGCAGGGACTTACACAGGCAGGCTGGCTTCAGAGATGATGTGTGCTCTGCTGGCACTTTTCTCAAGTGAGAAAGGCAGCTTTGAAACTGGAATTGAAATGTGATCCAATGTTTATTTCTGAGGCACATATATCATTTCTTTGTGTCTATATATACATGGAAATGAATGAAAAACAACAGGTCTGGATAGCTGCTCCGCGGCATTTTCACAGTAGTAATTCTGAGCGGAGGGGCTGTGTCAGCTTTTACTTTCTCCTTTCTACGTCTTAAAATTGCTGGTTTATTTTCCACAGAAGAGTGTGTTATTTTTATAAACAGAAAAGAAATAAACAAGACAGCTTCACTTTGTAGAAAGAATAAGCAAATGTGCTGCTAGCCTGAGGCTTATCTAGATACGATCTCTCAGGCCAAGGGACATTACACACACACACACACACACACACACACACACACACACACACAGAGAGAGAGAGAGAGAGAGAGAGAGAGAGAGAGAGAGAGAGAGAGAGGCAGAGACAGAAACAGGTAGAGAGAGACACACAGAGACAAAGACAGAGATACACAGAGACAGACAGACAGACACACACATACACACACATCACACCCATATGTCCTGCTGGGGCTCTCTAGGTTGATCTCTGGGGTCTACAGAGACATACATTCTGTACCTTGAGTTTCTCCAGGTCTCAGATCGGTTCCACAGATAACTATCCACTCTTACTGTAGGCTAATTTAAATAGTGCTTTAATTTGTCATGTCTCTCCTTCCTGGAGGATAAAATTAATTGCTGTCTGTATCCGTGGTTCTCCGGCTGCCATGACAGATACCATAAGCTGAGAAAGATCTTGAAGAGAAGTTGTTTTCTTACAGCGCCGGAGGCTCACAGTCTTCAGTGCGAGTCTGAGGACTGGGTGTCTGCAAGAACCTTCTCCTGTGTTGAAGAGACTACCTTGTCCTCTTCTTTTGTTGGGGTGCTTTTGCTGGGGCTGGCAGCAGAGCATTTTTGTCTCTTTTAAGAACATTAATTACGATAAGATCAGACTCAACCCCTTGAGATCTCACTTTTCCTTAGTTACTTCCTGTCTTAGCTAAGGTTTTACTGCGATAAAACACTATGACAGAAAGCTACTTGGGGAAAAAGTGTTTATTTTAGTTTACTGTTCCACACAACAGCCCAGCATCCAGGAAACACATATAGGAATCTGGAGACAGGAGCTTATGCAGAGGTCATCAAAGGGTGCTGTTTAATGCCTTGCTCCTTGCGACTTCCTCAGACCACTTTCTCATAGCACCCAGGACCCCCAGCCCAAGGGTGACACCACCCACAATGGACTGGACACTCCCCCATGAATCACTGATTAAGAAAACACACTACAGGCTTGCCTACGGAGTCATCTTAGGGAGGGTTTTTCTCAAATGAAAGGCCCTCCTCTTAGATGACTCTAAGTTTGCATCAAGGATATTGAGTTTATATCAAGCTTTTACACAAATACAACCTCACTGGAGTCAGAGAATCAGTGTTTCAATTTCTTAAAGATGATTTTCTTTATAGATTTCACTTTCCAAAGTTAAATCAAGATCAGGTAAATAATTTAAACACTCCTATAACCACTAAGGAAATAGAAGTAGTCTCAAAAATCTCCCAAGCAAAAAAAGATCAGGGCCAGATGGTTTTAGTGTAGAATTTGACCAGACCTTCAAAGAAGAGCTAATACCAATACTCCTCAAACTATCCCACAAAATAGAAGCAGAAAGAACCTTGACAAACTCATTTTATGAAGCCACAGTCATCCTGATACTATAACCACACAAAGACTCAACTAAGAAAGAGAATTTCAGACCAATTTCCCTCATGAACATTGATGCAAAAATACTCAATAAAATACTGGCAAACCAAAACAAGAACACCTCAAATACACATCCATCAAGAACACATCCGCATGATCAAATAGGCTTCATCCCAGGGGTACAGGGATCGTTCAACATAGGAAAAACCATCAGTGTAATCCACCATATAAACAAACTGAAAGAAAAACCCACAGGATGATCTCTTTAGATGCTGAAAAAGCCTTTGACAAAAATCCAGCACTCTTTCGCAATGAAAGTCTTAGGGAGATCAGGGATACAAGGCCCATACTTAAACATAATAGAGGCAATATACAACATGCCCATATCCAACATCAAATTAAATGGAGATGCACTCAAAGAAATTCCACTAAAATCAGGGACAAGGCTGCCCCCTCTCTCCAGCTCTTTAATATAGTACTTGAAGTTCTAGCTAGAGGAATAAGACAACTAAAGGAGATGAAGGGGATACAAATTGGAAAGGAAGAAGTCAAAGTATCACTTGCTATTCACAGATGATATGCTAGTATACATAAGTGGCCTTCAAAATTCTAACAGAGAACTCCTACAGCTGATAAACACCTTCAGCAAAATGACTGGACACAAAATTATCTTAAAAAATCAGTAGCCATCCTGTATACAAAAGAAAAACAAGGTGAGAAAGAAATTATTGAAACAACACCCTTTACAATAGCCACAAATAATATAAAGTATATTGATGTGACTCTAACCAAGGAAGCCAAAGACCTGTATGACAAGAACTTCAAATCTCTGAAGAAAAAAATTAAATAAGATATCAGAAGATGGAAAGATGTGGAGAAAGATACAAGCACTTTGGAAATCAATCCAGTGCCTTCTCAGAAAATTTGGAATAGCTCTACCTTAAGACCTAGATATACCAATCCTGGGAATACGCTTTACCAAACCCCTAGGACATTTGTCCAATGATGTTCATAGTAGTTTTATTTGTAATAGCCAGAATCTGTAAACAACCCACATGTCCCTCAACTGAAGAATGGATGAAGAAACTGTGGTACATTTACACAATGGAATACTTTTCAGCTGTTTAAAACAATGACATCATGCTAGAACTAGAAAAGATCATCTTGAGTGAAATAACCCAGAACCAGAAAGACACCCATGATATGTACTTCCTCATAAGTAGTTATTAGCCATGAAGTACAGAATAACCATGTTACAGTCTATAGAGCCAACAAAACTAACAAGGAGGGTTCAAGCAAGGGTGCTTGAATCCCATTAAGAAGGGAAAATAAAATAAACATCATAGACATCGGAAGTGGAAGGTGAGGGAGAACTGGGTGAGAAAGGGGCTGGATGGGGAGTGGGGGTGGGATGATCAGATGTAGAGAGAGTAGGGATGTGCGATTAGAGGCTGGGATAAGGGAAATTGGTGATAGAGCATCTCAGGGACAAGCTGGAGACCTGGAATGGGGCACTCCTGGGAAGATACGGGGTGACCCTAGCTTAGACTACTTGTAGCAGGGGATACTGAGACTGCATTGGCCACATCCTATATCTAGGAAAGACTTCCAGTTGAGGGAGGGCAACACCAACCTGCCTACAGGATGTACAGAGATAAAAGGTGGAACAGAGAGTGAGGGAACACCCAACCAATGACTGGCCCAACTTAGACCCATCCCATGGGAGAAACCCAACCAAGGATCCTACTCTGCTATCCTTGCAGACAGGAACCCAGAATGCCTGTCACATTAGAGGCTTTGATCAGCAGATACTAGAAAGAGATTCAGAGACCCATAGCCAAACATTAGGTAGAACTCAGAGAGTCTGAGGAAGAGTTAGGGGATGAACTGAGGGAGTGAGAGGGGTCAAGGACACCACAAGAAGACCTTCATAGCTAGCTAACCTGGGGCCATGGGGGCTCATAAAGACTAAACCACCTACCAAAGAACATGCAGTGACTTGGCCCTAGGCTTCCTACATGTGAAGCTGATGGGCTGCTTGGTCCTCAGGTAGGTCCCCAACAATTGGAGTAGGAGCTGTGTCTGACTTGGACTCCGTTGCCTCCATCGGAATCCTTTTTCCCTAGCAGGGCTGCCTTGTCTTGCCTCAGTGAAAGAGAAGGTACTTTGTCCTGATGTAACTTGATGTGCCGGGGGGTGGGGTGGGGGGTGGGGTAGGGTGGGTTTGGTACCTGGGGCAGGGATATGGGCGCAGTGGGTGGCAGGGTGGGGCTCGGAGGAGAGGAAGGTGTGGGTTGTGATTGGGATGTAAAGTGAGCAAGTATATAAATTAATGAAGAAATAAAAGATAGTTTACTACAACACTTACCCCTTCCATTTATTTTAATTCATGTGTGTGTGCATGTGCGTGCGTGCGTGTGTGCGCACGTGCGCGTGTGCGCATAACATGTTTGTACACGTGCATATGCCAGCATGAGCTCTGAAGAAGTGTTGTGCGGTCCATCATCCTCATGTTTGTCATGGGAAACACGACATCCCATTTTTTGCCTCTGGTCACTTCAGCTAGAAAGTCAGATGCTAGTTTCTGTAACTAAGCTGCTTTGTAAGGCTTAAGTGTGTTTAGATGGAACAATTTTATAAAATGTTTTTTGACATTTTCTTCGAAGATACAGAAAACAAATACAGTGAAATTTGTTAGCTGATTTAGTTATCTTTCATCTGGAGTGACAGGATGGGGCTGAAATACCTAAGCTTGGGGGAAAGACACAGTTCAGTCCAGGACACTCCCTCAATCTGTATGTGTGTTAAGTGTGGGGCCTTGAGCACCCCAGAGTTCAGCGGTGCTGGGAGATGAATGGTCACCCAGAGCTCCCAACACCAAAGGCTAGTGCCTAATTTGTATCGCAGGGACCATCAAAAGAATGAAACTCACACACAGTGGATGAGTCCTCAAGCAAGAGGGTCTTACCAAGCTGCAGAGGATACAACATGCACCGTTACTAAGGAGCCTTGGCTCAGTGACCACCAGATCTTCTGACCAAGAGAAAGGGTACAAAAGAAGTTGCCTCTGCCTGGCTTGAGGGTTAAAGGAGGATCATGGAAAAGGAAGAGAGACGAAGAGAAACAGCCACGAACTGTCTGTCTAGCAGCATGCTCTTGGTCTTTTGCCTCTGCAAGAATCAGGGTGTGTGCAGGTGCAGTTAGCAAATGCAAGCCTTCCAGGTCAGGTGACATCCTGATGAACTAGTGCAGTCCACCTCCTGGTCTCAGCATCTCCCCAAACCTCAGCTTCCTCCCAGTGAATTGAACAAGGAGCCAATGCCTCCACCAAAGTGACACAAGAAAGAAAGTGGGCCATAAAAGCCACAATGGCAGGTGTAAGGACATCAGGTGGCACACATGGCAAGAGCCGCAATAACGTCAATTCAATTTAATACCAAAGGAGCTGACTGGCTGTTTAAAACCAGATACTTAGCAAAATCCCAAGCCTGTTGGAGTGTGGGGATCTGGCTCAGATTCACCAGTGTGAGAGCTCAGTGATCAACTTGGGATTTTGGTTCATTTGACTCTTGGAAGGTTTGACTTTGCACCGTGTGTGTGGCTTAAGCCAACTTCAATGCCTCACTAAAACTCTGAGGCCATTTATGAGTGGGAACATTCATCACCTTAAGTAAGTGCTGTAGGATTAAATTCAGCCACTTGCATACCAGCCTGTGATTTCACATGTGTTTATAATTATTATGTGCTGTTTTCTTGTTTTATTATTCCAGAATTAAACTTCATGTCACAACTGTAAAGGGAAAACCACCACCAACAGTTACAGTAGCAGATGTCATGTGTGGAAGATATGCCTCATTAAAAAAAAAAAAAAAACAAGCAGTAAGTAAGGTGATGCTATTTAAATGCAGGTTATGGAACGTCACCTGCTGGTGGCTCTAAATTTGTGATGTGCACTTTTTGTGTTAATTATTTTAAAGACCTTTTCTTAGAGAGGCGTGTACATAAAACAGCAACTACAGGTGGCTTTCTTCCAACTTCTGAGGTAGCAGGGAGAGATAAGGAAGACAGGCATGTAAGGGCTCCTCTAGGACCTAGACCCGTAGGATGATGAAGAGCAGCTAAGCCCTGCTATAGCGGCCTGAAAGTGGAGTAGATGGGGCTTGTGGCCATGAGTGGGGGTTATTTAGGCTGTAGTTACCCACCTCCTTCTCCCTAGAACTTTCCTGAGAGCTGGTTGTTATCCTGTTTGCTATTAAAAGACAGAGATAGAGCCATGCCATGCGGAGGCTGAAGGGTGTCTCCAGGATAGAATCATTTTAGGTAGGGGCAGAATCAATTATAATGAGTACAGATGAATTATCCACCCCACATTGATGATGACCCCTCCCAACACACTTCACCCTGTACTGTAGTCACCCACAGAGAACACTGCATCCACAGCATCAAAACTTGCCTATTGTGAGGATGCTGGGTAATAAGTAAAGTTTATAAGTGATCTAGAAATATAACTTTTAATTAAAGTTCCAAACAAAATGGTTCATATTCATGTTGACTAAAATGAAAGTTTGGGTACCCAGAGCAGTGTTTTAGGGGAATAAGGATAGGCAAAGTAATAAATATTAAAGCCAGAACAGGTAAGCATTCTAGAAAAGGAGAAAATAGAAACATGAAGAAGGAATATTTTTAAATTGATGATTAAAATGAATATTAGATGGACTCATGTAGGTAAATGTTCAAGGATAGATAGACAGATGGGTACAGGGATGTTCTGGTGGATCTGTGGATGTACAGATGACTGAATAGATGAACAGAGAGCTTTGTGTGCACATGGATGTACAAATGTTATGTGGATGGATGGATGGATGGATGGATACATACATACATATATACATGTGTGGATGGGTACATGGATATGTGAATGTATGCATGGATGGATCCATAATTCATGTATGTATACCTACCTGGCTTTCAGAATGCAAGATTATTTACATGGAAATATAAATGGGTGAACTCACAAATATCTGGGAGGATGGATAGGTAGGTAGATAGATGGATGGACGGATGGATTGTCGGTGAACATTATGATGGAATGTTCATCATTTCTGCTAGCACAGGCTAGCCACACTGGGGAGTAAAAGAAACAGATACTCTATAGAAGAAAAAGTCCACTTTTGGGATTAGAATTTTAATCTTTTGCATTCAATCTAAAGGAAATATTTTAAAGATGAAACCTTTGCTGCCTTTGTAATGTTTGAATGGTGCGGGCCTAGAAAATGTCAAGAATACATCCCTGGGGTGCTCATAGGTCATGTAAAGAACACACACACACAATTTTTTAAAGGGACATACATTGAAAGAAACCAAAAAAGGTAAGTATATGGGAGGTTAGGAGCGAAGAAAAGGAAGGGGGAAATGATATAATTATAATCTCAAAAATAAATATATTAAAAAAGAAAATATTTTCCTTCATTATCCCATATTTTACTTTGGACATCAAATACGAAAGTTGAGCTTGAGCTCTCAGAATCTTAGCCTGTCAATCAACCAACGCAGTCAATATTTCAAGCTGGCACCCACCAATGCACAGATGTTTATTTTCCTTAACAATGACCTGACTCATATGAGCCACAAGAATGGAAGTCTGTGTCCTACCCAGTCTCAATGAGCCAGCATCTTAAAAACTCGATATATATTTAGGGTTCTCAAAGAGATAATGAGCAATTTCTAATAATTATTTGAAGCTATTAGAGTTGGTCCCAGTACAATTAATGCTACTGTTGAATCTTGATAATACCGGAAAGACAATTTAAGCTTGGTGCAAGGATGGCTGCCAAGATGGGCTCAACAATAGAACTGAATTTTCAAACATACATATGAAATTTTTTTTGAACAGTCCAAATTGAAGTGAATTTAGTTTCAACACAATGATAATGTCTTATGAATTTCCTAGTACATTCAGGACTGAAAGGCAGATGTTCCCAGGAAGGGAACAAATTGGTGAGGGCCCTGGCCTGGTTCCCTAGGAATTGGATACGATGCCAATATGGAGTATCAGCTTATAGCAGAGCAACAGAGAGTTCTTGGAGTTGAAACTTCTGTATTCAGGTCCAGTGAAGGCTTAACACATTGTCATAAATACAGTGACCTAACATATCACATTTATTTTCTATTAACTCTGGAAATCAGAAGTCCAGAACTAAGGTGGCCAGTGCTGGATCCTTCTGGGAACTCCTAGGAGAAACAACTAGGAGAAACAAATCCACCTTTTCCTCCTCACTTTTGTAGTTGCTACTCTAACATTCTTGGAGCAATGCTATTGACCAATAGTAGCATTGTTGGTCAAGCTACTCCAATCTCTGCCCCGTTCACATCATCCTCCCTCTTTTCTCTCTTCTCCTCTGCCCTCTCATTCTCTCTCTTCTCTCTTGTCTTTCCTCTTCCATTTCTGACTTGATTAAGGATTTCAGTGAGCCAGGATATGCTCATCTTGAAATCCTTAATTCTATCTAAAAAGACATTTTTCCCAGATAACTCCCCATTAGTTTGTAGATTTGGAATCTTAGGGTGTATATTTGGAAGCTATCTCTCAGCTCACCACAGGTCCTAAGATAAGTGACCCGTGTCTGGCTCTGTCCCTGTGAGAGTCTCCATCACACCTCCCCTCACTTTTTCACAGATGCACAGACCCCCTTTCTGTTCTGCAAACCCATAAAGCTTATGTTTAAGCAAGAGCCTGCTCTGCCCTTAGACTTCTCCTTTGTAACAAACCACTGAGAGAAACAATTTGAAGAAGGAAAGATGTGCTTCAGTCCATAGTTTCAGAAGTTCATCCATGATGGCTCTGGTTCAACTGTTTTGGACCATGATTCTGAATGTTATGGCAAATGGCAGTAAAGAGAAGGGATGCTCACTTCATAGGAGCCATAAAGCAGAGTGTGTGTGAGGGAGAGAATGGTTGCCATCAAAGCCATGCCCCTGAAACTTACCTCCTCAAAGCAGATTCTTCCTCATTATATTGTTGGTCAAGTTAGCACCTCTTCATCAGTCATCTCCCAAGACTGCTCCAGTTATGGGCCAAGCCTTCCTTTTGAGAGATATTTCACGTCTAAAGCACAGGGTGGCAGGGATGCTGTGCTGCCATCCTGCCACGCAGACACTCAGTCCACCTTCCCTGCCCAGGTGGTCATCCTTGTCTACTCCATAGAGACTGTCATGACATTTTCAGTTCCTGTCCACTATGTGATTCCATTTCCCCTTGCTCACAGGATCATCTGACATTACTACAGGAATGCGTTTCTGCTTTTCTCGCCTTTCACTAAGTGATGAAGTCTTCCCCCGAGTGTTATCGACCAAAGTAAGATCTACAGTGATCCGAGCAATTTCTGCCCTATTGTAGATGTTCAGTGAAGTGCTGTTTAGTCAATGATTGACTGACTATATAATTCAACCCCCGGGCATAACAAAGTCAAGTTCATAATGTGAGAAACTGTCTGACTTTCAAAAATTGAGGGGAGGTTTTCAGAGTCAAGACCAGAAGATACACAACAAGGAACATTCTCTTGTTTATAGAGATAACATGATGTAAAAAGGGCATATTCTCCAAAGCAAATGTATATACACTGTTGATGGGAATGTAAGTTAATAAACCCATTATTGAAAGTGACATAATGGCTGAAAATAGCATTGCCAATTGTTCAAGCAATGGTACTGTTGGGTGCAACAATCCAAGGGAAGTGAGTGAATCACAGAGCTATTTCAGGCCCAGGAAGTTGGCTCAGTTGGTAACGTGCTTGTGTGCAAACATGAGGATCTGGGAGTGGCGGGTGTGCTTGCAATCTCACCTCAGCATTTGGGGAGGTGAAGACAGGTGGGTCCCTGGGGCTTGTTGGCCAACCATCAAAGCCAAAATCAATGACCTTTGTCTCAGTAAAGAAGTTGTATGGATATACACATGTATGCACATCCACATACACATATGTGTACTCACACACATAAGCAAGCGCACACACACACACACACACACACAGAGGTGGGAGGGAGGGAAGGAGAGAGAGTGAGAAAGAAGGAGCTCCCATGTCATATTATCTCAGGTCTATTCACAATATCCAAGATAAGAAAGCAATGAGCCCAGCAATGGATGACTGGGTAAACAGAATGTGTAGGTATACAGTGGGGTCTAATTCTGCATAAAAGCATAAACTCTTGTCATTTCTGCAATGTGGATGAACTTGGAAAACACTATATTAAGTGAAATAAGCCAGGCCACCGAAAAAAAAAAATGCCTCGTTTTCTTACCTTCTTGAAAGCTTAAATAGTTGTTGATACAATAGACGTGGAATACTGGGTTCCCACAAGGGTAGAGGATGAAGAGATGGAATGGTCAGATATGGGTACTAGGATAAAATTAGCAGAGGCGATGATTTCTAGTGTTTGGTAGCACAGCAGGGTAAGCACAGTTAATTTCAAAACAGTGAAAAGAGGGAACTTGGAATTCTTCCAACACAAAGAAATGATAAATGTTTGAGGTGACAAAATGCTAATTACTTTGATTTGATCATCCTACTCATGGACGCAAATATCACACAAATTCCACAAGTGAATAACTACCTTGTTAGTGAGAAATGCAATAAAATAAAAATTAGCGTGTTTCAGAGTCTTTGTCCAAACATAGAGTCCATCCTAGCTGCTCAATAGCCAACACAGATTTTTTTCAAGTTTTATTTGAGTACTGACTTCCTCCTCTGTAACTCCAGAAGGGGAAGGAGAGTGAGTAGAGATGTGGATCACTGCAAAGGCCAAATGAGTCAATACATGGGAAATGCTTGCGCAGTCCCTTGTCATGTAGGTTATCTCTCAACAGGCAGCACCCCCTTCCCCAATACACTTGCTTTCTAGTGAAATCCTAGCTATAGCCCCATCTCTTGAAGGAGACATGTGGACTTCCTGCAGAATTCTGGAAAATATGCCTTTGGGTCATAGTGCTTTGTGATGGAAGCCAGGCAGTACCACAAGAAGCCCCTGGGCAGTCAAGATTAAGTATATGCTCATATAATCCAGTTAATACAATTCTATTCTTTGAGTAAGTAATGAATATGGTAATGTAAGAAAAACGAGGTGACTGAGCAGTAACAGTGTTTGCTTCCAGCCAGAGGACCTGAATTCTATCACCGAGACCATCATCCAGGTAGAATGGCCCAGGCATGGAATGGCACTGTCCTCGTGGAGAAGAGGTCAGGTCTTTTCTGTCTAACCAATGAGACACTAGACTTCTATAACTGTTCTGTGTGCCTGGAAGTCATGCAGCCTCATCAGTATTGCATTATTTTAGGCCATGTGGTCCTCTAAACAATAGAATTGTTGTTGTTGTTGTTGTTGTTGTTGTTGGTGGTGGTGGTGGTGTGTGTGTGTGTGTGTGTGTGTGTGTGTGTGTGTGTGTGTTCCTGTGTATTCCACAGGTGCATATGGATGCCAGGAACAATCTCAGCTTTCAGTCCTATTCTTCCACCTTATCTGTGGCTGAGCATCTTTCTGATCACTGCTGCATAAACCAGGCTAGCTGGCTTGTGAGCCTCCTAGGATTCTCCTGGATCTACCTCGAATCTTGCTGCAGAAGAGCTGGAATTTAGAGATGATGATGATGATGACGACAATGATGATGACAATGATGATGATGATGATGATGATGATGATGATGATGATGATGAGTAGTAGTAGTAGTAGTAGTATTGACACTGTATCTAACTTTACCCAGCTTCTGGGGATCTGAACTCAAGGCCTTACATTTATGCAACAAGTGCTTTACCTGGTAATCCACCTAGACAGCCCCATCACTGCGATTTCTAGGAACTCAGTCAGTTCCTTTCTATACAGACACCTCATCACCTTCATCCCTGTGCAAATAGCCATGAAACCAAAAGCATCTCCTACATCTTGATTATGAGTATCAGAGGTGGGATGACTTCAGAGTTGAAAAATTTAAGAAGCTAGATAATAAGGGGTCATGTACTGGATTCTAACTGCCATTCTCATATGGAATTCATTCTTCCCTCATAGCCCCAAGATGGCGGCAGTCGCTCCAGGGATCTCAGAAAGACTGTGCTACACAGGGTCACAGTAGAGGTTATAAAGTTCTTATGTCCTCTTCCATAAGAGAAACACTGTCCTAGAACCCTCTTTGTCTAGGATTATTTCTCATGTTCACAGTTTGATAGCAGCCACTTGATAAAAAGAAGTAGAATTTCCAGGACTCTAAAGTCAGAGTTCTCACTGAACTAAGGCAGTCAACAAATATTTGGTTGTTTATAACTTTCCAGGGGTTTGGAAAGTGACAGTGTGAACAGACATGGTCCCTGGTGTCACCAGCATGTATGAAAACACGTCTTAGTGCCGAGGATAAAGAGACCCATTGGAATAGCCTCTGAAAATTGTTTCTTCTACTAGGAAGAAAGACTTCTGGTGTGTATGACCCCCATTCTCACCCTTATCAATGCCTGATATCTTTGTCTGATCCCTGGAATGAGTTCATTGGATAAGAATATGTCCACCTGTGTTCACGGAGATAGTGCTATGTAAGCCACAGACCCCCAGCTGCTTGGCGTATATCAACAAACAAGAAACCCCTGCTCTAGGGGAGCTTCTATTCTGTTGTGAGAAGCAGATGATAAGCAAAGAACTCAGTGCATAAAGTATGTGACGTGACAGAGAGCAGGGAGTGAACCGGGGTGTGGTATGTGACAGCAGGGGCCATCTTAACTTGGGTGGTCATTTTAAGTTAATTGGGTGGCCAGGAAGCTCCTTGTGAAAATGTAGAACTATTTTTGTGGGGAATTCTCTTGATTCTGTTAGTTGAGCTGGGAATATCTGTCCACTGTGGGTGGCAGCATTCTCCAGCTGGGATCCTGGAGCATATACATGGGAGAAGGGAGCTGAGCAGTGTGCATTCTCTAGCCTCTGCTTCCTGAGTGTAGATGTGATCTGACTAGTGTTGCCCAAGCTCCTGCAGCCTTGGCTTCTCTGCTACCTTGAACTGTAAGCTAAAACAAAACCCTTTCTCCCTGAAGTTGCTTTGGACAGAGTACTTTTATCACAGCAGCAGGAAAAGAAACTAAGATGGGAGATATCACCATGGAGATAGTTGGGGCACAACCATCCCAACAGAGGGAAAAGCCAGTGCAAAGTCTCAGGAGGACCGTGGGCAGTGAAGCGTGTGCTAACACACTAGTTAGACGCTGAAATCAAGTCCAAGCAGAAGGAGATGCCATGCCTCTGCCACCAGCTATGGAAGTGCACACACTTTCTTTTTCAAAAGGAAGTTTTGCCAGACACATAAGAAGGAAAGAGAGAGGCTTTTATTTGTTTGTTTGTTTGTTTGTTTGTTTTTTAAATCAAAACCGAGTCTTACTATGTATCCCAGGCTCTCCTTAAATCCTCTTGCGTTAGCCTCTTGTGAACTGTGATTACCAGTGTGCTCCACCACGCCTTCCTGGGGGAAGCTTTTCTTTATTCTTCCTGAAACCCTGCTCTGACTTACAACTCGTGAATGTTTCTAGATGTTGAAACAACCAACAGAAAGCTTCCCAGATAGATCCTCTGACTGTTCATGCTCCTGGGAGGTTGTGCCCCAGAGAGATGTGCACACATTCGTCATACTGGAAATGAGCCACAGCAGCCAAAAGGTATTAGCCTGGATCCAAAAGGTATTAGACCTTCCCAAGCAGTGACTCCTCACTTGTTGGTAAAAATTTTACAGGAAAGCATCTTTTACCTCCTGTCTTGAAGTGACCCTGTGTGCCAGCTATGCCCTCAGGGCTGATGTCTCGAGGCTCCCCACACCAGCTCAGCCACATAGTCATCAAGGTTGAGAGACCCCCTTGCTGCTCACAGATTCCATTCGTTGGCCTACAACAGAAGTGGTCAAGTCATAGAGAAGACAAATGCATATTTGCTAGATCTAGGACTATTCTAAGCACATTGATAGCCATCACCACAACTTATACAGAGCTAGTCACGTCCTTTGCAGTGAAACACACACTCAAAAGGGAGGAAGGAGACCCCGAAATCATGAAAGTCTCAAGGATTTCCAAACTTAGAGGGTTTTTAAGCAGCTTCTCCCCACAGTAGTATGTCAGAGAGACAATAACAGTCCCCAGGATGGAGAAAGAGACTCTTCAGCGGAGTTGCCCACAAGATGCACAGGGAGTCCAGGCATGCAGTTTTCACGGTCATCATCCATGTTAGAACGAGCTCTTTGGTGATGCAGCTGCCTGAGTCACTCACGTTCCCATAAGCACCCAGTAAGGTCATCGTGTCACTATTGCTGGACTTGGATGACGTCAACTCATTGGTCTGTTGCTGCCATCCAACCAGGTGATTACACTGAGTCAACTATTTGGATATTTAATTGCTTCTCACTTCTCAATATCCAGGGTAAGCCGATAAGATCTTTGGATATGTGTTTTCAATTTGGGGAAACTAACGCTCAAAGAAACTGAGTGATTCTTCTAAGGTCCTTGGATTAGTAGCACACATTCAGTTTTCAAATCCAGACAGTCTGCGTCCAGGGTTTGACTTGCAGCCAGTTTTGCAGGTGTCCTGCCAGATAGTCATATCCTGTATCACGATGACTCATGCTGTGTAAGTAAGAACTAGATTATCTCTACCACACGCGTAGTGGGTGCCAGATACTGCAACAGTGGTAGACAAACTTATTCATCTCAACCTTCGACAAAACTCCATTTGATTTATAGGAAACCTGAGACTCAGAGCTTAAGTAAGTTTCTAGGCTGATGTAGCCACTCAAAAGCCTGCAATTCACACCTGAGCTTCGAGGAGTCACTCACTGGGACTTCTTCAAGATAGAGCTGTTCTGATGATCCAAAAGTCATTGCGAATGCCTTCCTTAGATGTCACATGGATGTCACATGGATGAGGAGCACGACTGAGGCTGCAAGACAGCCCTGAATACTGTGTAAGTATTTGTTGGGTTTACATGCCTGCTCAGCTCTGGAGTAAGTGCCAGAGACAACCACGATGAATGAAGCAGATGCCAACCTGTGCCGCAGAGTCAAGCGCAGAAGACCACTGTTAGACGTAGGGAGGAATGGATCATTTTCAGAGTGCTATCGAGTAAAGCATGAGGATAGCACTGGCAAAGACCTCACACAGGCTTAATGGTGAAATGGCACTTCTATATGCCTTATTGAAATGCATCCTTAGAACCACAGATTCAGGCCAAAAGCTGCCTGGGGAGTTCCCGAGTAGCTCCGTGCTGAGGCACACAGTGGTCTTGTTTCCTTCCCTGAGGAAGGGGAGATGGAGGAGACCTGGAACCCAGGCTTCTTCCTAGGGCTCCCTCCTTCCTGATGACAAGTTGCTGGCAGCTTTTCCTTTGCTTTGAAGGAGGCTTTGCTAGGGAAGCAATTGCTGTCTCTATGGAAGCCTGTAGGTAAAGAGGCAGCAAAGATCCCCGAGGGAACACTGAGCTGTTATTGTGAGGTCTTCAAGGCAGGAAGTAATTTGAAAAGTTGGCGACAGAGCTTGCCTGACAGGTTGGGGTTAGAGTTAGGTGGCCCTGGTTTCACTCAGGTGTCCCTTTATAATCTGCTCGGCCCCTGGGAAGCACGTGGAAGATTTACTCTGGAAAAGAAAACAAAAGCAGAAGACCTGTAAGTCTTAGTTCAAAGCTCTTACCATGTTTTCTGTTCCAGGACTTAAATCTCATGGCTTCCCAGCCTCACTCCCTCTGGCTATGAAAAGCTGTGGGTGGAAATTTGCCTGGATCCCTGAGACAGCTGTGCTGCCCCATCTGCCCTCCTACTTCACCCATCTCAGATATTGTGACCCTGCTTCGTTGCCTGTCAGGGCTGCAATAATAAATCACAACACAGAAATGTGTAGACTATAGAGTATTTCTGAACATGGCAGATGAACAGTGTCTATCAGGTAGTAGTAACCTTGCTCAAAACGGCATCATAGTTATTAGCCAGTCTCCTTGGAGTCCAAACCCTCTCGTCACCATGGCAACCCAGTAACAAAGAGGATCAGAGGCAAGCACTCCTTGGATGTTCTAAAAGTTTGCAATGCCACTGTTGTTTTCAGCACTCTGCTTCGAAGACGCCTTGTTAGCCCACAATTGTTTTGTACCCATGATCCTGAGCACCTACCTGAAGAATTAACAAAAGCAACATCTCTATCTTTAATCAATTAGTTGTCAGTAATATAAATGCCCCAAAGAATGAAAATAAATTAGATTATGCAAGTCGATGGCCATTCCCTGGTGTCATCCTTGAGATAACATCACCTATCTGCCTGTCTGACTACGAAATGGAGAGTTGTTTACAGTGAGTGGGAGGCCGGTGCAGGAGGAAATAGTGTTCAGATTCTCCCATCCCAGTCCTACTTGGCTAGTATTAACACCTCCTGTGATTAATGTGATGCCCATGTAACCCTGGCTTATTAATATCCTTTAGCACATGGCACCTCTGGGAATTTCACCAAGTTTAATGGTGCCATGAGGCTCTGAAGTACCCAGGGCTACGCAGGCTCCTTTTAGGAATAATGAGCTCTCTGAGCGCAGCCTGCTTGCCTGTTTTCTGTATCTTCCACAACAGATCCATCAGCTGCCTGGCTCCCACCTGTTCTCCTCATCTCCTTTTCATTGTGCACAAAACATGAGCTCATTTGCCTCTGCTGCAGGCTTCAGAGGCTTGGGCTGGCTTTGACGATCGCTGGCAACATTGTGTTTGGATCCTCTGTTGTTTTCTGACATCCATGTCGCTGGCATCCTCTCCGTTCCTTCCTGGGGATTTGGACAGGCAAAGTGTCTGCAAAAATAACCACTGGTGTCCCAACAACACAGCACATATATATGTACAGCAAATGGGAGGCAATTTGTTTGATTCCAGACTTGTCCAGGAGAAGCAGGGGTGACAAATGACCCAAAGAAAAGTGTTTGGATACACTTGCTGGACCTGTGACTTGGGACTCTTAGATATCTGGTCAGGAAGCAGTGAGATACTATGCAACAAACAGGAGTCCATAGTCCATGTAACTAGATCCCAATTGTAGCCTTAGTTGGCTAGTAGTGCAATGTGGAGCCTAGTGGACTGGATGCAGGTGTATGCATATGAAATACCTAACACATAAGAGACTTGAGGGTTGGAGTGGAGCTCAGTTGTTACACTGCTTGCCTACCACACATGAAGCTCTGGGTTCAGTCCCTATAAACTGGCTGTAAACTGGTGGATATGGCTATAATCTTAGCACTCAGAAGCAGGTGGCACGGTGTCATCTTACTTGACATTGCAAGTTCAATACTAGCCTGGGCTACATGAAATGATCATGTGTCAACAAGCAAGCAAGAAGTCACAGGAACTCAACATCTTAGTCTTCATCCTCAGAGGCAAAGTGTATTCCCACTTACCCCCGATGACATCACTTCCTGACTGGAGGAGCCAAGCACAGATACCCAGGAGAGAATGAGTCTACAGGACTCACAGGGCACACTGTTCACACAGTGGGCATTTCACCATAAGTTTATGACAGACCAGTTCACGGTCCATCCATCCCCTGAGTGTAGGAAAGCATGTGAAGATGATGTGCTAGGGGTTGCCTTGTTTTTCTTTACTGGCTGTTGCAGTTCTACTTCAGGTTGTGATTGGGTGAAATGCACAGCTTCCAACCCTTATCGCCTTACCCTGTCGCCCGCTCCTCATCTCATGTGCTCCTGTTCCACATGACTCTGTGTCTGGCTGACTTAGACCCTGACTCAGCCTCCCTCTGCCTCTGCCTCAAACATGGCTAATCACTCTAGCACACCTGTAGGTCCTTCCCTGCCTGGATGTGTTGTCCAGAGCTGAGCTGACCTCCTGAGAATTCATCAGTCAGTTATCAGAGAAAGACTATGGGCTCTGGTTGCGGGTGCCTGTGGCTGCGCTGTGGACTACAAGTTTCTCTTTAGTTTCTGCTTCTATTCTAATAGCTTTATGTTGGCATGTTTAAAAGGGACACAATAGGGGCTGATAACATAGCTCAGTTGGAAGGATGCTTGCCCAGCATGCAGCCCTGGCCCTGGCTTCAACCCAAGCACTGCACAAGCGGAGAGTGGTGCCACAGGTGATAGTCACAGCATTAGAGAGAAGAGGGTCGTAAGCTTATGGTCTTTCCTCCTGCTATATAAACAGTTGGGGGCCACCTGGAGCTACATGAGACCCTTCGCCGAAGCAGCAACAGCAGCAGCAACAATAATAATCCATTTACAATGACCCATCTTATCTTTATTCTCCACTAGGATGCCTTCTTGCAAAACTCTATATTGGCACACATCTAAGAGCATCCTGAGAAATAAGCCTGAAGCTCCTTTAAGGCTTCCTTTAACGTCTGTAGTCATTACGTAATACTCGCTCCTCTAAGAAGCCCCTGGAAAAAGTCTTCCTGGCTTTTGGTATGTGATCAAGTGACACATCCATAGCATAGCTGACAGTAGAGATGGGCTGCAGGGTGATGAGACGGAGCAGGCTCATCTTGGAGAGTTCAGACCTGGACATGGATTTGGTTCTTCCTGCCGTGCAGCTCTGCACACTCAGGGCTCCTTTCTCTCTGAAAACTTTTTAGCATCGAAGCTTGCCTGTAGAGGCTCTGTGAAAATTCAATGCTGTAATGCCTATCAGTGCTGGTATTTAGTTTGGTTTTCAGTGCATGGCAGTTGCCACCACAGACTGCTCTTATAGATGGATGTGCCACTCTTGTAAATATGGGAGAATAGACTATGTGACACCAAAATAAGGACTGTTGACCTGAGAGTCATTAGGAGGCAGTTACAGGGCAGTTTGTCTGTCTTCCTCCTTGCCCACAGAAGGATATAGAATTATGAATATAGAATTATAGAATAGAATGAAACTGGAGTTGATGCTGCAGCTCAGTTGGTAGAAAGCAAAGCCCTGACATTTTATCCTCAGTACCACGTAAACCTAGTATAGTGGGACATGCCTGGAATCCTGGCATGGGGGGCAGGAGAATCAGGAGTTCAGGGCCCCACAGCTACACAACTACACAGATACTTAAGGCTCTGTCTTGAGGACCATAAAAATAAAAGCAAGCAAGAAATAGCAAAGTATCCTGCTTCTCCATGAGTCAAGCAATGGAGTGCCAGAATGTCATCTTTATACACTCACCAATCCAGAGATGCTTCTAGAAGAATCTATACCAAGGCCCTTTCTTAACTAGACAGGCTCTCCACCTTGATCTGCAGTCAAGGGTGACCTCAAGCTCCTGCCCCTCTGCTGTACTACCATGCTACACTTACGTGGTGCTGAGGATGGCACCCAGGGCCTCATGCATGCTGGCCATCACTCCGGAGCTACATCCACATCTCCCAATAGACTTTATCCTCAACTCACTTGTCTTCCTCTCAAGCTGCTGTGCCTTGAGACTCTGCCATTCCCTCTGACTTGTTACTGCTGCTCTTCATTGAAGATGCTATAAAATCTGGAATTTAGTCTGAGTTTTTGGGAACTTCTGTCTTTCTGGTTGTCCCCCATATCTAGACACATAATATGCTGGAATTTGTTTAGTTTTTTTCTTTTTCTTTCATTAGTCTGTCTTTAGTTGCAAGGGGTCCCTTTCAACCAAGAATGTAGGAGGAGTGAAGATAAGAACTTGATTTTCTTTTCTTCCCACTGATTATCTTTGCTTGTTGCAGTTAAATGTAGGGAAACAGAGAGGAAAACTTGGAGCTAACTTTTAGCAACTAGCTAGGACCATTCAGAAATTACTTTTCTCTGCAGAATCTTGATCTGGCTTTTCCCTCCTTGTGACCACGTGCCATTTTATGGGAGAAGGGAGGGAGGGTGGTTAAACCTTTCGATTCAATAAGTAGTTATAATAATCTATTGATTTGTTGCTACCTTCTTTATATATACTTTGAGACAAGCAAAAACAGAGAGCCCAATATTAGGTTAGAAGAAGCAACTGGCAGCCTGCAGTGGTCAATTTTTTTAAGAGTTAGAAGAAAACAAAGATTGGAGTGGAAGCTTCCAGGAAGATGATTAATGTGCACTCTTAAACATAAGCAGTTTCTACTCCCATGGAGGCTTCAGGGACACTAGTGTCTCCCTGAGATTCTCTTATGGCTTCATTTCTTAGGACCCTATTAGTGACCCAAGCTGTGCCAATTGTCAACATTTTCAAATCAAGATCACTTAGCTCCTATCCTTCCTCATTCATTCTCATTTCCCTCCACTGGAGGCCAGGTCCCTTTCTACACAAGCCTTCGAAGCCCATATGGTAGAGTGGAAAGGTGTTCTCAGTTTTCCCACCTCAGGGAGAGGTGTGGATTGGTCCTCAAGGGGCCTGGTCAGGGTACCTAACTTCTTTCAGCTCACCTTCTCTAATTTCCTTTCACTTTCACAGTAAAATGAAGAGGACAGAGTCTGAGGAGGAGATGCCTCCAAGGATAAAACACTTGCTGTGCAAGCACAAAGACCCAAGTTCAGATCCCCAGAACCCATGAAAATGCAAAGTGGCTGTGGTGGTCCACCTGTAATCCTACTAGACTAGCTCAATACATCCACAGGGAGAGCAATTGAGAAAGACGCTCAGTGTCAACCTTTGGCCTCTACATGCATGCACATAAGTGTATCTTCACACACACGGGAATGCAGACACACACACACACACACACACACACACCAAAAGGGCAATTTCTCTGTAGATTGTTTATATTAGGAAATAACACAGTTGAGACTACCTGGCAAGTACTCCATAAAGCTCTCTTCATAGCTTCCGAAGCCTGGATGAATCCAATTTTAGATATTTTTTGAAGGGATTTGCTTGAAGCACCTGTTCTTCCTTATCCCAACCGGCCTCATGACTGTACAGAGGTATGTATTGTATAGAAGTATCGTTTGAGATTAGGATCTATCAAGCCCAGGGTCTATCTCTGAAAGACACAAAGACATCGGTGCTACTCACCACCTTGAATGCACAACACCAAGCCTTTTCAGTACAATGTGAATAGTTAACACTGAACACTTAAGACACTGGGCCATGTCTGCAGTGGTGCAGGGACTCAGGAGAATCTCCAGCTCCAGCCGGCTGAGTTACAGTGGGGTGTGATGCCATCATGGGAGTTAGCATCCTACCTCAACATATGTGTTGGTTTGAGGCAAGTTATGGGTTCTGCCATATTCAAGGGGAGAGGGTGACACAAGGACAAGACTAGGGGTGAGAATTGTGGACCAATGCAAATTCAGCCTGTGTCATCTCCTACCTCAGCTCTCCGTGCCAGGTGTCTATGAGCCCCAGTCTGTGTGTCCAGCATCAGGACACAAGCTCTGGCAAGAGTGCTGTATAATTGGCTCAGGAGACTGCGATCTTCAAGCCATGAGTTATGTAAGAAAGCACCTCCTTGTGTTTTCTCTAAAACATTCTCCTTTAAGCCTGGTGTGGAGGAACTTCTGTTTATCATACAGGATCCAGGAGCATCTGTGTGTGCATGATCTGAAATAAAAGAATGGTTAGAATAGATGCGGGTCTTAAATACACTGCCATGGCCTCTGTAGAAAAAGAAAGATGGCAGTCCCTGCTCTCCCTGCAACCATGGAGAATGAGCTGTCCGTTGGCTAGATTTGAATTGAGGGTCTAGGTTTACTGTGTGCATTGTCCTTGGTTGGCACAGCAGTTTGTGCAGGGCCCCTGGGTCCAGATCCACCAGCCTTGATGGTCTTTTTGTAGGGTTCCTGGACCCTCTGGGTCCTTCTATCTCCCCGTTCTTCCATACCACTCTCACCTGGAGTCCAATATCAAGTCTCAGCATCTGTCCCAATCCCCTGCTGAATGAAGACTCTCAGAGGACATCCATGTTAGGCTAGTGTCCAACTATAAGTGAGTATACACCATGTGTGTCTTTCAAGTTCTCTCTTTCAAGTTAACTCATTCTGGATGATCATTTCTGGTGCCCCCAATTTCACCACTTCACCTTGGTGGGCAGGCCTGGTGGCATTCAGAGGAAGGGGAAACAGGTCATCCAGATGAGACCTGATAATCTGTGATCATATGGTGGTGGAGGAGGTCCCCTTCTGTCACAGTTCTAGGGGAGAGGAATAGGGTGAAAGAGGGAGGGAGGGGGAACGGGAAGATACAAGTGAGGGGATAACAATTAGGATGCAATCTGAATAAATTATTTAAAAAACAAGTTTTAGGATAAGTCTAAATACACGTTTTTTTAAAAAAAGAATAAATATTTTATAGAGAAGAAAAGAAAAAGAAAAAGGAAGATGACAGAAAAAGCCACATAGCTAGTAAGCAGCAGGGTCAGAGCTAAACAATGATGCAGCAGGTGTCTGTCTGCCTGTCTGTCTGTCTGCCTACGTTCTGCTTGCCTGTCTATCTGTCTACCTACCTTCTGTCTGCCTATCTGTCTGTCCATCTGCTTGCCTGTCTGCCTGCCTGTCTGTCTGCCTGTGTCTCTATCTCTCTACCTGCCTGTATGTCTGTCTG
>OU015755.1:54613947-54642933 GCA_907169655.1 Acomys percivali
TGTCTGTCTGCCTGCCTGCCTGCCTGTCTGCCTGTCTGCCTGCCTACCTGCCTGTCTGCCTGTCTCTCTATCTGTCTGCCTGCCTATATGTCTGTCTGCCTGCCTGCCTGCCTGCCTCTCTATCTGTCTGTCTGTCTGCCTGTCTGTCTGCCTGCGTGTCTGTCTGCCTGCCTGCCTGCCTGCCTGTCTCTCTATCTGTCTGTCTGCCTGTCTGTCTGTCTGTCTGCCTGTGTGTCTGCCTGCCTACCTGCCTGTCTCCCTTTCTTCTTTTCTTCCTCCTTCTGTCCCTCTATTTATCCCTCTCTGTCTCCCTTCTTCACAGGGCTACCCTTTTCTTTCTTCTCCCCTCCATCATTTCTATTCATGCTGAGCAATTATTTCCTCTGCATTTATTTGATCAGGAAGCTTCAGCTTTCCTTTGACTGTCTTCCCTCTTGTCCTTGACTCAGGTTGAGCCATCTTTCCTGGGAAGCTACATAAGTGGCCTTATAACCCAGGCTTCACCAGGTAAAGAAACCCATCTTTATAGCCATGGGGTCATTGGAAGTCGATATAAACCCGGGCTGAGCAAATGTTATTAAGGGAATAAAGTCTCACAGGAAAAAAGTGACTAGCTAGGAAGCAGACAAAAATAAAAGGCCCTGGGGAATGGAAAGGGACCCTTAACTCCAGAGCTTGGTTAGGCCTACCCACTGACAGCCACTTATTGTGGTTTAACAAAAAACAAACAAACAAACAAACACGGAGTCGGCTTTATGTTGGCTTATATAGCCTGTCCTGGGGTGTGGTTGATACAATCAGTGTTCAGCAATTGAAGAAAACGGATTTTAATTTTCCCAATAGCTACCAGTTGCTTACAGCTCTTGATTAGGAGTGAGACTTTGCACCTATGTCCCTTTCACTGTGTTGTGTGTTTGTCTGGTTTAAACCCACATGAGTCTGTGCATGCTGTCACAGTCATATTGTACAAAAAATAATTTTTAAATTGAAAACAGTAACGTCTAAAACACAAGAATTTTGGCTTAAGGAGCAAAATCAGCTGTGAAGACTGCTTGCATAGAGTCAACAGTACTTTTTCATGATAATGTTTCAAATAAGGATGTTAAAATAGCAATGAGCCATGGTTACAGTCTGTGTGTGTGACCTTTGCCTTTAACCTTTCCCCTTCATTGCCTGTGAACTTGACATCTTTTAGAATCTCACACACAAGACCACAAGCTTTGTTTAATGTCAGAGACATGTCTGGGCTCCCAGGTACCATCACAGTCAGGGCCCCTCAGCTCTGTGTCTGGACTTTACCCACCAGCCTACTAAGGAACTGCTCTGCATCTCCTTTACTAAAAGAAAAAGGGGTTCTTAAGAGCATTTTATACAGTGTCATTTCAAAACTTCCAAAACTGAAGCTTCCAAAACTGACTGTTGTTGTGACACTTACATGCCATTCTTCATGAACTATGTGTTGTCCCCCACCCAGGTATTCCATCTCTGTCTCCTTACCTCCCTCCCTCCTTCCCTCCCTCCCTCCTTTTCTCTGCCTCCATGTTTAAATACATATTTTTAAACTTCACTTAATAAACTTGAATTTTGCATTAAGAAGACAAAATCAGTGAGAATCCACTCTGGAGCGTCTCCTAAGGCCAGTGAGAAACACGTACTTTCTTTCTGATAGGGAGACAGGAGCAAGTCCGGTCATCCTATGCACAGCGTCAACCTGAGGTCAAAGCAATCACACAGAGAAGTGTGAAGGGCGAGAGGTTCTTGATGTCACTGAATGCTTGATCCAGCCATACCTGAAGACCACAAGGTGCGTGTGGGAGCACACACACACACACACACACACACACACACATACACACACACACACAGAAAGAGAGAGAGAGAGAGAGAGAGAGAGAGAGAGAGAGAGAGAGAGAGAATATTGTGCTCCTCAACTGGAGATGATTTCTGACCCCAGAGACCAAGCCTCTCAGACAGTAGACAGAGCCTTGTAATTTCTAGCTTGAGCATTAACCCTGCACTGTGATTATAAAAACACTTCCCAGTTGCCAGGTGGTGGCAGTATACCTGTCTAATCCCAGAACTCAGGCAGGCAGATCTCTGAGTTCGAGGCCAGCCTGATCTACAGAGCGAGTTCCAAGACAGCCAGAGTTACACAGAGAAACCCTGTCTCAACAAAGCAAAACATCATCTTGACAGTTGAGCCATGATGGCTTGTGCTTCTCTCACCCCTCAGGATGTACTAAGGCCTTCCTGGGTCTCAGATGAAATGAGTGACGTGTTCCAGTGGGTGACTTAACACTGTTTCTCCAGAAGTGATTCTGGTTTTGACAGTTTTATACATGGATCCAGTGTGTTTTTATCTTTTTATCATGTTCACTCCTGCCTCCACCTCTTATCCCACTATTGCCAAACCTTTTGCTTTTACTAACAAATCCCCTCACATTTTCAAGTCTTTTTAGTGTAACTTTCAACAAAACCCACTTATTTTAGTTAAGCTTGCATGAGCTGAGGTGTGGGATTCCCAGTAGCTATTGGGCAAACTCCTTTCATGGATGGAGCCACAATTACTGGCTTTGTCTCTGGACTTCACCCACCTGCTACATGCCCCTCATTCTGTAAAATACAAGAATGGTCTGTGAGCTGGGTCAGGAATGATGCCTCATAGTGTAAAGGCACTTGCAGCCTTTGGCAGGCAGCTTGGTTTAGCCTTCCACCCTAAATGCAATCCTTGGAACCCACATAATGCAAAGAAAAAACTGACTCCCATAGATTGTCCTCTGACGGCCACACATGTTCCGTAATGCATATGTGCCCACACCGCAAATACACACGATAAAAATAATAAACGAGTATTTAAGAATGTATGCAATCCTTAAGTATACTACCTGCTTTTAGAACAAGTAGCCTTGCATCTGCTGCCGTAATGATCTGCCAAACTTAAGCAAAAAGTCAACCTTCTAACGCTGCTGTATCTTCAAAGACTGGGCTGCAAGGCTGAGGAGGTAGCTAGTCATTTACTTCGTAAGTCACCACAAAAGAACAGTGGCTTAGGAAGCTTCAAATCCTCTCAGGCTGTTATTGTTTTTATTGAACAAAACCATATTTGGACTTGATGATCCAATTCTAGCACATAACAGCTGGCATCAATCACTGTCATCTGAAGAGGAAAGGCAAAGGCTTCAGGCTTGCAGGCAGTGAAATGGTTGTGTAAAAACAGCACATGATCCAGAGAAGAAAGTGGGCCTTGGAGCTGGCGTGCAGGGTTCAAATCCCACTTAGGCTGATTACTACTTGTGTGCTCTTGGGGAATTTAATTCACATAAGCCCCCATAAAAGGCTTCTGTATATGCAGGAAGTCAACCAATCTCAGATGGTAAATATTTTTGGAAATTTTGTGTATGTATTAATATGTTGTCCTAGTTAGCTTAAATATCAACGGCACACAGCCTATGGTCATTTGGGAAAAAAGAGCCTCAGTTGAGGAATTGTCTGATTCGAGTTGGTCTGTCGGGAGGTTTGTAGGAGATTGTCTTGATTGTTAATTGATAAAATGGGGCACTGACCACTGTAAGTGATTCCATCTCTAGACAGGTGGTCCTGAGCTGTCTAGGATAGCCAGCTGGGCTGGGTGTGGGTGGTGAACACATTTGAGCTTAGCACTGGGAAGGCAGAGGTAGGTGGATGTCTATGAGTTCAACGCCAGCCTGGTCTACATAGTGAGTTCTGGGCTAACCAATCCCAGATAGTAAGATCCTGTCGAAAACAACAACAAAAGAATAATAGCTAAGCATGAGCCTATGAGCTAGCCAGCATCAAGCATCCTCCTCCATGCTGTCTGCTGTAGTTCTTTGGCCATGAAGTAAGTTCCTTGGCTTAGATGTTGGCATGCCTGGAGTTGTAGGCTAAAACAGACCCTCCTGCCCCCAAACCACTTTTAGGCAGAGTGATTTAGACAGCAATAGATTATTGCTGCAAAGGCAATTAGATACATGTAATGATTATTTTCCTGCTATCATTCCATAAACAGTATAAAAAGTTTTTCCATAGTTTTGTATTATATTAGTATTAAGTGTATTAAATATAATCTAGAGATACCTTAGGAGTATCTGTGTAGGCTGTGTGGAAATGCTGTGTCAGTTTATGTAAGGGATTTATGCAAATACATATATGAAAAAATACATGAAAACCACAATATAGACACTAAAACAGGGGATCAAAAAAGTTCAAATAACAGAAAGTAAGGTAAACTAGAGAAAATAAGAGTATAACTAGAAGCCGAAGAAATAAACAGAAAATAAATAATAGAGTAGTGTCTGGAGTCAAGACACAGCACCTTCTAAGGGGCATTGGTATTGAGTACATATCAAGAACTCAGTCTTAAACAACAAAGGAACAAGCAGGGCTGGAGAGACTCTCGGTGCATAAGAGCACTCACTGCTCTTTCAGAGGGCTTGAGTTCAGGTCCCAGCACCCATGCCAGGCAACTCAACAGCCACCTGCAACTCTAGCGCTAGAGGATCTGACGCGCACTTCTGTTTCTATAGGTTCCTGCACTCATGTGCACAAACCACATACAAACATGCATACATACATATCTTTAAAAATATAATCAATAAATGAGTAATGAGCTGAGAAAAAAACCCTTCAAACTAAATGGTAACGTTTTCATTCAGCAGGGGCATGTAAATCAAAACTACATTGAGATTCGGTCTTACTCTAGTCAGAATTGTTAACAAGAAATTAAGAATAAACAGTACTGAAGAGACAATGGGGGATACATCGATATTCTGTTAGTGGGATGTGAATTAGTATAGCCACTATGGCAATCGGCATGCAGGGTCATCAAAATACTGAAAGCAGTTCTCCCATAGGATCCAACTGTGTGTAGCTGGGGGAAAAGAAATCAACTTACTGTGCATACTGGCATCCTCATGCTTACTGTGTCTTTATCCACTATAACCAAGTCATGGAATCATCTTAGGAACAGAAGAATGGGTAAAAAAAAATAAGGTTTATATACAAAATGGAGTTTTATTCTTAATAAAACTATGTTATATACAAGAAAATGGTTGGAGCTGGAGATCATCAGGTTACAAGGAATAAGCAATATTTAGAAAGATAATTATGATGTGACAAATATTCCAGTGCCATGTGTGTGGAATCTATAAGGAACAAAAGGGTATATGGAAAGAAGGAAGGAATATTAGCAATATGGAAGGATAAATGGAGGACATTGAAGGGGACGAAAAAAGGGAATAGCTCTGACTACAGCCAAAATGCATGCCAGATTTGTGTAAGAGTCATTACGAAATGCTCCACTTTGAACAATCAATATACACTGACAACAGTTTTTGAAGTCAAGTGGGTACACCTATTTACAAAACGTCAATAACTGTTAACTACTAGAAAATGCCCTAACACACCGATTTAAAGCAGTGAAGGTTGTGAGGATTAAGTGGCTCGGTCAAATAATATACTGTCTGAGAGAAACTAACATCAGATGAGTGGTATAGACAGGGTGAAAGGATAGAAAAGAAGACAGGAAGCAGAAGAATATGAAGATGCAGCCAGGTGTGGTGGTGCACACCTTTCGTTCCAGAACTTGAGGGCAAGAGGCAGGTGAATCTGAATGTAAGCAAAGCCTGATTTATATTGTGAATTACAGGACATTAAGAGCTCCATGGAGGGACCCTGTTGAAGAAACCAAAAACAGTAGTAGTAGTAGTAGTGACAAATGTTACATAATAATAAAGGGTCAATATCATAATTAGGTTTTTATTGCTTTGATAAATACCATGACCAAAAGCAACTCGGGGAAGAAAGGGCTTATTTCAGCTTGTACATCACCGTCCATCATGAAGGAAGTCAGGATAGGAACACAAGGAAAGAACTGATGCAGAGGTCAGGGGGTGGGGGTGGGGGATACTTACTGGCTGCTTTCTTGACTTGCTCAATTTGCCTTATTATATACCCAGGACCACCTGCCTAGATGTGGCACTACCCACAGTGGATTGGGCTCCCCCACACCAATCTGAAATCAAGAAAATGTCCTACAGACTTGCTTACAGGCAATCTAATAAGATTTTTCTCATCTGAGGTTGCTCACAGCTGTGTAAAGTTGACATATTGAATAACTATGCACCTAACAGCAGAGCTTCAACATGTATAAGGCATCCCTACACTCACACCAACCCACGCCAGCACATAAAGTCACATCAGGACTGAGTGAATCATCTTCCTCAGTAGCCTGCCAAGGCAGCCCCACCAGGAGAAAGTGATTGAAAGCCATGCAACAGAGTCCTTCTCAGAAAAAGTTCCCTTCTCACCTTACTAGGGGATTCACATGAAGACCAAGCTGCCCATCAGGTGCATATGTGTAGGGAGCCTAGGTCCAGTCCATTCATGGTCTTTGGTTGGTGCTAAAGTCTCCGCAATCCTCACTGGGCTCAGGTAGGTTGGCTTTGTTGGCCTTCTTGTGGAGTTTCTGTCCCCTCTATGCTTCCACCCACTCTTAGAGGATCTCTGTTTGGCTGTAAGTCTCAGCATCTGTTTCAATTCATTATTGGTTAGAGCTTCTCGGAGAACAGCTATGCTAGGTTCCCATCTGCAAGCATAGGAGAATCTCATTAATAGTGTCAGGGGCTGGCTCTCTCCCTTGGTGTTGAGTCTCAGGTTGGGCCAGGCATTGGTTGGATATTCCCTCAATCTCTGCTCTATCTTTAGCCCTGCACATCTTGTAGGCAGAGTAAATTTGGGATCAAGGCTTTTGTGGGTGGGTTGGTGTTCCACCCCCTCCACTAGGAGTCCTGTCTGGTTAGAGGATGACCTCTTCAATCTTCATGACCCCTGCTAGTTAGGGTTTCAGCAAGAGTCTCCCACAAATCCTCCCAGGAGCCTACCCTGTCATAAATCGCAAGCTTGACTCAGAGATTCCCTAACCCTCAGTTTCTCTTCTCTCTCCGAGCTCTCTAGTCTCCTGCCCCTACTCTCCCCACATGTGATACCTACATACCTTCATTTCCCTCAGCACTCCCTCTCTTATGTTGTTCCTTCTCTTCAACCACTTCTGCTGCCTATTCTATTTCCCCTTCTGAGTGAGATTAAACATCTCCCTTTGGGCCCTTATTGTTACTTGGCTTCTTTGGTTCTGTGAATTGTAGTATGGTTATCATGTACTATATGGCTAATATTCACTTATAAATGAATATATACCTTGTGTGTCTTTCTGGGTCTTGGTTACCTCACACAGGATGATATTTTCTGGTTCCATCCATTTGCCTACAAATTTCATGATTTCCTTGTTTTAGATAGCTGAGTAGTATTCCATTGTGTACATGTACCACAGTTTCTTCATCCATTCTTCAGTTTAGAGACATCTAGGTTGTTTCCAGATTCTGGCTACTGTGAATAAAGCTGCTATGAACATAGTTAAAGAAATGTCCTTGTTGTGTGGTGGAGCATCTTCTGGGGTATATGCCCAGGAGTGGTATAGCTGGGTCTTGAGGAAGCGCTAGTCTCAATTTTCTGAGAAAGTGGTAGATTGATCTCCAAAGTGGTTGTACAAGTTTGCACTCCCACCAGCAATGGAGAAATGATTCCCCTTTTCCATATCCTCACCAGCATGTGCTGTTACTTGAGTTTTTTATCTTAGCCATTGTGGCATAAGTAAGATAGAATCAGAGAGTCATTTCCATTTGTATTTTCCTGATGATGCTGAACATTTCTTTAAGTGTTTCTTGGCCATTTGAGAGTCCTCTGTTGAGAATTCTCTGTTTAGCTCTGTACCCCATTTTTAAATTGTATTATTTGTTTGTTGATGTTTAATTTCTTGAGTTTTTTGTTTGGTTGGTTTGGTTGTGGTTTTGGTTTTTTGAGACAAGGTTTCTCTGTGTCTCTGTGTAGCTTTGACTGTCTCAAACTGTGTAGCTTTGACTGTAGCTTTGTAGAACAGGCTGGCCTCAAACTCACAAAGATCTGTTTGCCTCTGCCTCCCAAGAGCTGGGATTACAGTCCTGAACCACTGTGCCCAGCTTAATTTGTTGAGTTTTTTATATATATTTTGGGTATTAGTCTTTTGTCTGATGAAGGTTTGGTGAAAACCTTTTCCCAATCTGTAGGCTGCTATTTTGTTTGGTTGACAGTGTCTTTGCCTTACAGAAACCTTTCAGTTTCATTATGTCCCATTTATTAATTGTTGATCTTAGAGCCTGAGCTATTGGTGTTCTGTTCAGGAAGTTGTCTCCGGTGACAATGAGTTCCAGGCTGATTCCCACATTTTATGTTAATGTCTTTGATACACTTGGACTTGAGTTTTGTGCAGGGTGACAAATATGGATCTATTTGTCTTTTTCTACATCTAGACATCCAATTAAACCAGCACCAATTGTTGAAGATGCTATCTTTTTTCCATTGTATGGTTTTGGTTTCTTTGTCAAAAATGAAGTGCCCATAGATGCGTGGGTTTATTTTTGAGTCTTTGATTCAATTCCATTGATCAACCAATTGCTTTCTCTGCCAAAAACCATGCAGCTTTTTATTACTACTGCTCTATAGTATGGCTTGATAGAAATAACTCCAAAAGTTCTTTTATTGTATAGGATTGTCTTAGCTATTCAGGGTTTTTTTTTTTTTTGGTTTTTTTTTTTTTTTTTTTTTCAAAATGAAGTTGAATATTGTTCTTTTCAAACTCTGTAAAGAGTTGTGCTGGTGTTTTGATATGGATTGCTTTGAATCTGTAAGTTCCTTTTGGGAAGATGACCATTTTTACTATGTTAACCCTACCAATCCTTAAGCATCTTTCCGTCTTCTGATATCGTCTTCAATTTCTTTCTTCAGAGACTTGAAGTTCTTGTCATACATGTCTTTGGCTTGCTTGGTTAGAGTTACACTAACTTATTTTATATTATTTGTGGCTATTGTAAAGGATGTTGTTTCCCTATTTTTTGTCTCACCCTGTCTGTTGTTCATATACAGCAGGGCTACTGATTTTTTTAGTTCATTTTGTATCCAGCCACTTTGCTGAAGGTGTTTATCAGCTGTGGAAGTTCTCTGTTAGAATTTTGGGGGCCACTTACATATACTATCATGTCATTTGTGAATAGCAATACTTTGACTTCTTTCTTTTCAATTTTTATACCTTTCATCTCCTGTAGTTGTCTTATTCCTCTAGCCAGAACTTCAAGTACTATATCGAAGAGTACTTTATATGGAAAAAGTGGGCAGCCTTGTTTTGTCCCTGATTTTAGGGGAATTGCTTTGAGTTTCTCTACATAATTTGATGTTGGCTACGGGCTTGCTGTATATTGCCTTTATTATGCTTAGGTATGGGTCTTATATCCCTGATCTCTTCAAGATTTGAAATTCTCTTTCTTCATTGAGTCTTGGTATGATTTAGGTATTAGGGTGATTGTGGCTTCATAGAAGGAGTTTGGCAATGTTCCTTCTGGTTCGATTTTGTGGAATAGTTTCAAAAGTACTGGTATTGGCTCTTCTTGGATGGTCTGGTAAAATTCTGCACTAAAACCAATTGGACCAAGCTTTTTTTTTTTTGGGGGGGGGGGGTTGGGAGGCTTTTAATGACTGCTCCTATTTTCTTGGGGATTATAGGACTGTTTAAACTGTTTACTTGATCTTGATTTAAGTTTGGTAAGTGAGATCTATCAAGAAAATTGTCCACTCCCTTTAGATTTTTTTAAATTTTGTGTAATACAGACTTTGATGTAAGAACTAATTATTCTTTGAATTTCCTTAGTGTCTTTTGTTATGTAACTTTCTTCATTTCTGATTTGGTTACTTTTGATAGTCTCTCTGCCTTTTAGTTAGTTTGGCTAGGATTTTCACACACACACACACACACACACACACTCACACACACACCAAAACAATAACAACAACAATAAAACAAGAAACAAAAACAAACAAACACTAGCTCTTGGTTTTATTGATTCTTTGTATTGTTCTCTTTATTTCTAAGTTATTGATTATTTCCTGCCATCTTCTATTCCTCATGGGTGTATTTGCTCTTTTTGTTCTAGAGCTTTTAGGTGTTCTTTTAAACTGCACCTCCAATTTCTCTCCAATTTCTTTATGAAAGCACTTAGTGCTATGAACTTTTCCCTTAGCACTGTTTTCATTGTGTCACATAAATTTGTGTATGTTGTCCTTCCTTTTTATTGAATTCTATAAAGCTTTTAACTGCTTTTTTTAAAGTCTTCTGTGACACAGTGGTCACTGAGTAGAGAAGTGTTCAGCTCCATGAGTTTGTAGGTTTTCTCTTGTTTCTGTTGTGTTGAAATCTAGCTTTAATCCATTGTGGTCTGATAAGCTACAAGAGGCCATTTCAATTTTCTTGTATCTGTTGAGACTTGCTTTGTGATTGGTTATGGAATGGTTCCATGAGGTGCTGAGAAGAATGTATGTGTGTGTGTGTTTGGGTGAAATGTTCTGTATATAGCTGTTAGGTCCATTTGATTCATGGCATCTGTTAGTTTCATTATTTATGTGTTGAGTTTCTGTCTCAATGATCTGGCCATTGCTGAAAGTGGAGTGTTGAAGTCTCCCACTATTAATGTATGAGTTTTGGTGTATGATTTAATGTTTAGTAATCTTTCTTTTACAAATGTGTATGCCCTTGCAATTGGAGCATAGATGTTCAGAATTGAGATGTCATCTTGGTGGATTTTTCCTTGATGAGTTTTGATAACCTTCTGTATCTCTTTTGATTGATTTTGGTTGAAAGTGTATCTTATCAGATACTGTAATAGCTACACCAGCTTCCTGTTAGCAGCTTTCCTCAGCAGCTATCTCATGTCTCTGGCATCTCTAGCATTTTGGAGTCTTCAAGGCATCCCAGGCTTCACCTTCAGAGCTTCACACAATGGCCTCTCTGGGCCTCCATGCAGGGACACTCCTGCCGCACATCTGGTGTTAGCAGTTTTTCTTAGTCATGAGGGGCTATTTCTTAACTCCAAAGCCAGAGTTACATGGCCAAAGCTGCCAAGTTCTTCTGCCAAGTTCATGGGACTGAAACATAGCCCCCTTGTTCTATTATATCTTCATCACCTTTCTGTGTTCAATGGCTTCCTTCACTGCCTAAGCTTAGCTGTCCTGGAACTTCCTCTATAGACTGACCTTGAACTTGGAGATCTGCATGCCTCTGTCTCCCAAGTGCTGGGATTAGAGGTGTGTACCCTGACACCTGGACCTAAGCTTTTCTTTATAGATATTTTCTTTACTGATCTTTAAAAGATTGCTATTGTGCCTCCAATTCCACATCAAAGGCATGTTGTCATCCTACCTCCAGATCCAAATGAGGTGTGCCCTCCATTTCTGGATTATAGTTCATTCCAGGTATAGTTAAGTTTACAACTGAGAATAGTTATCATAATCCACCCCTTGTCAATTTGATACACAGTCACATCTCCTTATATGCAAATGAAAACAATAAAAATGCCATAATAATGCCTAATGTGATATATCTATCCCATGTACAACTACAAGCTCATTGTAAATTTAGAGTAAGTGGCAATGTATCTTACAGAGCAGACTTCTCACAAGAAGGAAGCTTACCTGTGTTGGATCTTGCCCTGAGATCACCACTCCCTTAATTCCACTTAAAATCTTTATTCTGTTTAACTTCTTGAACATAGAATTTAGCTCCATTCTACTTCCTTGTGCCCCTTTAATCCTTGAACAATAAATTTTGTATTTTTTCTTTCTCAGCTTGCTACATTTGATCACAATGTTCTTCATAAGAATGAACCATAGGACAGTGTCTATACTAGGCTGTTTTGAGATTTCCTTTGCCAGAACAATTAACCTAAATCTCTTCATTATAACCTAAGGCATACTCTTCAGCAAAGGCAAAAAACAGGCACATTCTTCACCAAAATATCACAAAAGTAACCTCTTAGCAACATACTAAAATTTGTCTCCTCTGAAACCTCTTAAGCCAGGCCCCTACAGTTCAAATCACCCCCTACTGTCTTCCTTGCTTCTATTAGTTGCCCTACTATGCCCCACTTAGAGGATTCAACTGCTTTCCTTATCTGGAGTCCCAAAAATCCACATTCCTTCAAAGAAAAGCATGGTTAGGCTTATCACAACAATACTCCAATCTTCATATGGTTCTACTGCTGTGAAGAGACACTATGACCAAGGCAACTCTTACAAAGATAAATATTTAATTGGGGCTGGATTATAGTTTCAGAAGTTTAGTACATTATCATATTGGTGGGAAGCATGGCAGCATGCAGGCAAACACAGTGCTGGAGGAGACAATAGCTCTACATCTTGATCTGAAGGCAGCCAGGAGGAGACTAGATGTGTTTTACACTGGGCAGAGCTTGAGAATATACATGACCTAAAGTCCCACTCCCACAGTTCTCTGAGAAAACCACACCTCCTCCAAAAAGGCCACACTTCCTAATAGTGCCATTCACCATGGGCTAATCATTCAAACACATAATCTACTGGGGTCAAACCTGATCAAACCAGCACACACATGTTCCAGGCTGTTGTGTTGTCTCAAAAAAAGCCCAATAACAACAGACTCCAGTGATCATGGACACTTAGTGCAGTATCTCTTTGGTACTTCTCACAGAGATTCAAAGAAATTTAGTCTCTACAGCAATACAGTATTTTATAACCATTAGCCAATGTCTCATCATTGGCTATATATATTGTGCCTGGCTAATTTTATTTAATTGTGTGATCCCTAGGCTTTCATTACTTTTTACAATCCAACAGTATTCCATTGTATATATATACACCACATTTTCTTTATTCAACTATTGGTGGACCTCTGTGTTGATGCTATATCCTGAACTAATGAAGTTGTCATACACATTAGAGTGTTGACATATCTTTAATATACTGATTTGATTTCCACCAGATATATAATGTACCCAGTAATAGGATTGCTAGACTATATAGTAACCTTAGTTTTAATTTTTAAATGAAATTATATACTTTTTCTATGGGGACTGTATTAATTTACGTTCTAACCAAAAGCCTCCTTCCTCAATATTGTCATCAAAATTCATCATTTTTTCTTTTATTATAACCATTCTACTTTTTGTTACATGGTATTTTGAATTCATAGCTTCAATTCAAAGCCTGTGGCAAAATGACCTATCAATCCAAATTCAAAACTGTGTGAAAAATCAAGGGAATTAGAAAAGTCAAAATAATTTGAAACAAATAATAGAGGAAGATTCTTAAGGCTTACTGCAAAACCACAATAATCAGCCCAGCATGGAACTGGCAATGGGGCCAGCTGACCTAGGTAAGTGGAAAAGAGACTCAAAACAGAAGTGCACATGCTCTGGTGGTTGGTGTAAGTTGTAAAAATAACTCACAGGAGACAGATATTCTCTTCAATGAATCACATCAAAATAATTGGGCATCCATATATAAAAAATGCTCTTGAGCTACACCGCGTGCTTCATAAGAAAATAATCCAAAGTCGATTGTAGCTCTAGATGTAAAAGGCAAAACTGTCAATTTTTAGAGGACTCCTGCAAAAAGGCATTTGCGACCTGAGGTTAATCAAAGCCTTACTAGGCTTGACACTGAAAGCATACTCCATAAAAGATAAATTGACAAATTAGACTTTATTCAAATTTAAAACATTTTCTCAGTGAAAGACACTATAAAGAAAATGAAAAGACAAAATACAGCATGACTGAAGGTGTCTACACACCATGCATTTGACAGTAAGACACACAACCAGAATGCATCCTCAGAATGTTCTGAGTCAGCTTTCAGGAAACAAAAACCAAGTTACCAGATGGGTAAAAAGACTTTAACTGGTAGCACTGAGTAGTTAGCTAGGCTACTGGTCTTAAGCATGATCTGCCTTTTGTTGAGCAGGTCTTAAGTCCAATTAGAGAACTGCTGATTGCCACCAAGATGTGTGTGCCACTATTTCACCCTTAAGGTTATAGTGCGATGCTAATCATCAGTGTGGTTCATTGACATAATAGCTGGTTAGAACTGTTCATTGCCTTTCTTCTCTGGAAGCTTGAATGACACCTTCTGGTAATACAAAAGCTAGTCTTCAGGGAGATGGTGTCTAGGTCAGTTCTAGCTCAGGGTCTCTGAATCCTGTTTCTGAATCACATGGTATCTTCAGCAATAGGGGCTAGCCTTCCACTCTGAGGGATTTCCAAGGGCAACAGAAATAGGCTGTTAGTTTTAAGGGTCTTTTAGACAGCCCTGGGCAACAACTCAAAAGGGGGTTTCTTTTGCCTGGTATTGGGGCAATACAACCAAAATGCAAAAAGTTCATTAAAACTATACATGTATATTTATACATGAAATATGTGTATTGTAGGGATTTGGGGTAAATCGTTAATATGATTCCTTATGGCTTCCTTGGATATCCTTATTTTTATTTTACCTACCTCCCTTCCTTATTCTGTATTTGCCTCCCACCTCTTCCCTAAAGAATTTCTCCTTTCTCATTTTTTCTTACTAGGTTACTTGTATCTTGCTAGTCCCCTTTATACTCCTCCTACTTTCTACTCTATTTGCCTCCCTTCCCTTCAGAGCCTCCTTTCCCATCTCCCTGATAAAATCACTTGTACACCACTATTCCCCTTTCTATTGTTCCCCAATTTATTACTCTGACAATGGTTCTTGGAGGAGAATCTATAACCACCACATTACTAAAGTAATGTAATTAGTAACAACAATGTACAAACATTTGTTCTTATACCCATTGGTAAGTGTAGCCTTCACCATTCATCAGATAAAATTCTTTTTGGAGGCCCATCACCCAGCACACACATGATTTCTAAGTAGCAGGCCTGCAGTGACTGCACAGCAAGTGAGAGGCCATGCTGAGGCATCCAAGATGCCAGGGTCTGTGAGAGGCAAGCCCATGGTGCCTATAAACATAAAAGAGGCCTACAGAACACCAAATAGATTAGACCAAAAACTAATGTCCCTGCCACATAATAATCAAAACACTGAAAGTACAGAGCAAAGAAAAAATATTTTAAAAGGCTTAGTAACATATAAAGGCAAACCTATCAGAATCATACTTGACTTCTCAACAGAGACTCTTAATGCCACAAGGGCCTGGACAGATGTCTTGAAGACCCTAAGAGACCACCCATGTCAGCCCAGACTACCACATACACGAAAACTTTCAATCACCATAGAGGGAGAAAATAAGATACACCATGGCAAAACAAAATTTAAGTAATATCTATGCACAAACCCAGCATTGCAGAAGATACTAGAAGGAATATTCCAACTGAAAGAGGTAAACTATATCAAAGAAAAAACAGGAAATAAACAACTCCAGAAAAACCAAGAGAAGAGAGCACACAATATGTTACAACCACCAACATCAAAATAATAGGAACTACAAATCATTGCTTCTTAATATCTCTCAACATCAACAGAATTAACTCCCCAATAAGAAGACACAGGCTAACATAATGAATATATAAACAGGGCCCATCATTCTGCTGCATACAATAAACTCATCTTAGTGACAAAGATAGACAGTACCTCAAAGTAAAGAGCTGGAAAAAGGTTTTCCAAGAAAACAGACCAAAGAAGCAAGCTGGAGTAGGCATTCTAATATCTAATAAAATAGACTTTCAACTAAAATTAATCAAAAGAAATGGAGAAAGACCATTCATACTCATAAAAAAATCTACCAAGATGACATCTCAATTATGAACATCTATACCCCAATGCAAGGACACCCACATTTGTAAAAGAAACATTACTAAAGCTTAAATCACACATCGATCCTGCACATTAATAATGGGAGACTTCAACACCTCATCCTCACCAAAGAACGGGTCATCAGGACAGAAACAAAACAGAGAAATAAACTAACAGATTCCATGAATCAAATGGACCTAACAGATATCTACAGAACATTTCATCCAAACACAAATGAATATAAATTCTTCTCAGCACCTCAGAGAACCTTCTCCAAAACTGACCACATACTTAGTCACAAAGCAAGTCTCAACAGATACAAGACCATTATGGATTAAAGCTAGACTTCAACAACAGCAGAAACAAGAGAAAGTCTACAAACTCATGAAAACTGAACAATTCTCTCCTCAATGACCACTGGATCAGGGAAAAAATAAGAAAAAAATTAAAGACTTTCTAGAATTCAATGAAAATGAAGGGACAGCATACTCAAACTTATGGGCAACAATGAAAGCAGAGATAAGGGGAAAGTTGGTAGCACTGAATGCCTTCATCAACAAGCTGGAGAGTTCTCATACTAGCACATTAACAGCACACCTGAAAACTCTAAAAACAAAAAGAATCAAACACACTCAAGAGTAGACAGCAGAAAATAATCAAACTCAGGGCTGAAATCCCTAACTTCAAAACAAAGAGAATAATACAAATAATCAATGAAACCAAGAGATACTTCTTTGAAAAAAAATGAACGAGCTAGACAAACCCATAGGGAAACTAACTAAAAGGCAGCAAGACAACATCCAGATTAACAAAATCAGAAATGAAAAGGAGAACATAACAACAGACACTGAGGAAATCCGAAGAATCATTAGGGCATACCTCAAAAGCCTGTATTCCACAAAATTGGAAAATCTAAAGGCAATGGATCATTTTCTTGGTACATTTCACTTACCAAAATTAAATAAAACCAAGTAAACAGTTTAAGTAGTCCTACAACCTCTAAGGAAATAGTAGCAGTCATCAAAATCTGTCAACCATAAAAGCCCAGGACCAGATGGTTTTATGCAGAAGTCTACCAGACTTTCAAAGAAGACCTAATACCAATACTCTTCAAACTATTCTACAAAATAGAAACAAAAGTAACATCACCAAACTCATTCAATGAAGGCATAGTCACCCTGGTACTTAAACTACAGAGAGACTCAACAAATAAAGAAAATTTCAGACCAAACATTAATACAAAAATACTCACTAAAATACCTGAAAACTGAATCCAAAACACATTAAATACATCATCCACCATTATCAAGTAAACTTCATCTCAGGGATAAAGAGATGGTTCAACATACAAAAATCCATCAATGTAATCCACCATATAAACAAACTGAAAGAAAAAAAAAATCACACGATCATCTCATTTGATACCAAAAAAGCCTTTGACAAAACCCAACACCCCTTCATGATAAAAGTCTTGGAGAGATCAGGTATATAAGGCCCATACCTAAACATAATAAAGGCAATATACAGAAAACCAATAGCCAGTACCAAATTACATGGAAAGAATCTCAAAGTAAATACACTAAAATCAGGGACAAGACAAGGCTGCCCACTCTCTTCAGCTCTTCAATATAGTACGTGAAGTTCTAGCTAGAGCAATAGGATAATTAAAGGCTATCAAGGAGAATACAAATAGGAAAGGAAGAAGTCAAAGTATCACTATTCACAGATGATATGGTAGTGTACATAGTGACCCCCCAGAAAACTGCTACAGCTGATAAACACCTTCAGCAAAGTGGTTGGATAAAAGATTAACCCAAAAAAATCAGTAGCCTTCATATATACAAATAACATATGGGCTGAGAAAGAAATTAGGGAAACAACACCCTTCACAATAGCCACAAATAATATAAAGTGTCTTGGTGTAACTCTAATCAATTACTGAAAGACCCGTATGACAAAAACTTTGTGAAAAAAGAAATTGACGATATCGGAAGATGGGTCGGTATGATTAATGTAGTAAAAATGGCCATCTTACCAAAAGCAATCTGTAGATAAAATGCTGGTGAGGCCAAGAATTCTGGGGGCACTGCTTGACAAAGCTCAAGTGCCCCAACAACCAGGTGTCCCTAAGGCCTGCTTGATGAGGTTCCAGTCCCTGGATGCCTCAGATTGACCCTTTACTGTGGAAATTCCTGTTAGAGGCTTCTCTCCAAAGGCTAGAATTGAAAATTAGTAAAAGCTGATACTAATAAAGTTATTGATGTTTCCCTGGGAAAATACAGCTATGCAAAAAATTGAGTCTTTTATAAAATTTATTCAGATTCATTGTTAGATTATTAATAAATGATTTTGGTAAATGATTTAGAGGATTTTAGAAGACTTAATAAAGAAGAAAACTTTAGGGAAACTTTGAAAGCTGACAAATTATCATTAAAATCACTGGATCTTTATGCTCAGCTTTGGAAACAAGGAACTAGTTTAGAAAGAAAAGAGATCCTGATCATGCCATTATCCACAGACCTTGATGACTGCTTAAGAGCAAAAGAAAACAGTTTTAAAATTCTAATGTTCCTTCACAGGAATATAGTAAAGATAGAAATTGCATTGAAGTAAAAGTTCATGATGAGGTTAAAGGAAGACATTGGGGACAGTCCTCAAGTCCTAATAGTTTTCTGTTCTTTACAAAACTGCAGTGAAAATAGAAATTGTATTGATACAGGAGTTCAAGACAAAGTCACAGAGACAGGCGTGTTGTCTCAGTGAACTGCCTGCACTTCTGAGTAAACTTGACGGGCCAGGACTTTCCTGATGTTATGGAAAGACAAAAGGACAAGTTGCTTTTAAGTAAAAAGGCTACATAATATTTTTAAATGATAGCTTTATTTTAAATATAAAATCAGAACAGAAAGGATCAACTAAGGGTCAGGAAGACAAGTTTAGGGTACCAGGTGGAGGGATTGATCTTTGATCTATTAAGGATATGCCAACATAAAACAAAATCAAATAGAGCCGCTTTGTTTAATACCTTTTGTAACTGTAAGGCTTTAAGATACCCATCATAAGGAAGAAAGTTTTAAGTTAAAAGAAAGCTGATTTTATCCTAAATTAATTTTTAGTTCTCAGGAAATTTCCTGTTTGCTTGCTTTGTTCCTCTTGTTTCTATATACTTATGTAACAAAAAAAAAAATTCAAGCTATGTAATCAATGATTAATATTTTTAAGGACATGATTTTGTATATAAATAAAGCTTAAAGGAGACACAGGTTGTCAGAGCAGGTAAAGCCACTAAGGCGTCCTCTCTGTCCCATCTTTCATTAAAAGAATTGAATGGTGTCCCACGTCTGATGTTTTCTACCCTAGCCACTCTTACATACATCCTTCTTTGGGGCCTTACCCTCATCTGGAGCTGGACTGCAGCACAATGCAATTCCCATCAAAATACCAATGCAATTATTCACAGACCTTGAAAAAATAATTTTCAACTTCATATGAAAGGAGTTCACTGTGAGACTGAACTCTTGTTTCCCACAGGGCAGTGGGCAGGGCTTTAGCCACAGAAAGACACTGCATAGGGGCGGGTCATCTGGAAATGATAGCCTTTCTCCAACCACAGGAGCAGCCTACACCTCGTTTTCCTGCTGCTGTTCTGCTGGGCCTTCCCTGCTTTGGTGCCGAAACTGAAATCATGAGCACAGGTCTTTCTCCTTAAGTACCTGGTTTCTGTCACACATTTTGGCACATGCACAGTGAGGTGATGGAGACCAGGGCAGGTGCTTTCTACCCACTGTCAGAGCAAATGGGAGTGATTCGGCCACTAAGTGTGTACAGGTGCACACAAGTGTAGAGATCAGAAGGTAACCTCAGGTGTTACTCCTCGGGTGTTGTTTGCTTGATATTTTTATTTTGAGACAGGCTGTCTCACTGATTTGGTTAGACCACTGGTCAACAGGGATTACCCCCCCCTCTCTCTCTGTCTCTCTCTCTTTCTGTGTGTGTGTGTGTGTGTGTGTGTGTGTGTGTGTGTGTGTGTGTGGTTTTGGGAGATCAAACTCAAGTTCTTGAGAATTTAAGGCAAGCATTGCATTAACTGAGCTGTCTTCATTAACCAAATTTGCAAATTTTTGACCAACTTATATTCACATGTAGATAGGGACACAGAATGTCTATTTCTGAGCCTCACCTTTGCAAGAAGAAAATTTAGTTTACATCAAACAAGTACATAAATGTTTATAGTGCCCTTATTCGTAATCTCCCCACATTAAGCACCCCAATGTCCTTCACATACACCATGCTATAGACACACCAGGCTATGACTCAGCAACCAAAATCAACCTTCCAGTACACCAAGCTGGCTTCAGAACAGCACACGCTATGATTCTTTACACTGTACTCTCTGAAGATGAACCTGTGGGGCTGGTGACTGCAGCATGTACCTCTGACAAGGGGCAGGGACAAAATCCATGTCCTCTACATGTAGCCCAGGAGGAATATAAATATGACCCAACACAGCTTGCAAACTTACATGGAGTATTAAGAGCTTGTCTTGAGTGGGTCATGTTTCTGTAACTCAATTACATAGTGCTTTTACATGAACTTTGTAGATGACAGCATTGCAATATCTTGTGAAAATATTAAACACCCCAGAGTGTGCTCCAACTGGAGAAAGGTAGCAGGAGGGAATTTGGGGACAGGTGATAATATCATTTTGTATATTGATTGTTGTGATAGAGACACAGATTGACAAGTATGTGTACATTTATAGACCTCGGCATCGACAAGTCCATCTCAACGCCTATTCATTTAGATGTTATCATTTAGAAAATAGACAATGTCACACATACTGGGAGAGGACGGGACAACGCCAGACGGGACAATGCCACTATGAACACCCCTGCTTGTATTGTCCTGCTTTTTCATGGTAAAGGGTGTTGAGCATACGGTTCTATTCTGTGACTGGAGGGAAACCCAACCCCGGGAAATATCTTAGTAGTAGGAAAATGTTACATGGTTACTCTCTCAAGCTTACTGAATGCTACTTGGAAAGCACTGCCATGTTGCCTCCTGTGTTGGTTATGTTTCTGTCGCTGTAACCAAAAGCCACTTCAGGAAGGAAGGCTTTATTTTGGTTCAGGGTTCCAGAGGAATAGAGTCCATCAGGATGGAGGTGGCATGGCATGGAGGCAGGCAGAGGAAGCTGGTCACATTTTGCCCATAAACAGGAAGTGGAGAGAGGAAACAGGAAGCAGACCTAGACTATAAAACCGCAATGATTGTCCCCAGTGATGTACTTCCTCCAGCAAGGCTCCACCTCCTGACAGTTCCACAGTTCCCCAAACAGTGCAATCAACTAGGGTCTGAGTGTTCAAATACGCGAGCATGGGGCATGGTTCTCATTCAAAGCCCTTTGCCTTATATGCCAGAACATTGCTTCTTATGGGTGGGTGGGACTTCATATTCATGTATGTGCATGTGTACAGAAGTCAGGGCTCAGGCTTAAGCATCAATCCTCAAGTACTGTCTATCTTTTTATTTGAGACAGGTTCTCTCACCTGCTAGGAGTCTGACAAGTAAGGAAGATTGGCTGACTGGCAAGACCCAGGTATTTGCCTGACTCCACCTCTCCAGCACTGGGGTGACAAGTATGTGCCACCGTGCTCAGGGTTTTAGGACATGAGCTCTGGAGCTTGAATTTGGGTGGCCAGGCTTACAAAGCAAACACTTTACCGAGTGGGCAGCACTTTTGGTCCCTGACCTAACTTAGTGTTTCTAACAGCATTAACTTATTATTCCTGTTGTTGCAAATAAGAGAAACTGAGGGCATATGGAAGACGAGCACATATTGAAAGAACATCACCTACTCTTTGAACCCAAGCTTCGCCAGCTCCAGATCCTGATTTTTGTTGTGTTTTGAGAGAGGCTGACTTCCAACTTACTATGTGGGTGAGGATGACTTTGAACCCCTGATGCTCCTGTATCTGTCTCCTGGGTGCTGGAATTATAGGTGTGTGCCGTCATGCGCAGATCTAGAGTTCAAATTTTCCACTGTATTGTTTCTAGATGGGAAAGTCTATTTTTCTGATTTTTAAGCCTGCATATTAACTGACGGAGGGAGGCAGCCTTGCCAGCAAGAAGCACTCGCCTTTTCTCTGAGACTAAGTGCTCATCCTCAACTGACCCCTAGTCCCTGGGAAATGCTGCCTGTTGGCAGATTAAAAAAAAAAACTCTACATGTTTCCTTTGTTTTCTTTCTCTAACAGCACTGATGAGTTTTCTGTAACAATGTAATTCATCACGAGAGGGTCAAACCTTGGTTTTATTGATGTAACAATTAATTAGTTAGCTTCCCAGGACTGCAAAGTTTCTGTTCTGCACAAATGACTGGCCAAGCTCTGGACCCATGTTACAAATCTACGCAGCCTTAATCACAGTTGAGGTGCTGAGGGAGGCAGGGCCCCTTCTGCTGAGCTGGCTGCCTCTAAAGTGGCTCTGAGAGTAGCTGCAAAGCTGCCTCTACTGCTGCCTAAGCTGAGGTAGCCATCCTTGTGTCTCCCAAGGAGGGCTTCCAGGCTCCAGTGAAGAAGAGATTTACTTTCTTACGGAGTAAGGATGTGATGTATAATGAGAGAAAGGACAGGGACCTGGGTCACATTCCTCAGGGGACCTAGCAGTTGTCAGATGCTTATTAGATAGCATATAATTCATTAATCATTAGTGTTCGATGGCAGTTTGTATTTTCACAGAATCATGTGACCACAACTGCGATCTAAATTGGGATTTCTCTCAGAGTGGTGGTTGATACTGGTTCAAACTAAGAGAATCTAGACTCACCTAGGACTCACACCTTCTGGCATCTCTGTAAGGGAGCTTCTATATTGGTTTAACCAATGTGGGAAAACTCATTCTAAATGTGGGAGGCACCACCCCACGGCCTGTGGAAAGATGCTGAGCACCAGCATTGATCTCTCTGCCTCCTGACTGTGGGTGCAATGTGACCAACTGACTCACAGTACTGCCTTCATGGCTCTTCCACCATGATGGACTGTGCACCCTAAAACTATGAGACGAAATAAACCTTTCCTTCCCAAAGTTGCTTTTACCGCATGTTTTGTCACAGCAGCAGGAGAAATGACCACAGAACTCACTCCACAAAGAAACCCCAGCTCCATTTGCAACTACCCCAACTGTCCTCCAACACCATTCAATAAATGATCACTAACCTATATTTTGTCCGAATAGGTTGTGTCTTCTGAAAAATTCCTACAAATTGAGTTGTCCAGTACATGATCTTCTGAGCCCTTTTCTTGTTAGTTGGCATGAGCACCCTTGCTTGTTCTACCAGACTAAGCACAGATGCTCCATCCTCCAGGACACCATTCTTTCTGTCCTCCATGAAAACATGGGAGTCTCCTTCTCTGAGCCCATAGAGCGTAGGCCCTTGGATCATTCTGTTTCCAGAGTCATTAGATCTGGCCGTTCTAAGATCCAGGCTTTGTCACCTGTCCTCAATAGACTGATTAAATGAAGAAGTGACAGGTTTTTTTAAAAATTTATTTCATTTAAAAAAAATTTTTACATATACATTTGTATTATTCCACATATATACAATAAACCACCTATAGCAAGAATAACCATAACACAGTCAGGAATTATATAAATGTTACATTCTTAGTGGTTTGGCTATTTGTATTTGACAGCCTTGAAGAAAATATCTTTCCTATTTTGGTGCATCTAAAATTCTGAATGTAAATCAACCTCCATTGCATCTGAATAAGTGACGGTTAAAAGAAAACAGAAGACTCATTCGTTGGCTACACTGGGAAAAGGAACAAATAAAGGTACCTGGTGACTTCTCCCAAGTCCGCCTTTGTGGTTTTCACATGGGGCTTAATATTAAATAGCAGACAAGAGGTATGCATAGTTAAGCAGTCCTGGCCAAGGTGTGATCCCACCCATCATTGGCCTATACTTTTAGTTTCTAGTCATTCCTTCAAGGTAGTTTGAAAAGGTTTTTAGAGCTATATGAAATCTATCACTAATAAATAAGCACCCCCAACCCTGTGCTGCTCTAAGCTTTAGGTTTTTTTTTCTTTCCTAGCATGACTCATTAGAATATCTTTATTCCTGCCAGTATAGTTGAAATTTATTGAAAATATACTATGCCTGGCACATAGTAGGCATTCAAAGAAACATGCATGAATACAGATTTCACCACCATCTATTCCTGTCTTTTTCTTGCCCTAGACTGACAACTTCAAAACTTGGGATCTAGCCTAGTAAGAGTAGACCCCTGCCCCCAAATCAAGCCATCCTTCTCCCAGCACACAGCCCAAGCAACAGCAGGAATTTCATCAGCCCCATTAAACAAGAACTATCCTTTAAAAACATCATTAGAATCTCATTTACTACCAGCCATCAAAGCTGCACGAGGCATAAAAAAAAATTGGCCCATCCGAAACCGCCTTTCTCTTGTTCTCTTTGCTCTCTTTTTAAATCTATTTTTCCCTCATATTTTGCTGATTTTTCTTCATTCCCAAGAAATTATTTCCATTGCTCCTCACTGCCAAGTCCCCCAAACAATTGTGCACATACAGAACCGTGGGCTGCTCAAGGCAAGAAGGGCCCTGCCAAACACGGCTTCCTGTAGTTTTCTGAGTTTTGGATTTGGACTCCACACTGCTGGAGCCCAGCCTTGATGGCACACTAACACCCAACATTAGACTTGCCTTCTCAGTGTATGAAATGCACATGGGGGCTTTAACAGAGTTAAAGAATGTGTGTTTTGCTAAACTTTCTGTCTTCCTTTCTCAGCTCTGATTACTGCTATAGGCTAGCTCTAAAAATATAGATTTTGAACATTGGCTTATGAATTCACTTAAAAATAATTTCCTTGGAGTACCTTCATGTTTTTAGCAAGGAGCCTGTTCAGTGCTTGCTTCTGCTGTTGCTCCTTGTCAGTGTAAGAAAAGGAAAGTGGAGAGGAATGTCAGGTCACTCATTAGACTCAGTCCTTGGCAGGACTCAGAGGCATGTGTGTATTTCACACATCTTAGTTGCTTTTCTATCGCTGCGAGAAGACACTATGATGATACCATGACTAAGGAAACTTATAGAAGAAAGGGTTTATTGGGGTTTACTGTTCCAGAGGGTTAGAGTTCATGACTATCATGGCAAGGATGGGCAGGCATAGTACTGGAACAGTAGCTGAGAACTCACAACTTTATCCACAAACACAAGACAGCAGGGGGCAAGTTTCTGAATCCTCGAAACCCATTCCCAGTGACATACCTTCTCCAGCAGGACCACACCTCCTAATGCTTCCCAGTAGTGCAATCAGCTGAGGACCAAGCATAAGAGCCTATGGGGGACATTCTCATTTAAACAACCGCAGCTGAACATTCATGGTCACAGGTAAGGTAAGCAAGTTTCCAACAGTCACACCACTTGCAAATGCCAGGGCCAGGACAAGGAGCAGAGGCAGCTTTTCAAACGTTATCCACTGAACATTGTTATTTGAACCAAAACCATCCTGTGCAGGAGACACAGTTGTCTCTTTTACCATGCCAGTGGTAGAGGGCAATATGGTCTCCATCCTCCCGGGGATGCTCTTGAGGGGTAAGTCTCACAAATCCAGATACCCAGGAAGCATGTCTGTTGGTTCAGTTGCATGTCTTCATCCAAGTTTTATTACTCTAATGAAATACTTGAAGCTGGGAAACTTTATTAAGACCTAAATAAGATCACAGTTTTGGACAACAGCAGTCTCAGGCTGCATCGTGTCCTTCTCGTTAGCAGTGCCATAGTGTCATGCAAGGCATGCCTCTTCTCTTCTTATATATCCATCGGGACTAGGTCATGATTACCTTCTATGGCCACAATCACATCCCCACAGCCCTTCCTTACAACATGACCATACTGAGGACCAGCCTCCAGCAAGTGGGCGTTGGACGATGCATATGAAACTGTGTCCAAACCATCAGTCACACCACATTGTCATCAGCAGTGAGCATCATTTCTGCCATCTGCATGTGTCCGCCCTATGCTCCATCCTCCAGGTGCTACCCTCATGGAAGATTTCCAGAGGAGTTCCTTAAAGATGGGATCCACATTCAATCAGGAGTGAGACTTATATGAGTAATGTGTACAAGGAAGGGACATAAACCTGCTTCATCAAAGCCACAGCAGCAATGTGAGTAAGAGGCACATTAGCAGTCCCCTCATCCTGAGACTGTTACTAATGCACTCCAGATGCTACACATCGTATCAGCAGATAGGAGATGTGGTGGCAGACTGGGAGGGAAAATATTTAAAGGTAAGGGGACTTTTTGGCCTCTTCCATTTCATTATGAAGATTGTCTTTGATTTGCACTGGGTCTGCCTTGTTTTAAACCTTTTGTTGGTAAAGCTAACTATGACCTATGGTCTGTGCTATTCTTGATACAAAAATAATGGGATGCTTAGCTTTAATTGCACTTGATGCTACCTTGCATCACCCAGGAAGAGTTATTCAATGAGGAATTGCCTGTATCCCATTGGCCTGTGGGCATGTCTTTGAAGGATTTACTTAATTAAGTTCATTGATGTGGAAGGACCTGACCACACTGGACAGCATCATTACATGGTTGGGGAAGCAGGGCACGGGGATAAGGTAGGGTGTCCTGAACTGTGCAGCTGTGGATGTGATGTGACCAGCTGCTTCAAGTCCCTGCCACCCTGTAGTAATGAACCGTAAGCTGAAACTGTGAATTCAAGGATGCATTTCTACCCTAAGTTGCTTTTTGTCAGAGTATTTTATCACAGTCCCAGAAATGAACCTAGAACAGATAGGCACTACATAATCTTCCATGAGGTGAAGTCAGGATTGGGCTAGGAGAAGCGACGTTAGGAACACCACCCTGTGGTTCTGAACACAAGGATGCCTCTGCCTCCTTGATCCTTGAGGTTATGGAAGTTGTATTGTGAGTACAAGTGTCTGGTTTTATGTCAGAACTGGGCAATTTATTTGACAACAAGAGACCCCAGAGCTTTCTTCTGCAGTCCGGCTACTTGCATCACTCAGTATGGCATTTGCTTTCTCAGCCTGAGACACAGACATGCAATCCATGGGAAAATAACCATTGGTCTTAATCACTTGGCCACTGGGTTTGGACCATTTTTTACTGCCACAAAGTCTAGCCTATGTTGCCTCTTACAAAATAACCATAAAGTGAGTGTTTATTATGAGCTAGACATTGTTGACTGTTTTAAAATAGTTCATGTAAGCATCAAAATAACACCACAAGGAGATTCTTTGTGTGGTTCTAATAATGTCTTGATGGCAGGTTTGTAGACATTGTAGAAGCTGGACCCAGGCAGTGTGACTCAGGGATGAGCTCCTCAGTCTTGATTAGGAGCTATGTTGATGTTGCTCAGATAGCTCAGTGCCTTAACGAGGGCATAGGCAGAGGCCCCTGGGAACTACAGAGACAACTGCCTGGACAGAAGCAACGGCTCCATGGGAAAAGTAAATGGGGAAACTCTACTTTGAAGTACAGGCAAGCATGATTGTACTCTAACAAACTTTGTGGTGTCCACACCCCTGGCAAACCAGGCTGACAATATTAGAATCATATACTCTAGTAATAGGCTAGAGTAAAGATGAAGATGTTCACAGACATAATTAAGGACATAAATGGCTGTTTGTTTTAACTTGAATTACTTAAATAAAGAACCTATCCTAGATGGAGTTGACTCAGCCAGTTAAAACCCTGGAAATGCAGGCTGGGATAGAGGGAGGAGTAAAGAGAGAGTGACAGATAAATGTGAGCAAAATACAGGATGTAAGTACATGAAAATATCATAATAAAGCCCATATTTTGTACTCTAGTTTCTGGGCTTTCGTTTTGTTTTGGGTTTTATTTTAAATACAGACAAAGATCAGGAAGAGAATTCCTCTTTATTGGCTTGATGAAGACCCATATTTGAGTATTTGGTGTGCAAAAACACTATGGGGACTTCTAGAAACTGCAGGTGGCTTCCAGTAAAGGCAGTAGACAACTTGAAGCTTCCAGTTCTACAGCTAGAAGAAAATAAACTTTACCAACACCCACAGAGCCCGTAAATTGATTCTTCTCCAGCAAATCGGTGTGGCACACACCTTGACTGTACCCTTGTAGGAATCTGAGTGGAAAACCCAACTGTGCAGTGCCTGGACTCGTACCTACAGAAGCTATGACATATGACCTGTCCTGAAATAAGCCGTGAGGTTATTGGTGACTTACTCTATAGAGGATGATGACTAAGACAGAGTTAGGGAATGAAATTAGAAGGAAGGATGATCCAAGAAGAAAAGGAGGAGGAGGAAGAGGTGGAGGAGAAGAAGAGGAGGATGAGGACAACAAGAAGGAAGAGGAGGAGGACGAGGAGGACAAGGAGGAGGACGGGAAGAGGTGAGAGGTGGTTTGGAACCTGCACTAAGATGTGTGTGCAGGACAGAAGCTGAGTGAGACCTGTTCTGGAAAGGCCTTAGATGATGTGACTGGCCTTCTTTTGGGTAGAAAATAAGAAGCTCTTCAGAATCTTTCAGCATTGGAGTAATGTGTGGCTAGTAATACAAGTACATATTGGGAAATCTGATTTGAAATACAGACAGAAAATTTAGAATATATAGATAGCAGAACACATATAAATATATATGTATATACATATATATGTGCTTGTTCTTTATGAGTGTATCTTCTACCATTACTAGGAGACATAATCTCACAGCAAACTCCCTGAGCCTCTTATTCTTACCATCTTTCTTCCTCCTCTTCTGAAATGTTCACTGAGTCTTAGATGTGAAGTGGTTTGTAGATGTATCCTTTGGGATTGAGCGCCACAACTTGGCCTTTTGGTTATTTTTTGGTTGTCTATAGCAGTCTACAGCTATTGCAAAAAAAATTTCCTTGGTGACAGGTTAAAACACTGCCATCTGTGGCTATAAAGACAGATGTTTGTAGATTATTACTAGAAACTATGCTGGTTTAGTAAAGATATGGTTGTAGAGTCTCCTCTAACGCCCAGGACTTCAGTAGCACTAGGTAGTTAGCTAAGTTTCCGAGTACTAGGCATGGTCTTGCATTTGTCAGGTAAGTTTTCAGTCCACTAAAGAGCTGTTGGTCACTACCAAGGTGTATGTTTCACTACTAGCCCCTTACAGTTATCCTGTACCAAGTGGTCAGACCTGAAAAATATATGCAAGTCACATTTATACAGATTGAGTAGTTACATTTAGGAGTGTGTGTGTGTGTGTGTGTGTGTGTGTGTGTGTGTGTGTGTGTGTGT
>OU015755.1:54647259-54669440 GCA_907169655.1 Acomys percivali
ACACACACACACACACACACACACACACACACACACACACACACACAATTGTATTGCTGCTCCTCCAGCTGTGAGAACTCTCTTGGGAACAGTAAGAGCTCTCATCTGCCTTAAACAGACCAACAAAAGCATCTATGACTTCTGCCCTAGCTGTTTGTGGATATTGAGCTCAGTAATAACCAGGATTCATAACTGCCTTAATACAAAGCAGCAGCAGCTTCTCAGGGTGGCCACTGGAAACCCGTGTGGTAATCCTCATGGTTGCTGGTGAGGATGCAAGAGATCAGAGGAGTCAAGCATTTTGCTCAAGGTCACATTGCTGGGGTAGAATATGGAGAGAGCTGTGTTTGGAGGTTTGATACGTCTGGGTTCTAATCTCTATCCTGCCACTTAGCAGCAGGGTGACCTTGACCAAGCCCTTTCTCCACCCCGAGTCTACATTTTCTACTAGTTGAAATGACATGTGAGGCTTGCTGCGCAGATTTATTATCTATTGAATGAAATTGCTGTGTGGGAGGTCTGAATGTCAAGCACACTGCCTCCCAAGCCCTTCCCCATTTATTCCGTTTGCTTAGTGCTGCATCACTTAGCGTCTGAGCTCAGACCAGCCGATCCTTGGCTCACACTCTTCCCACACTCCAGGCGATGCCTCCACCCCTGGGATGATAAAGTGCAGGGGAGGATAAAGTCCTCTTATCAGTAACCTGGGATGCAGTGAAGGTGATCCCTGGCAACCAGAGAAGCACAGATCCATTGATTCATCCATGCAGTAGCAAGCCCCACAAGGTTTTAGCAGGATAGCAGTGCCAGCTTTGAAAATTCAAAGTTAAATTGTCTGTGGGAAGCCAAGTGGCCATGTCTGATAGCCAAGTGGATGGACTGAGCTTAAGCTCTTGGAAGCATCCTGAGCTTTGACTGTGAATTTACAACTCAATGCAGTACAAAAGGTCAAAATAAAACACCTCCACTTATCACACTCAAATTTGTGGAGCAAAGATTCCACAATAAGAGAGAACCACATGTGGTCCTTGTGGGCCTGGGTTACCACACTTAGTAAGGTATTTTTAAGTGAAAAGAGAACTTTCTTTGATGAGAGGTGGGCACTCCATTTATGTATCATTGTAGCAACAAATGTTTAGATTGTTGCTGGGTATTATGCATGTTTAGCAAAGTAGCAGTTGTAGGTTCTCCTCCAAGATCTCTAATTTCACTAGCACTGAGTGGTTAGCTAAATTTCCAGGACCAGGCACAAGTTCCCTCTTGTTGAGTGAGACCTGAGTCTAGCTAGAGAGCCATTGGTTACTGCCGAGGTTTGTGTGCCACTACTGCGTCATTAGGATTACTGTGCCACCCTGGCCACTGTTGTGATTCACAGGTGTCACAGCTGGGTAGGACTGTGGTTGCCTCAATCTTTTGGAAGCTTACATGGTGTCAGGTACCACGATATATAGCACTCAGGGAGGGAGCATTCAGGCTAGTTCCAGCTCAGTGGCCTCTGGGGCCTGTGTCTGAAGTGCACAGTGTCTTCATCAATATAGATTTATCTTCCACCTCTAGAGGGCAACCAAGGGCAATAGTGATAGGATGTATGTTTTCAGAGTCTCTTGACCAGTCGTGACCAACACCTCAAAAGAAGGCTTTTTCTCAAAGAATTTTCTTTTTGCAGTAGACAATGAACATTACAAAAAAAAAAAAAAAAAACCCACAGTCCTTCAAAATGCATAGGTGTGTCATCTGGTATCAATGGATGCATCTACAAAACATCCCTGCACTCAGAGAAGATTTTGGAAGAAGCAGAAAGGGTGTAAAGACCAGAAGAGCAGAGAGTTTGCTGTGAGATTGTGTCTCCTAGTAGTATGAGAAGTTACACCCATAAAGTCTCACCAGCATGACTGCCCAGACATGAAATGAACATCAGTAGATTACATCAGTAGACATGACAAAGTTGATAGGGGAAAGAAAGCCAATGAAATCTCAACACTCCACAAAGAACTGCAAGCAACTAAGGAATTGGGATTGGGAGAAAGTCTCCAGGGAAGAGCATGCTGATCTGCCACCCAACACCAAATGATGATCTCTGAGAACGCACATATGAATAAGATCGTACAGACTGAGCAGGTTATATGTAAGAGTATATATGTATGTATGCATGCATGTATGTATGTATGTATGTATACATATATGCATGAAATGGCAATTAATAAAAAACAGGTCATGAGTTTGAAAAAGAATGAGAATTAGTATATGAAAGGATCTGAAGAAAGAAAGGGGAAGGGAGAAATTATGTAATAATATTATAATCTCAAAAATAAGAAATATTTTAGCCATATCTATTTCCCTGCAAATTCAATGGTTTCACTTTTCTTTATAGCTGAACAGGATTGTGTTGTGCATATGCACCAAATTTTCATTATCCATTCATCAGTTTAAGGATATTTTAGAAGTTTCACTTCCTAGATATTGTGAATAGAGCAGCAATGAACATGGCTAAGCAAGTATCTGTGGAGTAGGATGTTTAGTTCTTTGGGCATATGTCATAAATCTGGGTCCTATGGCAGATCTACTTGTAGTTCTCAAATGAGAATTCCCCAGCTAATTTCCAGAGTGATGAACCAGTTTGCAGTCCCATCAATAGTGAGTGAGCCTCATCTTTCCCCCACATCCTCGGAAGCATTTATTACCAATTTTCTTATTGATCTCAGTCATTCTAACTGGAGGAAGATGAAGTCTCAAAATTGTTTTAATTTTCGTTTCCTCCGTTGCTAAGGATGTTGACCACTTAGAAAGAAAACCTTAGCCATTTTTATTTCAGATCTGTAACCCATTTTTTTAATTGGATCATTTGTTTTCTTGCTTCTTCATCTTCTTCTTTTGTTCTTTGTATATACTGGATATTAATCATCTGTCAGATTATTGCTGGCAAAGATTCTTTCCCACTCTATGGGCTTCCTTTTTACTCAATTGATCATTTCCATTGCTATATAGAAACATTATAGTTTTACAAGGTCCCATTTGTCAATTGTTGGTCTTAAGTCCTGAATGAATAGAGTCCTGTTCAGAAAGTCAACTCCTACACCTACCTAGACTCCGTGAGTACTGCTGTGCTTGCTGTGTTTCTGAGTTTCAAGATTGACAATGGTGGTCTTTGATCCATTTGGAATTGACTCCTGTGCAGGGTCACAGATACATGTCTGATTTCATTCTTGTACATGTAGACATCTAGTCCCCTGAGCACCATTTGTTGTAGATCCTTGCTGTCTTTCGGCCAGTGTGTCTTTTTGACATTGTGAAGTATCAGATGGCTGAAGTTATGGGCACTCATGCCTGTGCCTTCTACCTTGTTCTGTTGGTCTACATGCCAATTTTTGTGCCATCACTATGCTGCTTTTCTTACTTTAGCTTGAAATCTGTAATGATAGTTCCTCCAAATTTGTTTTTTCCACTATTTCATTGGCCATCCTTAGTCCTTTGTGAGTCTGTATGAATTTCACTTTTTTTCTGTTTCTATGAGACTTGTATTGAACCTTACCAAAATACCTTTTGGTAAATGGTCATTTTCATATCTATCCTACCAATCCTTGAACATGGAGGTCCGCCATACTTTCTCAGTCTCTTCAGAGAGTAAAAATTTTTATTGCAGACGTCTTTTACTTCGTTGATTATGTTTATTCATAGATATTTTAAGGCTATAGTGAGTGATAGTCATTCCATGATCTCTTTCTCAGTATGCTTGCTATTGTTATATAGGAAGGCTACTGATTTCTTACAAACCTGTTTTATATCCTGGCAGTTTGCTGTAAATAATAACATTACTCAAACTTTTCTGGTGTAATTTAGGATCTCTTATGTATAACTAAACTTTTTTCACACTTGTATCCCTCTAATTTTCTTCTCTTGCTTTATTGCTCTAGCTATATTGAAAATGAGTAGGGCAGTGGACATCTTTATATCCTTTCTGATCTTTTGTTTGTTTGTTTGTTTGTTTGTTTGTTTTTAGAGACAGGGTTTCTCTGTGGAGCCCTAGGTGCTGGGATTAAAGGCATGTGCCACCACGCCCAGATATCCTTCCTGATCTTAATGAGCCTTCTTTGAGTTAGTTTTTCATTTAGGATGATGCTGACTATAGGTTTTAAATTATTGTAATATGTTTCCGTTAGTCATGGATCCTTGCTCCAAACCTTCAGCTGTAGGTACATAACATGTATTGATCGCAGAAACCAGGAAAGAAAGATGGGGCTGTGGGAGGCAAAGAGGGTCTAGGGCAGTTTTAGGAAGTGGGAGATGTGACAGCCAGGTGTAGGCTTTAACTGGGGAGGTGGATGGAGGGTGATATAGAGGAAAGGTGAAGAAAGAGGGATAAAGATCAGTAAACACATTTGGAAAACTCATAAGGAGACAGTATTTTATGTTTCCTCAAAAAATACACGTATGTGTACATGCATATATATGGATATGTATATATGGTAGGATATCAAATCAGTATATAGATGGAAAGAGTAGGGGGGAAATGGAGGGAAGGAGGGAGAGAGAAAGGGGTGGGAAAGTTACATCATACCACTTAAGGTGGTAACACTTCCCTTAAGAACCACAGACTAACAAAAACCCCAGTTCTTAGTAAGGAAATTTTTATTTCTATGAACCATAACAATGACCAGCCAATCAAGATATCTCCAATGGTGTCATGGTGACACTTTACACTTGGGAGTAACCAAGAGCCATTTAATTAGACCTAAGGCTTGCTCAGTAGGAGGTAATTCATGTCTGGTGCTATAAACCTAGTCAACTACTCATGCCTGGTAAGGTCAATGGTTTCTATCTGCTCAAAAAAAAAAAAAAAAAAAAAGACTTGATGAGGGACGAAAGTGCATTTATCTGTGAGTATAAGGGCAGGTATTTGGAATGAATTATACTAGTTTAGGAACATGGACAAATAGATGGTGTGGCAGATTCAGAGATGAATATAAAAATGATAGAAAATATAACCACTTCAGAGTTGTGAGAAATTAATGCAGACATGAGTATGTCCTCATGGAATTTAGGTTGCAGTGAAATTTAAGGGAAATGAATCAAAGCTATTATTCAAATATATCAAATACCAAAACCCAGTGTACACATGCCAAAGACTCATTCATGTATTTGTTTATTCTTAAAAAGAATGTTTATTCTGCTCCTATTATGAACACAGCCATATTAGGTTACTGAGAAGATGTGAGAAGTTACTGAAGATGAGTCTCTTCCACCCCTGGAGCATAAGGTCTGCTGGAAGAAACAAATGGATGGTAGCCACAGCAGGTGTGTGCTATAAACACAAAGGCAGCCAAAAAGCAGGAGAGTCAGGGAGACCTCCTGTGAGGTAATTACAGTATGCTGTAAATTAGCAAGTGAAGATTTAAATAATCGGAAAACAGGGGACAGGGACCCTAAAGCAACATATGCAAAGGCCCTGGTGAGGAAAGAACTTATGAAGAACTAACAGAGGCCAGAGCAGCTCAGTTCAGGGACATCAGGCTACCAGTCAAAACGCATCATTGTAACCTTGTGTATAACAAAAATCGAGGTCCTCAAATTTCTGGCTACTTGATTCCACTGTAACAGTGTATGAGCTTTGTAAAATGTGGGCATGTGCATGCATGCATGTGTATTCTCATGTGTGGGGAAGCATGGATGTGTGCAATTACAGGTGCACATGTGTGTATGTATGTGTATAGGCCGAAGGTTGACATCACGTGTCTTCCTTGTCACTCTCCACCTTAGTTAGTCTGACAAGCCAACTTATGTTGGGGCTCCTCTCCCCCCACCTCCCATGTGCTGTGACTACAGGGACCCCACACCCATCTGGCTTTTCCAATGGGTTCTGGGAAACTGAAGTCTGGTCATTATACTTGAGGAGCAAACACTTTATCCATCGAGCCACCTGCCTAGCCAGACATCATTTTGTTAAATAAATTTTATTTTTTTTAACTGGTGAGTTTCAATGACTATATTTACTTCTAAATAAGCCTTTTTGGGTGATTTTAAATTTGCAAACCATTGCACAACTATTTTAAGATGCATTCTGAACTTCTAAATGTGAAGTGCATGGTGGAACTGAGCGATATCTGTGATTTTGACAATCACTGCAAACATGGATTGAGTCTTCACTGTGAGCTAAAACACCCTCTGACAACGCAGTTGGAGAGCAGAGAGGCTGTCACTGTGATGCAAGCAAGCTTGAACCAAGGCATCTGTTCTGGGCTTGAACTGAATCTGGGCTGTAGTTCAGAGTTCTGCAACTCCCACCCCACCCTAGAGTACACGCTGACAGACTCAGAATGGTTTTGTTACACCATGTACTCCTTACAATGGCCAATGAGCCCTTCACCAATGCATGAGGCTAGACAGACTTGGTCTTGACCAAATGACACATGCAGTGCCTTTGAGCATGTCTCTGCCATCCCTGATCTCACTGATCCTATGCTCAGCCATGACGATGATCACTTCTGGGCTCAGGACTAGCTAGACCATGTAGCTTGCCCTGTGAGCAGCAGAAACTTCACTCTTCAGCAAATGGTGGACCCAAGGAGTATTGGGAGACATGCGGTTACTTGTGCTCCTTTCAAAACAATTGGTATCATCCCCAATCTCATGGGTCTTGTTCACCTTTGAAAATTAAAGGGCGAGTCAGCCATTATTCATTATCTAGCTGTCATCTTACTAATCTGTCAATTGGCTTTCTGACAGATTTGATGGCACAATCAAAGAGAAGATGAAAATGTTAATGCATCAGTTTATATTTGAGCCTTGTGACCAAGTACTCAGTGAAACAAGTTAAAGAGAAAATAGTTAATTTGGCTCATGATTTTAGAGGTCAGAGTATTATAGGTGTAACAGAGAAGAGTAACTCACATCATAATGGCCAGGAAGGACACACACACACACACACACACACACACACACACACACACACTTGTTGTGGCTGGCTTTCCTTTGTACTCTTTTAATCCCATGTGGATCCCCAGCCTATGGTACTGTCACATGTAGGGTGAATCTTTTCAGCTTAGTTTACCTTTTCTGGAAATGTCTTCACAGACTCTCTCAGAGATGTGCTTAATAATCTCCCTGGTATCCTTTGGTCCATGCAGGTTGACAATCTAGATTGACCATCACAGAAAGAAAAAAAAAAGGCTGCAGACCTTGCAAGTCAGTAGAGCAGGGCTGTCAGCTGCAGGACGTGAGTGCTGCTGCACCTCTTGCTTGGCATGCTGCAGGGTGGCCCACTGAGCCATTCTGCTCAGTTTGCTGTGGTTGAAGTATAAAATGTCCCCTGTAGGTGTGCCTGTTTGAGCACTCGGTCCCCAGGGCATTGTACCGTTTTAGGTTATAGAAGCTTTAGAAGGTGGGCCTCACTAGAGGAAGGAGGCCACTGTTCTTGGGCTTCTAAACTTTGGCCCGACTTCTTCTCTGCTCTTCTTTTTGATTGCAGACACAGTGCAGCCAGATGCTTCAATTTCCCCTTGTCATGTCTTCCACACCACAATGGACTATACACACCAACTTACAAACCCAGACAAGCTCTTCCTCCGTGAAGTTCCTTCTGCTCAGGTGTTTGGTCACAGCAGTAAGAAATCCAATGAATACAGATTTGGATTATAGCATTTATACATTTCTGTGTTCATTTATATCTGCATTTCATGCTGCCTAAATGATCTGTAATTTGTGTTCTAACTGAAACATGTAGGTGTTTACTGTGGCTGGGACTATTCTCCAGCTTCATTGTAAATGGAGACTAGTTATTTAAATTCTTAATACCTCAATTTCCATGTCTACAAAAATGAACCTAATAACAGTACACACCTTATACAAAATGTATGTCTAGTTCATCGGGAACTACCCTTTTCTCTCCTAGTCCTTTCATTATTATTACATCCTGTAGGCTTCTTAAAGCCAACGTCAATCTGTCAGATGTCATCAACCTTCTTTTTGCTTACAAAAAGTAAGCTTCTTTATCCTATTTTCAAACAAAATTTATTTTTATTTCTCTCTTCTCTTTCCCTTCGTTCTCTCTCCTCCAGCAGCCTCCTTTGCATTTGCATGTCATTTCACTCCTAACATCTTGCTTTCTTCTCTTGGTCTCCTAACTGATGTTATAGTCTACACTCACTCTCATAACCACTTATTTGCATACAGGCAAATACTCTGACAGGTTCCACATATGAGAGCGTGTGTGCTGTTTGTCTTTCTGAGACTGGGCCACCTTGCTTAGTATAATACCTTACTATTCCATTTACTTTCCCAACATTTTTATAATTCCAGTTTTCTTTCTTTTTTCGTTGAAGTTTTTTTTATTAATTTATTCATATTACATCTCAATTGTTATCCCATCTCTCCTATCCTCCCGTTCCTCCCTCCTTCCTGCTTTCACCCTATTCCCCTCCCCTATGTCTGTGACTGAGGGGGATCTCCTCCAATATATGATCAAATCTCTTCTTGGTAGTCTGCTAACTTTCCTCTGAGTGCCACCAGGCCTCCCCATAAAGGAGATATGGTCAAATATGCTGCACCAGAGTTTGTGTGAAAGTCAGTCCCCACTCTCCACTTAACTGTGGAGAATGCCCTGTCCATTGGCTCCATCTGGATAAGGGTTCAATGTTTACTGCACATATTGTCCTTGGTTAGTGCCATAGTTTGAGCAGAACCCCTGTGCCCAGATCTGTCCTTCAAAATGTTCTTCTTGTAGGTTTCTGGGACCCTCTGGATCCTTCTATTTCCTCATTCTTCCATACCTCTCTTACCTAGAGCCCCAATAGGATGTCCTCACATCTATCCCAATTTCTTGGTAAGTGAAAACTTTCATGGGACATGCCTCTTGGGCTAGTGTCCAATTATAAGTGAGTATGTACCATTTGAGTCTTTCTGCTTCTGGATTAACTCACTCAGTATGATCATTTGTCCACAAATTTCAGGAATTCCTTGTTTTTGATAGCTGAGTAGTATACCATAGTGTAAATGTACCACAGTTTCTTTATCCATTCTTCTACTGAGGGACACTTAAACTGTTTCCAGGTTCTGGCTATTATGAATAAGGCTTCTATGAACTTGGTTGAGCATATGTCCTTGTTGGGTGGTGGAGAATCTTCTGGGTATATTCCAAGGAGTGGAATAGCTGGGTCTTGAGGAAGCCCTATTCCCAATTTTTTCAGATAGAGCCAGATAGATTTCCAAAGTGATTGTACAAGTTTGCATTCCCACCAGCAATGAAGGAGTGTTCCCCTTTCTCCACATCCTTGCCAGCATGTGCTGTCACTTGAGTTTTTGACCTTAGCCATTCTGATGAGTGTAAGATGGAATCTCAGAGTCATTTTGATTTGCATTTCACTGATGACTAAAGACGTTATTTCAATTTTCTTAACACCTGAGTAAATGCATTGTTTTATCGATGGACATATGGGCTGCTTCCATTCCTTGCGAAGGCATCATTTTTAAAGTATCAAAAAAAGAATACTCTTGCACATAGCACTCTGCTGATGTCGGGGGAAGGGGTCTTAAATTAGTCTGTGGCCCTGGTATCAAAGTATCATAGTCTTTACTGGATGTAACAAGCATGGAACAAATTTCTTAGAACACCTTTAAATGTATCCATACCCTGACTTTTGTCAATGGATCAGCCTGTGCAAGCTCTACAGCAATTACACACTTAGTTTGTCACCCCTGTACTCCTCCTTTCTAGCCTTCCCACTCAGCCTGGGTCACCCACCCACCTGCTCCTGTCACTTCAGATGATATTTGCCTTATAGACTTTCACATAAACAGCATCATACAGTGTCTGCTCTCCCCTTTCTGCTTTCTTTGGCCCAGCATAGACGTTTTTTATTTTGTACATTCCCTTGATACATCAGAGCCTCCCTTTGTTGTGTCAGCATTGCAGTCTATGGATGTAATCACCATCCCTCTGTCCATAAGCGAATGGACCTTTGAACTGCTTTTGGTAGCCAGCCATCTGAATACCTTTGCACTAGTGGAGGGGAAATATTTGAAACCAGAGGGGCCTACCAAATGTCTTTGAATTTAATCTTCATTGAATACCTACTGTGTGCCAGACACCCTGAAGTAATTCATGGATGAATCCCTTCTAAAGTCCATTGCCAAGAAAGAAAAGTGCCATGTCAAAAACTATCCATTCTAAAAGATAGTAGCCAAAGTTGCTAAAAATCAGTGGGGGAAAATTAGACATGGAAATAAGGGGGGAGATTCATTTACTGGGTGGGAAGATACCTAGAGAAGGCTTCCTGGGAGGAATACAGTTTGGACCATGCCATTCATTTAATGTAGGGCTAAGGGGTATTTGTCATGAGTGGTAGGGAGGAAATGGGGAATAGGAAAGACAAGGTGGCTGCCATAACCTGGATTCTATGGGTGTTTGGGTCTAGCTTGACCACCTCCATCTCTCCAGATCACCTTTTTCTCCACCCTCTGCCACTAATATCCACTACATTTTGAAAAGTAATTCTTAAATTTTCATGCGATATATTTTGATCATATTCTTTCCCTTCCCTCAGGCTTTCCCAGTTCCTCCATGGCCCTCCACCCACACAACTTCATGTTATTTCTCTCAAAAAAAAAACCTTCCCCCAAAAGCAAAAAAAACAAGAAAACAAAATAAATAAAAACCAGAGACAAAAAAAGCACCAAATCATAATAAAAATAAATAAATAAATAAGTACAAAACATGCATATGCATACACACACACACACACACACACACACACACACACACACACACACACTATGGAGTCCATCTTGTGTTGGTCAACTACTGAGCATTAGTACCTGCGCTGCAGTTTGGCTGAAAGATTATATCCAGTGCTCCTCCACTGGAGAAATTTATTTTCCTTCCCAGGAGGAATCAATTGCTAGTACCTTCTTGGTTAAGAATGGGGACTTTGTGTCCACTTTCCCTTCTCAGTGCTCAGATTTTTTCTGGTTTGAATCTGTGCAGAACTTGTGTGTGCTGTCACAGTCTTTGTGAGTTCATGTGTGCACCACCCCTGACGGGTCTGGAAGGCACTGTTTCCTTGGAGTCATCTACTGTCTCTGGCTCTGAAAATCTTTCCATCTCCTTATCTGCACAGACAGCTGAGTCCTCCAAAGTCACTCACTATATATGAACATTGTCCACCTGTCACCACTACTTCTTATCAGTTTTGGAGCCATGTGGTGACCACTCAGTGCTAAGTAAATGACTCAGGCTCTTCTGTCCACAAATCTCAAGCTGTTACTTTGTCCACAGCCCTCTCTCTATCTCTTTCTCCATCCAACCAGTGGTCAACTCCTATGCTTCCTGTGTTTACACAGCCTCATGAGGACTTCTTCCCAGCTTTCCAAGATGCCAACAGAAGCCTCATGGACAGGAAACCTCTCTCATTGATGGGAGGGCAGGAGAAGGATCCTCTGATTTCCAAGTATGTGCTTGGTAAGTTTTGGTGAGTGAATACATGAAAATTCAGAAGAAAGAAGACCAAATTTCACAACTTGGTTCTAGTCTTGCCTTAATATTAAATTGTTGTGCATCTGCAGGTAGATCCATTGTTCTGAATTTTCATTCCTTCATAGGCTTGTGGTGGAAAAATTATTACAGTTCTCGGTTCTCTCTCCCCCCCCTCTCTCTCTCTGTCTATGTCTCTCTCTCTCTCTCTCTCTCTCTCTGTCTATGTCTCTCTCTCTCTCTCTCTCTCTCTCTCTCTCTCAGAATTATAATTGTCTTTGTAGAAGTGATATTTGACTGTCATAAACACTTAATTCAGAAAACTGCAAAGAAGGAATACAGAACTTACCCCAAATCCCACTATGCAGAAGTACTATGAATAACGTTTGAGGAAGATCATCTGGCACATCTTCTTCCAATCTTAGAGCTTGTATTTTCATATACTATTAGAAACAAGATCGACAGATAGAAATGAAGTTATAAGACTTTGATCTTGGTATTCTACCTTCATCTGGGATACAGTATTCAATAAGGTTTATCTAGTATGAAGCACAAAAAAGTCAAAATTGAAATAAAAGTAAAGGAACTGATGAAATGTGAAGCCCTGTTATTCTGACAGTAAACCCTTATGTGGGTAGTCCAGTCAATATCAAGAATTCCAATATGAAGAGGCTTCAAAGTGGAGGGTGGAGAAAGTGCTTTTTGGTTCTGAACAGGAAACCCAGGCCCTGGCTAGAAGAATACTCTCTCTGAGCCTGAGGTTATGGTTTGATGGCCTGGTGAAGGCATGATGAATGGCCAACTGTCCAGCCTTGCACTGTAATTGATGACAGTGAAGCATTGACCAAGACTACCTCAAGTCTACTTCCTGAGGTTGTCACCAGGTGGTGTCAGAAATTGAGCAGAGGACATGGGGGACCTGTTCTATGAGCCCCAATAATGCAGAACTGACACCTCTGGCCACCTGACAAAGCTACTCAGTAATACAAAGTGATTCAGGAGTGACGGGAGGCATCTTGACAGAAGTGGAGACAGTGCCCTGATTTGATTCTGGGGGCATCTGGATATAATTCACAAATCTGTCATCTGTCCGTGCCCACGCCAGCCTCAGCCTTCTCTGTTTGTACCGAGTGATGAACTTGGGTTTTCATGATTATATTTATCAGGGGACAGGGTGACTGTCACAGAGTCAGATCTTTCCTGACAAATTAAATAAGAGCATGGAGGTCGTGGGACAGAGGTAGAATACCACCCATGCTTTTTTTAGGTTTGAATAGGAAAGGCAGTATTCATTTTGGCTCATTTGAGGGTATAGTCCATCGTGGTGGGGAACGCTGAGGGTAGGAATGAATGTGAGGCAGCAGCTGTTCGTATTGTACCTCATGACTCTTAGAAGCCCAACCACCTGCATCCTGTCCATGCAGTCTTCCTCAGCCCCCCAAGCAGTATGCTGTCCTGCTCTCCTGCACCTCAATAACTCCCCAGGACCACAATGTACTCTATTACAACATTTGTTACATTGCGTAGCAAATGCTCCCTCTCTCTATCCAATTATGCTACAAGATCTCCTGGGGCGTTGGCTAGGACGTTTTCTAACCCAGCATCCCTGACATTTTAGCATCTGTCCTAGTACTGGAATGGAGAGTAACAGATATTTACTAAATGACCCCGTGTGTGGGTAGAGAAAAAGGAGAAGGGGGAAAACCCTGGAGTTCAATGGAGGTGTAGGGAGATGTCACTCACAAAACCCACCAATGTACATTTTCTCTCTATCAGCTCCGATCTCAGTGTCTTTTCTGCCCTGCTGTTTACACCCAAGGTGGAGCAGGATTGCCAAAAGACCAGCTGAGCCCTTCACTAGAGAGGATGCAGCACGGTGAAGGCAGGCAGGTCAGCAGAAAGTCGCAGGTAGCAGGTTCCATGAGAGGCTCTACCATTGGTATTACACAGGATGTGGCAGTTCTCAGCCTCCTGCTTAAAAAAAAAAAAAAAAAAAGCCAAGTGGTTGTAAATCACTCTACAGCAGCTGCCCAAGTGATAAGAGCCTGGGAATTGGGGAGGCCATGGGGACAAGCTCCTGTTCTCAGGAGCTATGCAAGCCTATTTGTGAGGTTCAGCAATTTATGCTGAAGTGCCTGGGGTTGGCTTAGCTCCCAAGTCAACAGGAATCAAAGCAGCATTTGCTCTTGTGGTGGCAGCTGTTGGGGGAAAAGATGCAGGGAAATGTCCCGGTGACAGCAGACACTTCAGACCTCACGAGGTGCAGCCACTTACTAAGGAAATTTACTCCTAACCCGTCTTTGAGCTTGGGAAAATTACTTGAACCTGTTCGTTCCATTCTGCTTATCTGCAAAGTGGGAAGAGATTAAATAAATACGACATAATAAACACTATAAAAACTCATTTATGACAGTACCTAGACTATGGTGGCTACTGTGCTGTTTGTTTTAATCACAATAATCAATGTCATCATCACTATTACCATCATATGTCATTATCAACGTCACTTCCATTATGAGCACCACCAACCCCATCATCTTTGTCATCAATATCATCATTATCTTCAGCACTGCCACCATCATCATTAGCATCACTCTTCACCACCACCATTATCTATCTATATTACCTATTTATCACCTATATATCTACCTATTTATTTACCCATATGTCATCAACATCATCATCATCACTGCTACTATCATCTCCACTCTCATTACCATCATCGCCCCACTACCATTATCACCATCCTCTTCATCATCATCACTACCACCACCACCATTATGACTACTCCAGTCAGCATCATCAATACCAATATCATTCTCCATCATCATTGGTTGCAGTTCATTACATTATCTTTTTCAAACAATTATAATCTTTTTGCATACAAGGCTTTGTACTAGGCCACGAAAACTTCTAGAAATACAAATCTATGATTTCAAAGAGGAAATCGGACCATGTAGACAATTCCAAGGGTGCTGCACCAAGGACTGGTTCAAGAACCACAGGGAAGAAAGGGATGAAGATGTCTAAGTACAATCTGACTTAAAAGAAGGGTCAAGAGGAGAGGAAATAGGTAAGGCAGCATATGAAGGTCTTAATGCTGTGAAGAGACACTGTAACTATGGTAACTCTCACAAAGGAAAACATTTAATTGGGGTTGGCTTACAGTCTCAGTCAGAGCTTTAGTCCATTATCATCATGGCGGGAAGCTTGGCGGCATGCAGGCAGATATGGTGATGGAAAAGGAGCCAGGAGTTCCACATCTTGATCCACAAGCAGCAGAGGAAGACTGTGCGCCATACTGGACATAGCTTGAGCATAGGAAACCTCAAGGCCTTCCCCAACAATGACACACTTCCTCCAACAAAGCCACACATACTCCAACATGGCCACACTTCCTAATAATAGGTTCCTCTCTATAGGTTAAGCATTCAAATACATGAATCTATGGGAGCCATACATATTCAAACCACCACAGGCAGGCAAGGTGTTATTACTGCAGTTCTAAACCAACATCTAGGCAGAGGAAAAGCATGCAGACTCAGACCAGGAAGATAACTTCTGGAAACTCCATAATATTGCAGGATATTTGATTCCTTTGTGACCTGAGATGGAGAACTGAAAAAACTTGTTTCTAATTGTGGTATGAACCAGTCTTTGATCCTAGAGCTTTCTGTTATCTGTAAGCAAGTAACCACACTTGTGGTGTGGCTCAGCCCTAGCATACACCTTTAATCCAAGAACTTTCTGTAAATAGGGTTAAATAAAGTTAACTCTATGTCAAGAGACAGAACAAGAAAGCAGATTGACAGGAAGTGAACATGGGGAAAAACATAGAGAGTAAGGGGAAGTCTGGAGAACAGATAGAAAGATGCACAGGAAGTAGAAAGGAGAGACATTGAGGAGGAAGGTATTTATGACGTCATGGAGAACGAGAAAGGGTTTTTTCCTTCTGGGATGTGAGCTGAGTAGGAAGGTCAGCTAGGTGCTTTCTCTGCCTCTCTGAGCTAGCAGGTTTTCACCCCAGCATCTGGTTCCTCAGTATTGGTAAAATTGAATGATTGGTATTTTGCGTTTAAGTTGGAGGCCAGCCTGGTCTATGAAGCAAGTCCAGGACAGCCAGGACTGCACAAAAAAATCCTGCCTCAAAAAACAATAGGAAAAAAAACCCACCATAACCCTACGCAAAGCTTGTTTAAGCATATGAGACTAGAAGTGGCCTAAGGAAGTTCCTAAGGGACATTCATAGATACAGCAAAGTCCCTGCCTCAGCACACGCTGACATATGGCCAAGGTTGGCGGGAGTCCCCTGGAAGCCCCCTCCCCGATGGGCATGGGAACAAGGGTAGCACTAGGTGGATACAGCCCAGGCACATTGCTCTTGGACTTCTTCTTCCACCCATGAAAGCTCAGAAGAGATAAATGCTCTCCTGTTTTCAATCTGCAAAACATGCTTTAGCTCTTCATCCTCAGTGCTGGGCGTGCAGGGTTGATGGCTGTCTCAGTGCTGGTTTCCATTTTATGTGCCTGGCATTATTCTAGACATTGGTGGATATCCTGGTAAATCATCATGGCAGCTGCAGAGAGAGAAACTCTGCAGCTCACTTTATGACTGAGAAAGTTCAGATCAGAGAGCTTGAGTGGCATATCCAGGGCCACACAAATATGAGTGACAGCAAGAGTCAACGTCCATCCCACTGAATCCTGAACCTTTGATGCTTTTCTCAGATGACACAGTCCAACATGGTAGCCATGCATGATGGGCAATATTGCCACATTACAGGGTGTAGAGTCACCTAGAGGGGAGAGTTTAGATTGGCTTCACTGACGTGGTGAGTGATAGAGGTACCACTCCATGGAGTAGGGGGAAGGGAAAGAGAGTTGAGCACCAGCATTTATTTCTGTTTCCTGACTGTGGATACAGTGTGACCAGCTGCTTCATGTTTTGGCCTCCATGACTTCCTCACCACAGTGGAATTTATTATCAAGCTGTGAGCCAAATCAACCCATCTTCCCTTAAGTAGCTCTCTAAAAGGGGTGTGTGTGTGTGTGTGTGTGTGTGTGTGTGTGTGTGTGTGTGTGTGTACATGAGTACAAGTGCCCACTGAGGCCAATAGAGGATAGAGTTACAGGTGGCTGTGAGATGCGCATCACAAGTGGTGCAGGTCAAATTCAGGTTGTCTGTAAGAGCAGTGTGTGCCTTCTAACTGAGCCCTAGCTCCAGCCCTTGAAGTAGCTTTTCCCCAGGTATTTTGTTATGGCAACCAAAAAAGTAATGGATGGAGCGAAAACACAAATTGACTTTAATGAAGTTAAAGTCTTAATTCCAGGTTGCGCTGATCAAATTTAAAATGTTTGTCATATGTGGCTGGTGGTCACCTAGTAGACAGTAGACATGGACCATTTCTGGGTACAGCAAAGTCAGTGACACATCCTTGCTCAGACAATCAGTACCCTCCCTGTGTCTGGTGTTGTTAACTCAGTCATGTCTCATTCAGGTTTGTTTTTTTTTTGTTTGTTTGTTTGTTTTTTTGTTTTGTTTTTTTTTTTTTTTTTTGCAGCATTGTATTTAAGATGCTCTGAGACCCACAAACCTACCTTCATAAGGTTACCACCGAAATAACCCATTTGGAAGGCAATTAGGCAATATGAATCATGAAGGGTGTGATTAATCAGAGCACAGGGCAGAGAGGGAAGCCATGATGTGTGACAGCTGCTGCAGATCTGGAACTTGATCTAAGACCAGAGCAGGAAGACCCAGGTGAGTGCCTGTTCCCAACTCCACATGACTGCAGCCTCACAGAACTCTGTTCCATAGTACTGCTGTGTAGCTTTCATCCACAGCTCTGGAGTTTGCCCTCACATACTCCTTTCTAAATACTGGGTTTCTAACTCAGGTCTGTGACACCCACATGCCAGCACTCCCCACTGCAGGGTATTGCAGAGGCTCTGCTGGTGGCGTTGATCTGACACTCTGGTCATAAGAATTAGGTTCAAGCCAGTCCCCGGATCTCTCTGAGATCTGGCGTGAATCTTTTAGTTGCTCTGGACTTTGGTTCTGGACCACGTGGAAATGAGACCTCAAAGTCTGTTTGTGATGAGCAAATGAAATGATGTACACAAAATCCCCCCTTGAGCCTTCAGTGCTTTCCCAAATGTCATTGCTTCAATTGAACTTCAAGGCATCTGTTATGGCACCGGCACACGCCAGATGATTATCTCAGGGAAGAGGGGGAGCCCCTCCCCTCACCTGAGTCCCTATTCTTCAGGCGGGTACAGTTAGAATGACTTATGTGAGTGGGAGCAGGTAGCCAGAGGTTAGAAAGAGAATGGAGTTTACACACTCTGAATCTCTCCTCTTCCTGCTCCGATCCCATCCCATCCCTGGACACATTGTGGGTCCCCGTCACAGTCACAACCTGTAGGTAGAGCAAGCTTCCTTCATTCCAGCTCAACACTAACAGACAAAGAGACCACTGGCTGGCCATTCCTTATATGCTAGATGATTGGCCCTGCCCACTCCCCAGGGGCACACAAATAGCAACTGCAAGAGGAGGAGGAGGTTAAGCTTATATTTCCTAACTATGAGAGAAATGCACCACTTACTGGTTCTATAAGGCAGCAGCATTTTTTGTAGTTTCTAATTGCTTAAAAGAGGTTGAGGAGGAAGGATGCTGCAAGAGGGTGAGGAGGAAGGATGCTGCAGCTGCCTGCATCAGACAGGGCTCTGCTGGGGTCCCTGACGAGGGCTGGTCCAGCTACTGTTTGACCAGAAACCTCCGGTCCCTCTGCCTGGATGAAGGGTCATTTTCAGAACAGAGAGGTGAAACCTGGAGGGTCTTCCAAAACCAAAATGAATTTTCCTTCGTAGCCCGGCTTTGCATTTTCTCCTCACAGTTCTGCACACTTACCTTTTCAATGACAATGAACTGAAGTTTTCAGTGAAAGAACTTGTGGAAGAATTTCCTAATTGGGTAAAGAGGACTCAGCTTCAAGTAGTTTTGGCAAATGCTCTCACTCCTCCTTGAGTAGAAACGAAGCTGAAGGCCCGTGTTAACCTTTGGGAAATATCAGACTGATTTGTCTTTCTGAGTCTATCACAGTGCTGCCCCTTCCTCCTCTTCTCACTCTTTTATCTCTTTCTGTTTCTCTTTCTCCTGAAGAGCTCACACCTTAGGCACAGGACAGTCTTCCACAAGGGGCAGACGGGTAGTATGGGTGGTGAGAGTTACTGGCTAGGTACCTGGGTCCACTTTCTCTGGCCAACCAGTGTGACTACATTTACTTCTGTGCTGTGATCATTTTCACCCTCTAAACAAGGTATTTGTCTGTTTGTCTGTCTGGTTACCTGTCTCTATCTCTATCTTTCTCTTCCCCTTCCTTCTACCCTCCCTCCATCTCTCCTTTTTCCCAGGGCACCACTATGCAGCCTATGCTGACCTTGAATTCATGAACCTCCTGCCTCTACCTCCTGAGTAAAGGACTGTTATTTGCCATTTTAGCCTTAGTTGTGTAATGCCGCTTTTGTTTTCTTTGAACAGTTGTAGCATCCTCTGCTTCTGCAGCCCTGGCTACCTAATAGGCACCCAGTAATTGCTGGTTATTGCCATAGCACTTATTTAACATAACATGAAATTAATGTTATTAATTTGTTTATTATTAATGTTATGACATCTAACACTACCTGGACTCGTTGTACTGACATTTTCATTTTCATCACTACTGGAATTCGGGCAGCTTAAGAACAAGGTCACTGTTTCTGTCCCCAGCCCCTGGAGGAGGCTTTGCCAGTGAACAAAGCACAGAAGAGGAGGCTGGCCGTGGCTGTGTGTGTGCCACCTGCGTGCTGACCGTGTTGACCCCAAACAGAAGGTAATAAAGAAAAGCAGTACCAACGTCTGCAGGGCAACAGGTGAAAAGAGGGGACATGCAAGTATGGAAAATAAAGCTACCAAACAGAAACTCTATCAACAAATGTTTACTCTGTAATTTGTGAAAATAAAAATCTACCATTTTGACAGGTGCTGGAGAGGCTTATTATATGCATTCGCTCATTTGATCCTTCATTCCTGCTATATGCGCTAGGTCCCACTGATGTTCTATAGGACCAAACACTGATTAGAGAAACAGTCTGTACAGAGGTTAGGGAAATTGCTCCAAGTCACATGTTTGGTCGGGTGGTCTAGATTTTATGCACTATCCATTAGTTGCTTTTTTCAGTATGAAAAAAACAGCCACTTATAGCTATCTTGATATGATCAAACTGCCAAGGGCTTCATTTCTGTCTTACCACTTTCCTGATGCTGGGAGAGAATACCTGGAAAAAAGTGACTTACAGGAGAAAGGGTTTATTTTTGCTCACAGTTCAGAGGATATAGTCCACCATGGCAGAGATGAGGCAGCAGGAGCCCAGCTGATCACATTACTCCTGTATTCAGGAAACAGAGTGAACAGGAAGTAAGTCTGCGCTATAAGGCCTCAAGACCTGCCCCCAGTAACCCACTTCCTTCAATGAGTCTGCATTTCCCAAAGGCTCCACAGCCTTCCTGAAGAGTGCCACCAGCTAGGGAAGCAAGGAAGCTTATGGGGGGAGGGGAATGGCATTTCACATTCCAGTCACAGCAGGATCAAACAGAAGAGAAAAATGTCTTTGTGGCTTCTAACAAGCTCTTCTCTCCCTCTCAAGGACAGAGGGCAGGAACGACCCCTCCCCCTCCTTCCTTCCCCATGCATTTTACCAGCTGTTCTCCTTTCACACCTTGTTAAAGATCTCTTGAAAAGGGTCCAGCTTTTTCTTTTTTTAAATAAGCGCCTCTGTATTACAGGATTTGGGGGATGTTGCGCCCCCGAGCCCTGAAAATCTATCTGAGTGGACTCTACAGAACACTGGGTTTCACAGTGAGGTTTCCTAACATACATGTACTTAAGAAGAAAATAAATTCTTTTTAAAAATGAGATGATTGAAGAACGTGCCTGATGTTAACCACTGGCCCCCACAAACTCACACAGAAGTGAGCACATGTGTACTATGGTGCACATATGTACACATGTATACACACATACACACACACAATTCACGCACTATGATTAGATCCACCCTCTCTTGTCCCCTCCCTCTTCCACCTCGTCCTCGTTTCCTCTCTGCATAGCACTGTTCACTGTCCACATTACTTAATCTTAAACTTGGCGTGATTTGTGTCTTCTAACTCTTTGTCCAGCACTGGACTTATTAAAGCCTCATAGAAAGCAAATATTTATGACCTACACTTTAAATTTATTGGTTTGATGCTTTTAGAAAATCTTAAATCCAGTTATTTCAGGCCATTTTAGTCTGCCTCATGTGGTTCACAGCAATAATCCATGTACTCCAAATCACTTTCAAAATAATTATTAGCGTACACTCGTTGTGTGAAGTGACAGCCCTCTGGGGTGTTCTCACCTGTGCACTATGTCTGCCATCTGCCCTGCCCGTGCTGCTCTCCCACTGTTCTGTGCAGTCCTTCTCCACCATTCCACACCTCTTTTCCTCTCCCCAAAACTCCCCCTCCTACCCCCATGTCACATTTATTTTAGGTTCCAACTGAATTTTAATCAATAATACCAAAGTCAAATCCATTGTTGCTGTGAGAAAATAAAAGCCATGAGCCCCTTAGAAGAATCTCATGCTGCTTTCGATCTCAGAAGTGGCTGCTGGGAACCGGGCCACGCCAACTCCATTCCTAGGAAAAGCAATTTGTCTCTTTAGCTGCCCCTGACCCAGGAGAGAGGCCTAGGTGTCGCCCACACACTTGAAAGGGAAGGTCATGGGTTTGTTTTGTTTCCCATGAGCTGTGGTTGAGGATACGGGATGTTTGTTGTGCCACACTTCTCAGGTCACAAGTGCAAACCCAGCATGTTTGCAGGCCCCTGACACCCCTGGAGGCCTCAGAGGAGAATCTCCCCTGGTGCCTTCCTGTGTTCTCACACAGACCTTGAGCATCCCCTGAGTTGTATCTGCAGTGTTCCAATTTCTGCCTCCCTTGCCACACCGGTCCTCTATCCTCTGCCTACACCTCACTATGTGAGCCAGGCTATGCCTTGAGTGTGAGCGTCAATCCTCCTGCCTTTGTTTCTTCAATACTAAGATTGCAGGAGTGTGACAGCACACGTGTCTCTCTCTCTCTCTCTCTCTCTCTCTTTCTCTCTCTCTCTCTCTCTCTCTCTCTCTGTAAGGACTAAGAGCCCACCCACTCAAGTCTTACTTCCTTTTTTTAAAAAATCACTCCAATTCCTTTTCTTACTAATATGTTCCTATCTTTGTTAACTTGCCTTAGAACTTGGGCATATCTTTGTGGAGGATGCAACTGAACTCACAGTAACAGGCAGCCAGTTTTCCCAGGCATCTTTGCTCTTGATGCAATCTCTGCACTAAGGGCTTGGCCAAGGCTGGAGAGGTGGCTCAGACAGCAAAGTGCTTGCAAAAAGCAAGCATAGGGACCTGAGTCTGATCTCTAGAAAAGCCAGGCCCAGGAATGTTCACCCATAATCTTAGCACTGGGGAGGAAGAGCCTAGGAATTTGACAGCCAGTTCTAAGCAAATTGGTTGACTCCAGATCCCATGAGAGAGGCTGTTCCAGAAAATAAAATAAAATGGACAGTGATTGAAAAAAACACTTGACATTGACTGCTGGCTTACACACACACACACACACACACACACACACACACACACACACACACA
>OU015755.1:54669450-54684444 GCA_907169655.1 Acomys percivali
CACACACACACACACACACACACACACACACACACACACACACACACGCATGCATGCACATAGGCATGCACACTAAACTATTTGACCAGGAAGCTCCCCAGGACTCTTCAACACAGATTCTTCTCTTTGCACACACTTGACTGCACTGCAAACTGTCACTGCACTTCTGCATTGCACTGAACCTTCTCACACCTCTTTGAGATGGGTGACAACAGCTCTTCTTTTCACCATCTGGCAGTTACCCATGCACGGTCTCACAAAGGAGGAGGACAAGGCATGGGAGGTTAATGAGCACTCTGAACCTCCTTAGGCCTCGGTAGCTGGTGTCAGGCTGAGCTGTGATGGCCTCCTTGCTTTCTGGCTGGGAGAGTGGACTGTCCGCCAGCACATGAGTCATAGGCAGTGGCCATCTTTCATATAAAGTAAGAAACTCAGTTTGGGGTTGGGTCTCCTTGTTTTGAGGGCCTTTTATATTCATGTGCACCCTGGGCTTGAACGTTCCTGCTGCTTTCTCCTGGCTCTCTGTGCACAGTGGCAGTATATGATTACCAGGACCTCTTCACATGTTGGGCATCTTCAAAAGATGGCAATCTCCCATAGGGACGTCAAGTTTCCTTAAAACCATCTTTGATTCCACCACAGAAGGAGTGCCCTAGATATACCTAGGAATTGCCTGGGTGAGTTTTTAGAAAGCCCAGTGCTGTGCATGACAGGGTGTGCCTGCATCGCCAGTGCCAGAAAGTACAAAGTAGAAAGACAGGCAGATCCAGGAGGGCTGACAGTACAGCGAGTCTAGCTGACTCAGCAAGATCCAAGCTCACTGAGAGAGTCCCTATCACAAAATTTAAGAAAGAATGTGAGCGCTGGGGAAAGCATAAAGATATGAACTATCCTTCAAAAGAACAGAAGTTCAGGGACAAACACAGTGTCTGTAACTCTAGTTCCAGGGGAAGCTGATACCTTTGGTCTCTGTGGGCATCTTCAGACTCTGCACAAACCAGCACACAGACACACCTCCATACACTTACTTAAAAATAAAATAAATTATTTTTAAAAATGAAGAGATTGAAGAACTTGTCTGATGTTGACCACTGGCCCCCACATATTCACACATAAGTGAGCACATGTGCATATGTGTGTGCACATATGTACACATGTATTCACACACACAAACACACACACACACAATTTATACTTGTCTTCTATCACTCCAAGATCAGGGTTTAGTAGGCCTGGTATGTAGCTGTACATGTCACAGCTGAAGCGCACAGGTACCTTTAATATGGACACAGCCAAGAGTGAGAACCACTGGCATCTGATGAAATGCATCAGTATGCATTAATTTTTATTATGTAGCCCGAACAGATATACATTGTTTCAATCCAATTATTCAACCACCCTAAAAAGTAGCAACTATCCTTGGCCTGATTTCACAGGGGAGGAAAATGAAGCCTAAAGAAGTCTGGTGCCTTAAGGGACTTTCCCCAGCAGGGAAATGACAGAGCCTGGATGTAGACTCGGTTGTCACCTGGCCTTTTATGTGGCATCTCCTTCTTCATGCTCTCTCCTCTCGCTATTGGTCCATGGGCCGTGTTCCATGCGTCATTGCTAGAAGAATAAATGAACTGTCCAAATCCCGCCTTAACACATCATACAGACCAGCACAAACTGGAAACCGCTACCTTTTATCCCATCTCACACCAGAAGATTTTGCCTTTGTCTCAAGCTTCCTGGGTGTTTCTGGGCATCTGCAGACCAAGTGGCCAAGCAAAGCAAGTTCAGAGATGCTGCGGCACTCCTTCCTCCTAGTCCATCCCCGTGCCTGCCTGGTAGTCGGTAGGGAAGTGAGACACAGGTGAGGAAAGAGCCCTTTGAGGCCATTATGTGGTGTGCTCCTCAAACATCAGGCCATGTGCACATCATCTGGGGATTCTGTTGAAATGGGTACCAATTCAGAAGATCTGGGAGAGCATCTGACACATGGATGCTGCAGACCCACAGGCCTCTCACGTAGTAGCAAGACACTGGAGGGAAGCGACAGGCCAGCACACCAGGTGGAGTTTGAGAATGTCAAGTCTCCATACTTAGTGGCCCCCCGTTTATATACACGGCTCTTCCACTTGTGTCCTCAGTACCTCAGATGAGAGATGGAGCTGGACCCCATTTCAAGCTCTGTGTGGATCCATGCTAGACACATGCACATAGTAGGTTACAAATACTGCCATGATGGCTAATCTTCGTTGTCAACTTAACTATATCGGGCTAAAACACAAGCTTCTGGGATTGCCTGTGAGTACATTTCTCAATCAGATTATCTAAAGCACGCTGACCCAACCTGAATGTAGGTGGCGTCTTCCTGTAGCAGCCCAGGTAAAAGAACATGAAAGAGGGAACCTGCGTTTCTCCTGCTTGTCCTCGCTCTTGCTGGCAAGCCTGTCTACCCTGGTGCTGTGACATTCCCTCATGGCTGTTAGAACCAGCTTCTTCAAGATCCTGAGGTGCTCAAAAGCAGCTCTTCAGGAAGCCTCCAGGCCCACACCACCAGAGGGGGACTGCTGAGACATCCAGCCTGATGGGCTGAACAACTGCAGGGTTCTCAGCCTCTCCAGCATTAAGACAGCCAGTGTTGGAATGTGACAACTGCATCCTGCAAAAAATAATCTAATGGGGCTGGAGAGATGGCTCAGCCATTAGGCTAGACTCACAACCAAAAAATAATTTAATGAATCCCCTTTTAATATATATACATGTATATGTATTCCACCATTAATATATTTTAATATATTCCCCTTTTAATATATCCCACATATACATATATATGCACATATATTTATATTTATTCTATTGGTTCTGTTCCTTTAAAGAACCCAGACTACTACAACCCCTCCCACCAAAACATCACTTTTTAAGCCCACACTGAGAAGCCCAGTACAACAGCCACTACATAATATATGCTTAGTAAATAGATGTGGAGTTTAATTTAGATCAAAGTAAACAGCATTTATTGTGCTTTACATCAACTCTAGACATTAACTGCCTCAGAAATTCTCAAATATATTCTTCCCAGGTTCCGTGAAAGGGGTATGTGGTTTGCATCTTAAACCATCTGTACCCTCAAATCTTGTGTTTCAAATTTTCCATTGTGAAATTAAGAGGCAGGACATTTGTGAGGAGGTATTGGATCATGAAGTGTCTGATCTTGTCAGTGGATCAATCCATTGATGAATTCATAGATTAGTGGGTTTTGAGGGAGATATTTTATTGTAAAAATCTCTCCACCTCCTCTTTCCTTTCTGCCTCCATGAAGTAAGCATTTTCACAACATGCTTCCCATGACATCCTACAGCATCATATGCCAAATGATAACCATAGACTTAAGACCATGAATCAATCTCGAGAAAACTAGCCTGAACCCTGAGTTCAGATAAGACCAAATCATGAACAAGACAGCCAGATTGTATATTTTTATAGAGTTTAAATGGTAGTAACAGAAAAAACCCTGAGAATTCAAGGGGAAAAAATCACAAAGATAGAAGATGCTTCTAGAAGTTTTAAAGTGACAGTGATGGAAAGATGGGTAACACGGTGGGTGATTTTATGATCTCCAACGGAGTTATTCATTCTGATGTCACTAAAGTACATGAGTATTGCTTGGCTGTTTATCATGGAAAATGCCATGACTTGAAGGCACCATTTCTGCTCATATCTACTTCTATGTCTTACAAGTGAACTATATTTTCTATTTATGTATCTATATGGATCAATTAACCAGTTCACTAGTTTCAAAAACATGTATTGTGGTCTCATCGAGTTCTAGGCAATAACTCAGATGTAGACCAAATGATGAACAAGACGGTCAGATTGTATGTCTTTATAGAACTTAAAATGTAGTCAAAGAAGACTGAGAATTCAAGGAAAATTCACAAATACAAAGATACTTCTAGATTATTGTATTAGTTACTTTCATGCTGTGGTGACTAAATACCTGACAGAAATGCAAAAGGGGAGAGAGGCTTATGCCATGGAAGGGGAAGGCTCAGTGGGGCTGCTCTGCCTATGGCAGCAGTAGTGTGGCACAGTAACGATTCACAGGGCAGCTGAAGGATACAAGGAAGCAGGACTTTCAAAAGCCCACCCCTAGCGCCCTACCACCACCAGCCAAATCCCACTTCCTAAGGTCCCCACACCCTTCAGAATGGTGCCATAAACTGAGGAGCACCTGTTCCCATGTGAGTCTGTGGAGACATTTCCAATCCAAACCAAAGATTCGAAGCTAGATGATAAAATGAGGGTGTTAAATGGAAATCCTCTTTATAAGTACAAAAATAAACAGGACTAACACGGGACGGTATTCAGAGAAGACGACTGAGCCCTGTGTGAGTAATTCCAACTTATAGGGGAGAGGGTGGGGCTCTGCAAGAGAGGTTAGAAGCAACACTTAGAGAGTCCAAAGTCTCAGAACCAAGAGGTGTGTTCTGAGAAACAAGAGATGCTCGCCCAGGAAGATGCTCCTTAGAATAACTTGTCTCTTGGAGTTGACATCGAAATCCTGCCATATGTTGTACACACATTTAATTAGCAGCTCTCACACATCCCTGTAGATCCATCAGAGTTTTCCAAATTTACAGATGAGAAATGATGTTCAGAAAAGGGAAGTCACTTGTCTGAGAACACAGCTAATGAATGAAGGTGCTGGATTCCATTTCAAGAATACTAACGCCTTCTACTGCAAATCAAACAGGCAGGAGCTCCCTGAGGACAGAGCAGCCACCCACTATACCCACATAGCTTGCTGTTCACAGTGGAGGTATTTAATGTGTAGAATAAACCTGGGGGTGGCTTAGCCAGGAAATTGCATGTCGTGTACATGTGACGTCCTGAGTCTAAGTCCTCATCACCCACAAGGAGCTGTGTGACAGAATGTGCCTCTGGAATCATCATAGCACTCCTGTGATGACATGGGAAGTGGGGACAGGAGGATCTCCAGGAGCTCTCAAGCCAGCTAGCCTGGCATATGCAGCAAACACAGGAGACCATGTCTCAAACATACATGCCCGTACTCTCACACACAAACATACATGTATACACACACACTCACACACACTCACACACACACACATACACACACATGCACACACACACACACACACACACATACCCACTCTCTCACACACATGTGCACACACAAACACACATGCATACAAGAGACAGGCAGATACACAAACAGATTTTAGGGTTGGTAACATAGAGATGGATAGCTGAGTTTGGACTCTGGTTTCTCATGCGCACAGTAGAAATGATGTTAGTTATCTGTAAGGTTTATTTTGAAAAATAAATGAGATCATCAACATTAGAACGCCTCCATCCTTTTTCTCAGCCTTTTATCCGCAAATGAATTCCAAGGAGTATTACAGACAGAGCACATCCTGTGTTTTCCTTTGAAGCTCTCGCTATGGGACCTGACCAGAAGCATTATCTGAATTTTGTCAAACTGGGTCTGCTGAACAAACATACAAAAAATTCAGCTGCTTTGTCCTCACTGTGGGGAGGGTATGATTTTTTTTATTATTATTATTATTTTATTAATTTATTCTTGTTACATCTCTATGGTTATCCCATCCCTTGTATCCTCCCATTCTTCCCTCCCTCCCATTTTCCCCTTATTCCCCTCCCCCATGACTGTTCCTGAGAGGGATTACCTCCCTCTGTATATGCTCATAGGGTATCAAGTCTCTTCTCAGTGACCTGCTGTCCTTCCTCTGAGTGCCACTAGGTCTCCCCCTCCAGGGGACATGGTCAAATGTGAGGCACCAGAGTACGTGAGAAAGTCATATGAGGGTATGATTTTTATTCTTGGGCTCTGATCTCTGCCACAGTGTTCACCAGCTTTGTGATCTTGAGGAAGTCCCTCCCGGTATCTTGTTTTCCAGGTACACAATGGGATGCTTAGAAAAGTTGGATATTACGGGCCCTGGGCATGGCGTAATGGATAAGAATACACATGTGAGCCTGAGGACTGGAGTTGAAATTCCCAGGACTCACATAAAAGTCTAGACATGGCTACACATGTGTGTAATCCTAACACTGGTTAGGAGAAATGTGTGGATTCTCTGGGATCTTGCAGGCCAGTCAGCCTAACTTAAACAGGTACTTTATGGCTTGGTGGCAGACTGTCTTAATGACATAGGTGGAAAGTCATAGAGGGAGATATCTGAAGTCCTCCTCCAGCCTCAGTATGTGCATTCATGAGTACATGTATCCAGTCACTCACCTGCATGTACCATGCACCCACTACATATGTGATTGTAAGCACAGGCCCATGAACCCACACAGTTGTATGTACACACACGCACACACACACACAAACACACACACACACTATAAGTAATAGTAATATTAACAAAACAAAAGTTGAGCAACTGTGTTGAAAAGAGCTATGGGTATCCATTTCCAGGCATCTTGTGATTATCTTCATAACTTATCTCAAGCAGGTTCATCAGAGAATGGTGTTTGGCCAATTCAACAAGAAGTATAGTGATAGCCCTGGGTCCTCAGTTCAGGTGCTGAGATCATTTCTGTGTAAATAGTTCATTTGCCATCTCTTGGCTCTCATCCTGTCTTCACTATCAGTTCCCACGGGGAGGACACAAGGCTTACTTTCTGTCTAGGTTAGCAGGCCCAGCCCTCTCCAGTTTTGCTGTTTTGGCTAACTCCTGGTGCATTTGTTCAAGCCCAGGCAATCACACCAAAGCTGGCCACTGACATGCATCCTCTGCTGCCCTTGCCTGCTTCTAGGCTGCCTCCAGCCCACAGACTTTCTCTTCTTTCCCTACCATCTTAGACTCAGTGGCCATGCATTGTTCTGTCTCCATCTCCTTCCTTTCCTCTGCACCTCTCTGCTGTTCTATTTTCTCAGTAGTAAAAGGAAAATTAGGTGCCAACAATGACATCAATCCTTTGGGAAGGCTTCAAATTATAGAATGTCTGTAAATGCTCATCAGAAAATGGGCTCTGGTGACATGAGGACTTTTTCCTTTTGTGTCTTGTACTAACTCCTTATCTGCACAACCTAGGTGTGCAGTGAAGGAACCAGTCCCCCTCCTTAAGGACCCCCATTAAGGCCAAAGTGTGAGAAAATGTAAAATCTGGCCTACCCAGTCCTCCCTTAAGAACCCCCATTAAGGCTAAAGTCTGTAAATCTCCTCTGCTTAAAGAGTCCAGCTTGAACCAAGGACAGACAGTGATATCACTATGTGTGTGGCAGAGTCCAGCTTGACTCAAGGATAGTGAGTTTCTGTTACAGCTTGTGTTTAAAATTTCCACTTTCCCAGGAATGTACTTACCTCTCCCAACTAAAAGATTTTCTAATGCCCCTGTGACTGCTTCAACCAATCACACACTGTAAAATTCATTTCTTTGTCTAAACCTGAAAAAGGCTCATGCCTCTGCTTCTAAGGGTCTCCAACTTGAAAGAGCTTGGCGGACCCTGTCACTTTGGCTCAATAAATTCCTATACATTTGCATCCACAATGGACCCCATCTCTCAGTAGGGACTCTGGGAATAGACTAGAGATTTTTCTAGAGGTCTCAGTCTTACAGCAGCATGTGCAGAAGACAGAGTTCAACCCAGGACTTGAACTCTGTCTCCCAATCTATTTTGACAGCCCTGGGGAATCTGCCAGTTTCTGAGCCTGTTTCCTGGTCTCCAGAATGAGGATAAGAGTAATAACACTTGGGACTCCAAGATGGTGGCGCCCAGCACACATGGTATCTGAGTAACAGGAGCTCAGAGACTGGAGCTAGGAAGCAGTCATGTTGCCTACTCTAAAACACCAGCGTCCATGTTTCTCTGAGGAGAAGAGGGATTCTGGATGGTAGGGATGGACAGTTCTAGCCTCCTGAGGGTGGCTCCTGGGTCCCAGGGACTAGTGGTCCCAGCCTCCTACCACACTGCATACCGGAGGATGGCTCCCAAGCTCCAGGGACAAGGTCCCAACCACTGGTCCACGGTTCTACCTGTCTCCTTAAGATAGGACAACAGGTTAGTACCGAGTCTCACTCCAAGATGGCGGAGCCCAACTCACACAGTGTCTGAGTAGCAGGAGTTCAGTGACTATGGAGCTAGTGAGTGGCCGTGCTGCTGACTATGAAATGCCAGCTTCTGTCTCTGTTTCCCAAGGGACAGGAGGGATCTCAGCTGAGAAGAACACATAGTTCCAACCTCAGTCCTCCCTGCTATTACCACCTTCCTGAGTACAGCTCTCAATTCCAGGATGTATTGATCCAGCCTAGGGTTCATAGCTCTGCTAGCCTTCCTGAAGAGACCTTCTGGACCTCAAGGTAATACAGTTTTGACATGCCAACCCCTGACAGTAGGTCCAACTAAGGCATATCCAGCAGAAGAGATCTGCAGCCTATTTGCTGGGATCCAGCCTCTAGCCCATGACCCAGGACTCCTCCCATATGAGTCCAGCAAGTACCAGAAACAATCAGCCAATGCAAGGGGCAACCAGATGGCCAAAAGCCAGCTAAGAACAGAATCAACAAAATCCAGGGCAGTATGGCACTGCCAGAACCCAGCTATCCCACTACAACAAGCCCTGATTAGCCTAATACAGCAGAAACAGATTAAATCTATTAGAAGAGAAACTGGAGGAGAGCTTTGAACTCATTGGCACAGGAGACGACTTCCTGAACATAACACCAACATCTCAATCTCTATGAGCAACAATTAATAAATGGGACCTAATGAAACTGAAAAAAACTTCTGTAAGGCAAAGGACACTGTCAATAGAACAAACTGACAGCCTACAGATTGGGAAAAAATCTTCACCAACCCTACCTCCAAAAAAAAAGACAAATATCCAAAATATATAAAGAACTCAAGAAATTAAACACCAACAAAACAAATAACCCAACTTAAAAAAGGGGGGGGTACAGAGCTAAACAAAGAATTCTCAAACAGGAATCTGTAATGGCTGCAAAGCACTTAAAGAAATGCTCAGTGTCCTTAGTCACCAGGAAAATGCAAATAAAAAAAACTGAGATTCCATCTTACACTCTTCAGAATGTCTAATACCAAAAACTTAAGTGACAGCACATGCCTTGTGGGAGAGTAGGGGAAGAATAGGAAGACCATGAAGGGATAGGAGTTCCACAAGAATATCAATGGAGTCAACTAACTTGGGCCCAGGGGAGCTTGTGGAGACTAAAATAGCAACCAAGGGCCATGCGTGGACTGTACCTAGGCCCCCTACACAGATGTAGCTGATGGTCAGCTCAGGCTTCATGTGGGTCCCCTGGTAATGGGAGCAGGGGATGTCCCTGACATGGACTCTGTTGCCTCTAAGCCTGACTACCTGAGTATGATCTCTGCAATCTACATGATAGGAGGGAACTGATTCCCTAAAGGTGTCCTCCAGGTTCATGTGCCCAAAACACTGACATAGACACACACACGAACACATGAAATAAATAAACAACTTAATTAAAATATAGTTCAACTTTGTCTTTTCTTTCTTCCTTCTCTCTTGATTTGGGTTTCATTGTAAAGAGACACCTTGACCACAGCAACTCTTATAAAGGAAAACATTTAATTGGGGCTGGCTTACAGTTTAGTCCATTATCATCATTGGCAGGAAGCATGACAGCGTGCAGGCAAGCATGGTGCTGGAGGAGGAGCTGAGAGTTCTACATCCAGATCCACAGGCAGCAAAGGAGACTGTGTGCCACCCTGGGCTTAGCTTGAGCATAGAAGACAGCTAAGCCAACCTCCATAGTGACATACTTCTTCCAACAAGGCCACACCTCCTAATAGCGTCACTTCCTATGGACTTGTGGGAGCCATCTGATTTATTTACTCATTTAAATTTCAAATTTTAATTTATTTATTCACTTTAAATCTCAACTATAGCCCCTTCCCTCCTTCTTCCCCTATTGCTCCTCCCGTATACCTCAGAAAAGGGGAGCCTCCCTCCCACCCACTCTAGCTCGTTAAGTTGCATCAGGACTGAGCATATCCTCTTCCCCTGTGACCTGGAAAGGCAGCCCCACCAGGAGGGAGTAGTCAATAAGCAGGCAATTGAGCCTATGTCAGAGACAGGCCCTGATCCCCTTACTAGGGGACCCATGTAAAGCCGGAGATTCCCATCTGCCACATCTGTGTAGGGAAGCTAGGTCAAATCCATACATGGTCTCTGGTTGGTGCTTCAGTCTATACAAGCCCCTCTGGGCCCTGGTTAGTGGACTTTGTTGGTCTTCTTATGGAGCTCCTGTCACCTCCAAGTCCTTCTATCCATCTCCCCATGTTTCCACAAGACTCTACATTTCACCCAATGATTGGCTGTGAGATGTCACATCTGTTTGGATCGGCTGCTGGGTGTGGCCTCTCAGAAGACAGCTATATTAGACTCCTGTCAAAAAGCACAACAGAATATCATGGATAGCATCAGAGGTTGCCTGTCTCCCATGGAGTGGGTCTCAGGTTGGGTCAGGCATTGATTGGACATTCCCTCGATCTCTGCTCTATCTTTATACCTGCACATTTTGTAGGCAGAATAAATTTGGGGTTGAGGATTTTGTGAGTGGGTTGGTGCTCCCCTCCCTCCACTAGGAGTTAGAGGGTATCCTCTTCAGTTTCCATGACCCATGCTAGAAGTCACAGCTAGAGTCATCCCCATATCCTCCCAGAAGCCTACCCTGTCCTAGGTCTCCCACTTGAAACAGAGACACACCCGCTCATGGTTTCTCTTCTCTCTGCAGGCCCTCTGTCCTCCTGCCCTTGCTCTCCATGCTTGTTTCTCTCTTCAACCCTCTTTTACCTTGTTTCCTCTCTTCAACCACTCCCACTGTCTATTCTATTTCCCCTTCTGAGTAAGATTTAATCATCCTTCCTTGGATTTTTCTTGTAACTTATCTTCTGTGATTTATAGTAAGTATATACTATATGGCTAAAATCCAATTATAAGTGAGTATATACAATGTGTGTCTTTCTAGATCTGGGTTAGCTCACTCAGGATGATCCTTCCTCCATACAATGGGGAAAAGAAAGCATCTTCAACAAATGGGGGGCTGGTCTAACTGGCTGTCTACATGTAGAAAAAATGTAAATAGATCGATATTTATCACCGTGCACAAAACTCAAGTCCAAGTGGATCAAAGACCTCAACATAAAAATAGACACAATAAATCTATAAGAAGAAAAAGTGGGGGAGAACTTTGAACTCACTGACACAGGAGACAACTTCCTGAACAGAACACTAATAGCTCAGGCTCTAAGAGCAACAGTTAATAAATGAGACCTCTTGAAACTGAAAAGCTTCTGTAAGGCAACAGACACTGTCAACAGAACAAAGTGACAGCCTACAGACCAGGAAAATATCTTCACAAACCTTGCATCTGACAAAAGGCGAATCCTATGTGTGTGTGTGTGTTTGTGTGTGTGTGTGTGTGTGTGTGTGTGTGTGTGTAACTCAAAAATTAAACACCAACAAACGCAATAATCCAATTAAAAATGGGGTACAGAGCTAAAGAGAGAATTCTTAACTTAAGAATCTTGATGGCCGAGAAACACTTAAAGAAATGCTCAACATCCTTAGTCATCAGGGAAAGGGAAATGCAAATCAAAATGACTCTGAGATTCCATCTTATACTCTTCAGAATGGCTAAGATCAAAAAGTCAAGTGACATCACATGCTGGTGAGGATGTGGAGCAAGGGGACCACTTCTCCGTTGCAGTGGGAGTGCAAACTTGTACAACCAGTTTGAAAATCAATCTGGCACTTTCTCAGAAAACTGGGAATAGCTCTACCTCAAGACCCAGCTATACCACTCCTGAGCATATACTCCAAAGATGCCCCACCACACAACAAGCACACTTGCCCAACTATGTTCATAGCAGCTTTATTCATAATCTGGAAACAACCTCGATGTCCTTCGATGGAAGAATGGATAAAGAAACTATGGTACATTTACACAATGGAATACTACTCAGCCATTAAAAACAAGGAAATCATGACATTTGCAGGCAAATGAAGGGAGCCATTTTTATTCGAACCACCACACTATTCTTCTCTCTCCTCACATTCTCTTTTGCCATCTCTCTCCTTCCCCTCCTTCTTGTTCTCTGCTCTCTACCCTTCTTTATTACCATCTTGCCCAGTCTGCCTTCTAATTTTAGTAATCCTCTGCCTCACCTCCCATGTGTGGGATTACACCCAAATCACAATGCTTGGCTTTACTTCAATTTTCTAAGAAAAATTTACATGTTGATTTTTATCAGTAACATAACACAGCTTGGTTTTGAAGAGTATGTTATCCCCATTTCAGAGATGTGGAAACTGTGTTCACAAACTCATTAAATAACTTAGATCAGTCACTCACCTGTTCAGTAGTGTTGGGTACCAAATCCAAATCTCACTGTCATCTTTGTTTTGAAAGTGTGTACCACTAATATGTGCTGTGGCTAAAAACACTGTTTTCCTTTCTTTTTTAAAAATATATTTTATTAATTTATTCATATTACATCTAAATTGTTATCCCATCCCTTGTATCCACCCGTTCCTTCCACCCTCCCATTTTCCTTTTACTCCCCTCCCCTATGACTGTGACTGAGGGGGACTTCCTCCCCCTGTATATGCTCATAGTTTCTTTCTTTCTTTCTTTCTTTCTTTCTTTCTTTCTTTCTTTCTTTCTTTCTTTCTCCTTATGTTTATGTTATACACATGTGTTAGAAGAACTGCATAAGCTACAGGCCTCACAGTGGTTGCATCTTTGACCTAGAACTTTCTGATCACTCTAGAGCCTGCTGCTGCAGCTCAGGACTTGAACAACACCCAAAAGACGTGTCTCAAGAACATAGTCCCCAGATAATAGTGCTGTTGGGAACTTGGTAAAGGGCTTTCTATCACTGCAGTGTGCCTTGGGTGGGTGTTGCAGGATGTGGCCTCTTCTTGTTTCTCTTGTATTCTGGCTGCCACAAAATAAGAAGTTTCCTCTGTTCTCTACCCCCAACCATCACTTAGCCATGTTATTCCTGGCCCAGACACAGCAGGGTAACCAACTGTGATGCAAACCTCTGAAACTGTGAGCCAAATAAAGCCTGCTTCTTCCTACTTGATACCTTAGACACATTGTAGTAAGAGAAAGCCAACACCCTGGTGCCCCCTCAATCATGGTTGCTATTTGCTGTCTCTGTCTTGATCTGATCACTACAACATGCTTCAGTTTAATAAGTCAGCTATTTAAATTTTATTTCACATGTATCATTATTATTATAAATTTCTCTCTGTCTCTGTTTATGTCTCTGTCTCTGTCTCTCTCTCTCTGTGTGTGTGTGTGTGTGTGTGTGTCGTATATGCTTGTGCTATGGAAACCAGAAGAAAACATCAGATCCCCTAGATTTGGACAGTTCTGAACTGTCCACCATGGGTATGGGTAGTAGGAACTGAACTCAGGTCTTCTGTAATAGCAAATTCTCCTAATTACCGAGTCATCTCTCCAGCCCCTGGGCTACACACACAGTTACATGTCCCCCAGAAGCAGAGACAAGAAAATGGTGAACCCCTGGGCATCATCTGTTCCATTTCCTCTCACTTGACAGCCACCACCCCCCACCCTTCCTTCTCCTTCCATTGCTGTTCTGGTGCTGGGCTTCATTCTGTTGTCTATGTACCCGCGAGTTCCCCTCGTTTCCCACTGACTTCTTCCTCTGTAGGTAATTGACTTCATCTCCTGTCTTCTCCTCTCCTCCTCTCAATCCATCACACTGTGAATTTCTCTCGTACTTTCTGGGCTCACCCTTTCCTAGTGCCTCAAGCTCACACATCACAACCTCTGCTTTTCATTCCTTCCTGTTCCACTTTCAAATCCCCATCATTTGCGCTTTTACATTGATTTCAAATGTAAAAGTATTTATCCAATGGTGAGTATAAGCAACAGATAAATCTAAGATGGTGCAGAGTGTAAGATGCAGCTTTTTGTGTCACTAAGAAGGAGAAAATAGGCAACTGTAATTTCCAAAGTGTCATAAAAAATACAACCAGGCTTGATATTGTTAAAATATATGACACATTTCTCAGATGTGACACAATAATTCTTACCATTCATGATTCTTTATTCTCCACAAAATACACTGGGACAGGTTGGATGGCCCCCTACAATAATAAAAACTTTAATATTTTAATTAAATATTAAAAGATGAACAGACATTTTCTCAAAGAAGATATACAGATACAAATGAAAATGCAAAGATGCTTTGCCCCATTAATCATCATGAACATGAGAATGAAAACGAACAAGTTATTACTCCACAGCCATCAAAATGGTTGCAATGAAAAATAATGGCAGCAATAAATATTGGCAAGGATGCAGAGGAACTGTCACTCACTCTTGGCTGGTGTGGTTGCAACATGCAGTAGTCACTGTGGGCAATACCACAGTGGGCAATGGCTTAAGGACTTAAACATACAATTGCCATATAACACACCAATATTATGTAGCATGCATTACAGAGAAATGAAATCTTGCGTTCCCACAAAAACTTATGCAAAATTTACAGCAGCTTGATTCACCATAGCCAGAAAAGCAGATGACAGGACTGGGAATGTGGCTTAGTGGGTAAGAATGCTTGCTGCAAAAGCTTGGGGACCTGAGCTCAAATCCACAGTACCCATGTAATCCAAGCATGGTCCTAAGTATGTCTGTGCCTCCATCACTGTGGAAGACAGGTAGAAGGATGGCTAGAGATTTCTGGCTGCCAGTCCAGCTCCAGATTCAATGACAGACCCTGCCTCAAGGTAATAAAGTAGAAAATGATAGAGCAGAACACCTGACATCTTTCCCTAGTCACACACACACACATACACACACACACATACACACACATATACACGCACGCACGCATGCACACACACACACCACCACAACCATCAACACATACCATAGGCATACCCACATATACATACCATACCACAAACATACAACAAACATATCACA
>OU015755.1:54684454-54705583 GCA_907169655.1 Acomys percivali
CACATACCATAGGCACACCCACATATACATACCATACCACAAACATATCACACACACACACACACACTCCACAGGGTGGGGAACATCAGACACCTTCCAATGAATAGATGGTTAAATAGCTATGCATTTATTTTCTATGCATTTATCCCTCCATGCTTAAAAGAGGAACAGATGACAAGTGCAAGAGTAGAAACGAACCTTTAGAGGTGTGTTCTGAAAGGCACCCAGTCTCGAAAGGCCCCACACTGCACAGCTCCATTCATAACAATGAAATTATAAAACTGTAGAAACAATGACTGAAGCCAATCGGCATCAGGGAAGTGCTGCTGGCATGGCCTTTGTGGGAGTGGCGACAAGAAGCTGTCCCTGGACTGATGAGGAACCTCTGCATCTTGTTTGTATCAATGTCAACATCCTAGCAGTGATGTTGCAGATAGTTTTTCAAGGAACTACCACTGGGGTCACTTGGGGAAAGGCATATGGTATTTTTTGTATTTTTTTTTACAACTGCATATGAAATTTTAATCATCTCAAAATAAAAAATTTAATTTAAGAATATGAATTAGAACTGAAGTGGGTTAATCCAAGACACAGCCAGGAAAGCTGGCTGGGCAGGGCAGGTTACCATGCACCTGTAATCCCATGCTCCTAGGGGAAAGAAGAGCCGAGGGCGTGGGGCTCAGGGGGAAAGCAGCCGCCACCAGTTAGCTTGGTCTTGGTACATGCAGCTATGAGCAACAAAGAGACCTTGTCTCAAGCAAGGAGAAGAGCAAGGACAGACGGACACCCCAGGTTGTCTCTGACCTCCACATATGCACTGTGGCACATGTGTGCCCATACTCATGCACCTACAGGCACATGCACATGTAAGAAAGGATTTATTAATACATACAAATTGGCTAATTTTTAAATTAAGTTAATTTGTGGAATTTTTTAATACCAAGAAATCAAAAAAAAAAAAAAAACAAGAAATCAGTTAGCTTGGAGCATCTCTCCCTAATACCAGCAGCCCACAAGAACCATGTAAAAATGCCTGAGCAGCTTCTTCTGAGTGGGGGGCTCTTTTTTTGTGCCCAAAGAGGCTCAGTGAATGTAACACTCACCAAGCAGCAGACACAGGTACAGACCTGGCTGGCATTTTTCTGAGTGTGTTATACATTGCCAGAAATGAGCTTCGCATTGCAAAGGACACAGAGGTGGGACTCCCAGGTGTCTGGGCAATAGACCGGACAGCCTAGAAAATTGTTCAGCCGTTCATCCAGACTGATAAGAATCCCGAGGTTGGGAACATGAAATGGTTTTTACTGTCTCCTAAACGGCTCCATCTGTGGCTGCTGCCACTGAGGTTAGGTCGGGATTGCAGACAGCAGTCTGGGAAGCAGACGGGAGCAGGCTGAGATGCTAATGGGCTTTGCAGAATTAGCTGTGTCAGGGCAGAACAGCCCTGGTGGACAGTGGGACAGGAGCCATGCTGCAAATGAATGCAGACACTTTTTTTTTTTACACCAAATTTTCTCCCTATTCCCAGTTCACAGCTAAAAATGTTGGGCCCATGAGAAATGTCCTTGGTGTGTCTGGAGCTAGTGTCCTCAGCTTCTGGGGACTGAGACGAAAGCCATTACCATAGCAGCATGCTCCAAGAACTGAAAATGTGGGATGGGAATATATGTAGAACTTTTGTGGGAGCTTTTAAGAACAGAATGGACACAGTGTCTCTGCTGGTAAGTTGAGGGGCAATTTGACATTCCGGACCATGTTTTCCCATCCACACTGCTGGCTCGATGTGTGTTAATGGCCCATCAGGATGGTTTTGCAAACACTCATAGCTGGGTCTATTGACCTTCTGAAGAGCACGGAGAACGCTGAACCACATGAGGATGAGGTAGGTGCCCTTTACCCTTCTCCTGACTGACAGGGTACAAACCACAGTGCGTACATGCCAAAGCCGATCTTAGCTTTCTGAAGAAAAAATGCTTCTTCCTCTTGTCTTATGGGGAAAACCACACTGCAAAAGATGCATAAAGACCTCAGGTGCGTGGGAAGGTGGCGGGGGAGTAATTGAGTCCCAGAAATGCTGTCTGGGAAGCAGAGGCAGATGGTGGGAGGGGACAATCCAGTCACTCCACATTTGGTCTACTTTAGTACATTAGTGCTTCTTGACTGTAACCCATCAGCTAATGGTCCGAGCTCCCGACTCTGTATAATCTGGCATGGGGCCAGAGATTCCATGTTCCCAACAGCCTCAGGCGATGACCAATAGATTAAGGGATACCCTTTGAAGAACAATATTGCATTCTGTAAAGTTGCAAGAGACAGTCACTTTTTACTGTGTCCTTTCTCCACCCTCCTGGGACAGAAGCTGGGTGCACAGTACACAATAAAGATGGCAATAGAAAGGATACTGCTATTCATCAAAGCCCATCTCCATCCTAAGGGCTTTCCCTGCGCTGTGCTTATATCATCTATCCTAATTTGAGAGATGGTGAAGTTATAGCTCAGAGAGAATTGGAGCTTGTCACTGAATTCTCTTATACACCCTACCCACATATGTGTCACTGCCATAACCCCCAGTATATGAGATAGGGTTATATTTGACGATAGATTCTTATAGTGGCATCATGTTAAAATGAGTTCATATGGATGTGCTCTGACTCAAGACATAATTATCAAAAGAGAATAGGGCACAGGCATGCCCAAAGAGAAGGCCATATGAGTTTCCGATGGGAATATGCTGAGAGAGAGAGAGAGAGAGAGAGAGAGAGAGAGAGAGACTGAGACTTGAAAGAAGTTAACACTGCTGACTCAGACCTCAAGCCTCCAGACCTGTACAAAAACAAACATCTCTGTCAAAAGCACCCAGGCTATGGTCCTTTGTCCAAGAAGTGGTAGCACCTGGCTACGTTGTTCCAATCTTTGTATTATTATTTCAGCGCTGGGCATGGTACAAAATATAGAGGGCCCATAGGAGTATGGAACTGATCTAAGAATTCTAAGCCGGTAGCCAAGCAGATAAACTCAAAATTTTTCAAAGTATAACAGAATTTCTGAGGCTTACTCAAGCCCTGTAGCTACTTCTGAGGTCGTGTGGTAGTGATTCAGAGTCGGCCCTGCTACTAATTATTCCCATTACAGGACATGAGTTGGTGGGTTTCCAAGACCCTACAAACCTGACGGCTTGAGGGGCAAGCAGAAGTGAAGCCTAGTTTTGTATAATGAGTAAAGGTAACAACAACCCACTGATGTAGAGCAATGAAGACTCCAACCCACTTCTGCTGAGTCATGTTCACTTACAAAGAGCTCGGACCTACGACAGTGCTGAGCTTTGAGTGTAAAATGACTCCCGTCCCCAGCTTGTGGCTGCTTCAGAATTTCATAAGACCTTTGGGGGGAAACTTCCACTGGTAGACATGGCTCCCTGGTGAGTTTGCCTTGAGGTTTTTATAGCCTGTGATAGTTACTTCTCTGTTGCTGTGATAAAAAGCCATGGCAAACAACAACAACAACAACAACAACCAACAACCTTGGAAAGAAATAATTTAGGTTGACTTATGGTTCCAGAGGGCTACAGTCTAAAACGGCCTGCAGGCAGGACATGCTGCCACTGACTGATCACATTTTCCATTCACACACAGGAAGCTGAGAGAGAAAATAAGAAGTGGGGTGGTGCTATAAACCCTCAAAGACAGCTCTTCAGTTGCTAAAGAATCCTTAGCACTACCATCGTGTGACAAAGATGGGAGTCTATGTGAACTCATTTGTCATCCAATCCACCACATAGTTTAACCATACTTTCTGTCTGTTTTCTACTTCCTGATTGGGACCAGCTGCCTCAGGTTCTTGCCACCATGTTCATCCTCCTCCATGACGGGCTGTATCCCCTGCAACTGTGAGCCAGAATAACCTCTTCCTTCCTAAAGTGCTTTTGTGGAGCATTTTTGTCTCAAGCAACAAGAAAAATAGTACAAGGAGAAAAGTACTGTGTGTTAGTGTGTTAGTGTTCCTGCAACAAACCCAGCCAGACACCTTTCTGAGCACTTAACTCACTTTGCAATTCACAGTGTGGTTTTTTGTTTGTTTGTTTGTTGTTTGTTTGTTTGTTTTGTTTCCCTTTTCTGGAGAGGGGAATGTCAAAGTGAGACATCTTTGGGAAATGGTGGATGTGTACCCCAGCCTGCTTCTGGGTAACTGCTGTCGAAAGCTCCCAGGGTGCCCTGTTTAAAATGTTATGTTCATCGTTGTGAAGAAATCTAACCTAACAAAAGGGGTGTCCTCTCTGATCAAATTCAGGAAGAAGTGACTTAGTGATTTAGTGGGTTTCCTGTATTGAACTAACTAGTACGAGACGAGAGTTCTTCCATCTGAAACCTAGGGAAGGTGGTACTTGGGACTCACTCACCATGTACTGGAGAGCTATTTTTGGTCAAGAGTGATGCCCTCTCTGGAGAGAAAAGACTCAAGCAGACAACTGTGTGCATCTCCCACTAGAGCCTCCCACTTCAAGGCACCACTGACAGTGAGTTACAACAGTAGAGTGGGAGAGGTGCTCTGTGTAATGAAAGCAGCTCACAGAGCATGGGATCCAGAAAAGAGTCAGTGAAGCTTCTCAGAGGTAGCAGCATTTGGCCTGGTACCCAAAGGATGAGTGGAAATGTTCCACTGTTATGGGATAAACTGGGTCCCACGCTCAAACTCATGTCTTGGCGATCTAACTCCAGGTACAGTAGCTCTCTCCGTGTCTATAGTTTGTCTATAGTTTAATTTTTAATGGTTTTAGTTACTTATTTAGTTACTATCATCTGGATATATTAAATGGGAAGTTCCATAACTGAATGAGATGTACGTTTTAAATTGTGCTCTACCCTGAGTAGTGCCATGAAGCCCTGTATCACCCAACTCCCTCTTGTATGTGATGAAGTCATCCTGGGATATGAATCATCCTGCTGTCAGGTGCATCTGTGCTCTCTGTGGTACCCTCCCATTAGTTGCTAAGCTGTCTTCACTATCCCATCAACTGTTATTGATCTCATGTTTGGTACTACTTGGATCTTTATTATGGATAACTATCTTGTGTGATGGAGGATGCTTAAAAAACATCTTTTTTTCCTACCTTCTGCAGGCTGGTATCATTACCTAGAAAAGCTACAATAATCTAAAATGGTTGCAGACATCCCCAAAGGTCCTCAGGGAAATGCAAAGTTGACCCTCAGTTTAAAACAATTAAGATGAATGGTACTACCTGAAGTCAGAAGTTCCCAAAGTGCAGTCTCCTGACAGCAGCACCATCGAGAAATAGGTTAGAAATGCAAACTATAAGACTGCAGAGAGAGAGCTCTGCTTGTAAAGCGTTTACCATGCAATCATGAGGAACTGACTTCAATACCCAGAACCCACACTGGTAATCCCAGCACTGGGGAGGCAGAGACAGGAGGACGCTGAAGTTTGCTGGCCAGACACAGTAACCTAATCAGGAAATTTCAAATCCTTCTCTCAAAAATACATACATACACACATACACACATACATGCATACATACATACATACATACATACATACATACATACATACATACAAGACAGGTGTCTTTTAAGGAACAATACCCAATGCAAACTGTGAAGTACCACAAAAAACTTTCACCTTCAGACTCTCTCTAGCGATTCTGATAGTCTTTATTTTAAGTCCTACAGGACTCTTGATCTGAGCACAGAGGGGGACTCTTGGTGCCAAGGGTCCTCTCTAAGAGCATACACCACAGACCCATTGCCTCCTCTCCAAATGTCTATCTCAATCCTTTCTTCCTAGGCACTGTAATGTCCCTCTAGGCTCATACCAGCCCTTACCCCGAGGAGGGCAAATTCTGTGGCATGTTATTAATGGGCATTTTTTTTTCTGTGTAAGATAAAGAAGCAGACATTTGAATGCTAACTATGTAGCAGAAATGATGATAATCACTTTCAATATCGATTCAATATTTGCTGCCAGGTACCAATAACGTCACTTCGTAGATGAGGCCCTGCTGCTCAGGGAGAAAGAAGCTAACCAAAGCAACATTCCTGGCAAGCAAATAATGCCCCAAAGCACAGCCATCTGACCCCAGAGTCTTCAGTCTTCTCCATCTTGTTTTCTTCAGCAGTTTGGGTTACTATAACAAAACATCATACACCATGTGCTTTATAAACAATGGAAGTTTATTTTTCACAGCTCTAGAAAGCTAGCAAGTCCAAGATCAAGACATCGACAGACTTGATATCTGTCTCACACTCACTTTCTTGTTCACAAACAAGGTTTTCCAGGGTCCTCACACTGTAAAAGGGAAAGACAAAACTGTTTAGTCCTGTTATAACGCCACAAGTGAGGGTTCCACCCTCGTGTGCTCATATTCCCCATACCTTAACTTCCCAGTGTTATCACAGTGGATACTGGCTTCAGAATGAGATGACTGTAGGTGTTCATCCCACAGTGAGCATGGCGTGCATCAATAATAATAACACTCACCTCTATTATTAAACATGTCATGAAATTAAGCTGAGTGTACTATCCAGCATCCTCTAAAGGAACAGAATTAATAGGATAAACTAAAATACATGCATCTATACATATATATGAGACATATATGTATAGACTTTATTAGAATGACTTGGAGGCTACGGTCTGAATAGTCCTACAATGGCAGCTGGCAGTTGTTCAGTCTATGATAGTGGACATCTCAGCAGTCCCAGTCTGGTGCTGGAGTCACACAGTAATCCTAGAGAGCAGCCAGTTTTCAGGATACATTGGAACCCCAAGTAAGTAGGTTCCACCACTAGTGAAGCAGTATGTCAGAAACAGGGTGGGTGAACTTGCCAACCAGAGTGATGCCAAGCAGGCAAAAAAGCGAATTCTTCCTTCTTTAGTGTCCTTTTATGTAGGTTGTCACCAGAAGATGTAGCCCAGATTCTGGGTGGGTCTTCTGTCTCAACTAACAATCCCTTGCAGGTGTGCCCCCAGATGCTGGGCTCAGTCACTTCCAGATGTTGTCACCTGGACAGCCAAGATAAGCCAGCACATTTCTAAAAAAAAAAAAGTGAATAAGGACAGAGGAGAAATGCATGGCAGAAAAAAAAAGATGGTTTGAGGAGTTATAGTGAGGTGTACAAACAGGACCAACGCAAGCAGCAGTCTCTAATGATACATAAGTAGGTTCCATGAGCGTCTGGGGAAATCTTAACATGGAAAGGACAAATGGCTGGACCAAGGGTCATTAGGAAAGGAACTTCCTGTGAGGAACACCATAGAGAGGACAAGATTAGATACACAGAGGTAGGAAGGACGTGTCAGGCAGCACATAGGCTGTCTGGCATGGTAGCAGAGTCTGGGACTGTGAATATGAGAGACTCTGCACCCCTGCCACAGTCAGTCAGCAAGACCACATATAGCAAGACATGACCCAAGGAAGTACAGCTCTGCAGTTGGACACAAATTCAGTCTAACAGGCCTGGGCGATTCACAGTATCAGATGTAACAGCGTGTTACAAGGAACAGTGGCCCAACAAGGTTGAAGCTGCATAATTTGACATGACAGCTGGGGACATCTGCGAGGAGACATCTGTAGCCACATGAAACGTGCTAATTTGCATGGCAATCATAGGAGGAGACACGAATAAGAATCCAACACTAACCAGAACTTGAGAGAAATCGGCTGTAGGAAGAGATCACAGACACAGGCAATGAAATGCCAGGATTCTGTCACAGGGGCTTTTTATGATCTTAAGAGTCAAGCTGCCACTAATATCCATGAATGGTTACTATTAATGATCAATGTGTTATCTCATCTGATGCTTCTTTATATTTATTTTGTTTATCTGTGTATGTGTGGGGGTGGTACACATGCACATATGGTCATGTGTGTGTGAGGAAGCCCTAGCTGACATTCCTTAGATGTTTTTGAGACAAGATCTCTCATCTTAAAGTTTACCAATAACCTTTTCTTCTCTAGCCCAGCTGGCCAGCAAGCCCAAGTTCTCCTGCCCATCTCCCTAGCGCTGGAAGTACACACATCTGCCACCACGCCCAGATTTGGACGTAGATTCTCAGGATCAAACTCACTCTGTCATACTTGCAAGTCAAGCACTTTACTGGCTGTTCAATTTCATTTCATTCTCAGGACAACTCCAGAGTTCGCAATAATCCATTTTATTGACAATCCTACACAGCTAGAAGGTGGCGCGGCTGAGATTTCAATCAAAGACATTAGACCCTAAAGTCATTGTTGCAAATATTCTATACTTGGGCTTTTCCACAATGTCTTAAATGAACACTTTGGACACAGTAGGCAGTTATGTGCATCAAAGAAACTAACCGCTGTGAGGTTTTTATGAGAACATTTTCATGCCTGCCGATTTTGCTTAGTGGCCTGTGATGGTTAGTCTTCTCCACGGAAACACCTCTGGGTGTGTCTATGGCGTTTCACTCTGCTTCCTCGCTGCTGACGCAATGTGACCAGCCGCCCATGGTCCTGCCTCCAGGATGCTCCTTCCCCCACCGTCATGGACAAGAGCCCTTCTTAAACCTCGAGTCCCAAAATCCACCCTTCCTATGGATCTGTTCCGTGTTTTGTCACAGAAACAAGCACAGGGCCTTCATTGGTTGGGCCTCCATTAGTGTATCTTGATTGGCCTATAGGATGCCATCTCATGGTACAGGGGAGTTGATAAGTCTGTGCTGACTTGTAATACTCCCAAGCACTCTCTACTGCCTCTCTGGATCAGAGTCTGAGTATTCCTGTCATAAATAATTATTTGTGGGCTCTCTTTATTTCAGAGTAAATACAAAAATAAAGACAACTATGTATTATGCCCATCTCTATCAAATGCAAAGATCCAACATTCAGACTGGGAGGCCCTCATCAAGAAAACCTTGGCTTATGCTATTGAAAAATACCTTTGAACAGTACCCTATCTTTTAGTACATAAATATAGCACCTCTGGGGTAAAAGCCCTTGTCTTAGGAAAGCCAGCCCACATTGATCATATTCATGTGCAGTTTTATCTCTATGTGTGTCTGATTTGGAGCCGCTGGCCTAGATGTTTGAGTTCAGTAGCCCAGTGCCAAGTGAGTGCTATTAGCATGGGCTTTGGTTTCTTTGTGAATGACAAGGGATTGACAGTCAACAAGAGCCAGTGATGTGCTTTCTGCTCTGAATGAATTTGAAGTTCATGCACATTTCAGAATGTGTGTTTTCTATAACATTTAATTACAACAGATGGCTGTCATGATGCAGTGATAGCAAAAATGACAAACACATCACCCCGTAGCAAGCCATTTACCATGAGCCAGGATGCTAACTGAGGTGAGATGTAGCCTATATCATTTGTTTTACTCAACCACTTTGGAGCATGTATATTATTTAACCCCACCATTTTCAATAAGGTAGTTTATGACCAAAATTACAGTACAAACTTAAGTCTAAGGCCAAAGTCATTTTTATGGTATATTGTTTTGATTTTGTTAGGATTATGTACAGCCAGATCTAGTCTTTTCTACTTTAAAATGCTTTCCTGGTTTTTATCTCCTGGGTTTGGTTTTGGTTTTGGTTGAAATTTATAACCTTTACTGTTAAGACATTTACAAGCAACATAACATGAACTCTTTGGAGGTTTGAGTGAGAACCATCCCCCACAGTGTTTGAACAGTTGGTCCCCAGCTGGAGTGCTGTTTGGGGGAAATGTGGGAACCTTTAGAAGTAGAGCCTCATTGCATAAAGTGGGTCAGTGTGGGTAGGCTTTGAGGTGTTTACAGGCGAGCCCCAATTCCCCGCCCTCTCTTGCTCTCTCTTCTCCGAGTGCCATGGGAAGTGTGACCTGCCAGCTTTCGCTCTTGTTTCCCTGCATTTCCTGCCACCATGCCCCCTCCATCATGATGGCTGCCTCTGGAACTGTAAGCTAAAAGCAAAACATGCTCTCTCCTTTTCCACTTAAGTTGCTTTTGATCATTGCTATTTTATCACATCAGCAGAAAAACAACTAATGCAAATGTTGAAAAACATCAAGTAATTTTGATTTACTTTATAATCAAGAAATGGGGCTGGAGAGATGGCTCCGAGGTTAAGAGCACTGACTGCTCTTCCAGAGGTCCTGAGTTTAATTCTCAGCAACCACGTAGTGGCTCACAGCCATCAATAATGTGATCTGATGCCCTCTTCTGGCGTGCAGGTGTACATGCAGGCAGAGAACTATATACATCTAAATAAATAAATAAATAAATAAATAAATAAATAAATAAATCTTAAAAAGAAATGTATGTCATTTATGATACATATGTATTATATATCGTCAGAGTGGGACATTTTGCATCTGTGTATAGTTATGCTTTTGTGTTCCTCAGTGCCATCTCATATTGTGAAAAACACAATAGAGCCCTATACATAGGGGTACAATAGAACTTTGTACACGGTAGGTACAATAGACCTTCTTGCAGAACAGGCTAATCTGTCAGTATTTGTGGGCAAGGGGCCAGGCACTGTTTGGCATCAAATAGAGAAAGAATTTTAAGGGGAAATCAGTTCATGCCTTGGTTTCTAACACAGGATCATGGGGGAGCAAAAGGTTGGCATCTTTTCCTTCCATTTTTTTTTTAGAAGCTGAAAAGGTTTCCTCTCTAGAAGCCTCGATGAATATGGTAGAAAATTCAAGAGCATTACAGTGTTACACAAGCAGTTACCTTCACATATTTATAGCCAGATCTCATTAAGTTTTATTAAGACTGGAATCGGTGAGATGCTGGATGGAGGCTGAAGGAAGTTTACCAAATTAACGGTGTAAATGAATTTGCAACGAGCGTTCTGTTCCCTCTTGAAGAGGCTACAGACACTTGAGAAGCATCTGCCATTAGATAAATTAATCGGTACAACAGGCATGATAGGCGATTAATTGAGGATAAGGCCTCAAGGGACACTTGCAAAGTACAGAGGGCTAGTCTGCTTCTCTGTGCCTCAGTTTCCTTGCCTCTATAGTTCAAATAGAGTTACCTAGCTGGCAGTCCTGCTATTAGAATCCAATATAGAAAATAGGTATATTTACACAAAGGCAGATCAGCTGGCATGTGTGCATTAAGCTCAGCCAATCAAACAATCCATCCACACATTCATATATCCATATACAAGTACAAGCAAACATAAGTGGATTAATTCAAGGTTAAGAGCACAGATTTGGTGATCAGAATTATGTGGAAACCTTTGCTTCACCAAGAGCATGTGATCATAAGTAATCTGTTTCACCTCCCTGTCACCCATCAGTCACCTCACTTGGTAAATGGGTCTAATAATGTCATTGGGTATTAAAGAGATGAATTTGCAGTTCCTCGGTCAGTGTCTGACATAAGATATGTGCTCAATAAAAAATATATGCATTATCAAAGAGCTAAATTAAGATGATGTTGTTGTGTAGTGCCCTGTTATTTTAATTTTGAAGCTGAGTATTAATAAATTAATACCAGAAACAATTGCAATTAACACTTGTCTCTATTAGAGTGCAGGTGTTGGTATTCTAGGGGAGGTGAGAATTAGAAATAGGAGTGGTAGTTGGGACTGCCACTGGCACTTTTCACTGCCTTGTTAATCACTCATTTTAAGCAGTTTCTTATGGTCTCTGATGCGCCAGAACTGGTCTTTCACTAAATGTCTGTCTCTAACAGAAAGTATAATCTGTCCATAAGACTGTTTGAAACTGTGCTGCTCTGAAACCTAGTGTGGTGACACAAGTCTTTTCATCCCAGCCCTTGGGCAGATCTCTGAGTTCAAGGCCAGCCTAGTCTATAAGAGTAAGTTCCAGGACAGGCAGAACTACACAGAAGAAACCCTGCCTCAAAAACAAACAAAAACCAAAAGGTCCTATTGGGAGCATGGCCAGGTGAAACAGCTGATCATATCACATCTTCAACCAGGAAGCAGAGAGTAAGGGCTATGCAGGATGCTGCCCTGCTCCCTTTCTCCACTTATACAGTCAAGGATCCCAGCCAGGGAGTGATGCTATCCACAGTAGGTATGTCTTCCTACTTCCCAGAGTCTTTTTTTCCTTTTTTATTTAATTGATTTATTCAGATTACATCTCAATTGTTATCCCTTCACTTGTATCCTTCCATTCCTCCCTCACTCCCACCTTCACCCTATTCCCCTCCCCTAGCTCTGTGACAGAAGGGGACCTCCTTCCCTACAGCCTATCAAGTCTCATCTTGGTAGCCTGATTAGCCTTTGTCTGAGTGCTACCAGGCCTACCCACCAAGGGGAAGTGGTCAAATATGGGGCACCAGAGTTCATGTCAGAGTCAGTCCCCTCTCTCCACACAGCTGTGGAGAATGTCTTGTCCATTGGCTAGATCTGTGTAGGGGTTCAATAATTACTGCATGTATTTTCCTTAGTTGGTGCAGTAGTTTATGCAGAGGCCCTCGGGTCCAGATCTGCCTGTCATGATGTTCTTCTTGTAGGTTTCTAGGACCCTCTGGATCCTTCTATTTCCCCCATTCTGTCATACTTCTCTCATGTAGAGTCCAAATAGGAAGTCCCTGCATTTATCCCAATATCCTAGTAAATGAAGACATTCATGGGACATCCCTTTTGGGTTAGTGTCCAATTATAAGTGAGTGTATACCATGTGAGTCTTTCTGCTTCTGGGCTAACTCCCTCAGTATGATCATTTCTAGTCCTATCCATTTGTCTGAAAATTTCAGGATTTCCTTGTTTTCGATAGCTGATTTGTATTCCATAGTGTAAATGTACCACCACAGTTTCTTTATCCATTCTTCAACTGAGGGACATTTAGGCTGTTTGCAGGTTCTGACTATTACAAATAAGGCTGCTATGAACATGGTTGAGCATATGTCCTTCTGTGGTGGAGCATCTAATATGGAATGCTTCACGACTTTGCATGTCATCCTTGTGCAGGGGCCATGTTACTCTCCTCTGTATTGTTCCAATTTTGGTATATATGCTGCCTAAGAGAACACTACTTCCCAGAGTCCTATCTCCTGTGTGATTATAGATTTTATCAAGTCGACAATACTATCACAGATATCATGTGCTAAAAATAAACCATAGTTCTGGGAGGTGGAAACAGGCAGATCCTTGAGGCTCATTGGACAGCTAGTCTAGTCTAATTGTTGAGTTCCAGGCTAGTGAGAGATGCTCTTTCCAAAAACGAAAACTGAAGGTAGGTTGACCTGGTTCCTGAGAGATAGTACCAGGGCATAAGAAGTTACAAAAGACAGGAAAGTTTAAGATCAGGAGGTCTTTTACAAGACGGTGGCTCCTGAAAGCAAGTTGATTAAGAAGTACAGCATCTTCTATACAATTTCCAGGGGAAAATGGGCAGAGTTAGCAGAAAGTCAACACATGATGGTACAGAGTCGATAGGGAGCTTAATCAAGCACTGTGGCACAAGAGGAGCACAGGATTATCTCAAGTGTGTCGCAGACCAAGAACACAGAAGCCTTGGGACTAGTACCTTGTCTTCTTTGGAGTGGGGGAAGGTCTAGCTCCCAGCAACCAAAATCTTAACTCCTCCAACTCCCTGTTCCTAGTCCCAGACTGGGCCTTTCCAAGTCTGCCCTTGGATAAGCACCCAGAACTAGTGTCCCTTTTGTTGTTTTCTCAGAGCCTCTGAGAAAGCCTTGGGTGAGCCTGGCTCCCAACAGTAGATGACACATAAAGAAAGACATTAACAGTGACCTCTGCCACGCCTCCTCCAAATACACATTTACCTACACATATCATACTTTCCTACACATTTACACACAGAACAACAATATAGATGACGATGATGACGATGATGACGATGATGGTGGTGGTGGTAGTGGAGAAGGAGGAATAGTTAAAACCATTTGTGAACCCAACTGTGATGAGTAGAAAGTACATCCTGAGTCTGCTGAAGTGTCATCATCTCTCAGGAGGTTCTGTACAGTCTAGAATGATCTGCTAAGCCCTCTGAGCAATGCAGGCCCCGGATTCCTGTTGCCAAGGAAGTTCTCAGCCCCTGTAAAGTAGAACTCCCATTTCATGAGCAGCCTCTCCTCCATGCTAATCCAGAACACAGACTTTTCCACCCACCAACTACTATTTAGAAGAGTTAACCAGGATCATCCAAAGGAGAAGCTAAATACAGTCACTTTCACCTTCGCCCGAGATGCCTTCAGACTGTGTCCTGTAATGGATTCCTATTTTATAATTAACTTATTCTGCATGAATCTCTTCTAAAGGAACTTGTAATTCAGCCTTTCCTCTTTATTTATGTCTTTATAAAACCAGATTTCAACAAAACTAGAGTCATGCATATTAACAACATAATAAAATATTACTGTGTAAAAAACTTCCTCATGTGATTTAGTTTTTATTTTTTAATACGTTTTTGAAAATTGTATACATGTGTATTTAATGTATTTTTATCAAATCCAATTCCATTCCTTCTCCTCTAGTATTTCCCCTATACCCTGATCATCGTTTTTCCCTCTCAACTTCATGTGCTATTTTATATATTTATATATCCACTGAGTCTACTTATTGCTATCCGTGTATGCATGGGTATAGGACCCTCTGGAGCGGAGGTTCTCAACCTGTGGATTGCAACCCCATTAGGAGCCAATCAACCTTTCCACAGAGGTTGCATATCAGATATTTACAATTCATAACTAGCAAAATAACAGATATAAAGTAGCAATGAAAATAATGTTATGGGTGGGTTCACCACAACCCAAGGAGCTATATTAAAGAGCCTTAGGAAGGTTGATCTAGAGCTGATCTAGAGCATGCATGGCCTCTCAGGGCCCACATACGTGAAGAAAACTGACCCTCACCCCTAAGCATCCATCCATTAGAGACAGCTCCTTACCTAGGGGTGAGCCTTCATTAGCCCCTTTCCTATCCATGCCAAGCTTTTAGCTGGCTTAATATGATTCAGGCTTTGTGCACAGTCTCAACTGCTGTGAGTTCGTGTGTGCAACGGCCCCATCATGTCTACCAAACACTGTTTTTGAGGAAGACTCCCACTACCAATATCTTTAAATTCTCCTCTCCCCCGTGATGATCTTGAACCTGGAGAAAAGGGGTGTGGTATACAGGTCCCTTTGAGAGCTGGGCACTCCAGTCTCTTATTCATTGCACGTTGTTCAGTTGTGGGTCTCTGTACCATCTACCACAAAAGTAGCTTCTCTGACAAGAGTTGGAAGATGCACTAAGCCATGGGTATAAAGATAAGAACTTGGGGGTAATTTGTTACCATGTTATCTAGCACAATGACAGTAGTCTCTGCCCCTCCTCTAGGACCAATGGCCCAGCCAATAATGGGGGTTTGGCCCTGTTAACTGTCTTGGGGATGTATTCTATCTCAGAGGACAACACGCTTTAAATCCAGTCAAAAAGTGGTTGGTTACTCCCAGAACGCTTGCCGTTACCCATAAACACATAATTCCTAAGTATAGTACTTAATTTTATAGATATCAACATGTATTCTTATAGTATACAACATGATGTTATAAGACGTACATGGAAAGGGATGGTCACCACACTGCAACAGAACAAGCCAGCCAGCAGGCCCATATCTCTCATAGTCAGTCACTTTCTCTCCCCCGTGCTCTTGAGTAACACAAAACTAGATGGCATGGACTCTGTTGTCTGCTTTTCACTCACTTCCCCTTGGCGGGGCTGCCTGGCCAGGCCACAGAGGAAGAGGATGTGCTCAGTTCTGAGGTGACTTGATGTGCTCAGGTAAGTTGGTTGAGGGGGGGTCCCCTTTTCTGAGGAATAGGGGAGAGGCGATAGGAGAAGCGTTTCCTTCCAGTGGGCACAGATCACACTTGTGACCTGTCAGTGGACGATCATGTTGCTTTCCCCTGAACATCACGTAGATAGGCACGAGCTACATGATGCTGTGGCCTCCCACCTTGGCTTAGCACAAGTGCCTTGAGCTCTTCTCGTGTTCTTGCAAGTAACTGGTCATTTCATGAAGAAGGATGCTACAGCTTGTTCATCTCTTCTGTTGAGAGACGGTATGTTTTAGTTGATGAAATGTGTCTATTTGTGTGGTTCTCTGTGGACACTGAAAGCAAGTCAGTCATCCAGAGACGCAAACACTGTGCTGCTACCACCCTGGAGTAGCTTGATAGAGTAGCCTTGGTTGGTCTCAGTACCTTGTCAGAGGAAAGGAAACATCTCATGGATCCTTGCTGGGAAAGAAGCTGTCAGGGTGTGTCTGAAGCCTCGCAGGGATATGGGGGGATGTGGGCTCCAGGCTAGACTCCCTGGGCACAGGAAGGCCAGCAAAGGATGCCAAGAGATTACCAGTGAAAACATCGAGGAGATATTGAAAGCAACACTAAGTTCAGATAAGCTGCAGGCTGTGGTCTGAAAGTCCTGTGGTCCTCTTAGTAACTAGTAACATGTGGAGCCTCCGCCTCAGAAAGGAAGTTCTAACTTACCTCCCAATGTCATCTGGTCTGTCCCTCTCTCCCCTCTTCTTCTCCCTTTCCCTTTCTCTCACTCACTCCCTTCCGCCTCTCCTCCCTCTCTTGCCTCTGTTTTTCAAGATAGGACCTAAGGTAGCCTAGGCTGGCTCCTCATTGTGTAGGCAAGGAGGACTTAGAATTCATGACCCTCCTGGGTTTGAGATGACAGGCATGAACCAGGGGCTTTATGCATTCTTGGAAACCACGGGCTTCGTCAGTTGGAGCCTATCCTCAGTCCCCACAGAGAAGTTTCAATTAGGCACTCTGTAGAAAGCCTGACTCAGGGACCTGGCAGGAAAGGAACACTCTGAGGCTGGGGTTTGCTGGAGCTCCTGAGGGAAATAAAACATGTTGCGCACATTTTCTTCTAAACCAGGAGTTCTCAGCCTTCCTAACATTGTGACCCTTTACTACGGGTCCTCGTGCTGTGGGGACCTCCAACCGTAACATTATTTTCACTGCTACTTCACAACTGTAATTTTTCTACTGTTATGAGTCATAATGTAAATGTTTTTAGAGGCAGAGGTTTACCGAAAGGGTCATGACCCATAGGTTGAGCACCATTGCTCCAAGAAAAAATTCTATCACAGACACATTTTGATTGGCAAGAAAAATTTTCATTGCTGTATTATAGCACATGGATGTTGAGCAATCCCTGGACATGGGCTACCATTGCTATCAGGTTTCATGGCTCTGCTACAACAAGATGCACAGAAGATGCACATCTGTAATTTATACTTGGTTCTCCCAACAGGTGCTCTCTGCTCCCGCTGTACCATGAAACTCCACATTTCTTAGACATCTCCCATTTCTTTTGTATCATCTCTCACCTTAACTGCAGGGTTTGGGGATGATCCATGGGCACGCTCTGTGCCTGGAACACACACACACACATACACACACACACACACACACACACACACACATGCACATGCACAGAGAAATGCCTGCTCTGGTTCCTGGTCTGTTGTCCTCACCACCACAAGACCCCTAGTAACAAGTGTGTAACTTTGTATTAGTTATGCCTATAACTATAAGGTAACATGCAGAATAATATATTCAAAAAATCCCATTTCCCACAGCTAGACATGATTTTTTTTTAACTTCCAATTTTATGGTCTGAACCAGGTCTTTGATTTACACACTTGTAATCACCACTTTCTGCCTTTCAGCATTGTTTGCCAACCCAGGAACACCCATTTCTGTTAGACAAAGCCTTAGGAAGCTGACACATAGGGAGAACCAGGCCCTGGGTATTGCTCCCTCTCTTCCTCCCTCCTCTCTCTGCCTCTGCATCTATCTGTCTTTCTGCCTCCTTCTCCTCCCCTTCCTCTTCCCCTATACATTCTCTTTCTCTTTCTTGCTCTCTCAGTCTCTCTCTCTCTTTCTGTCTCTCTCTCTGTGTCTCTCTCTGTCTCTCTCTCTGTCTCTCTGTCTCTGTCTCTCTCTCTTTCTCTCTCTCTCTTACACACACAAAGAGAACATATATGCTAGACTCATGTCTACAAGCAAAGCAGAGTATCATTAATAGTGCCAGTGGTTGGCTCTATCCTATAGGGTGGGCCCTGGGTTGTACTAGTCACTGGTTGGCCATTCCCTCCATCTCTGTTCCATCTTTATCCCTACAGATCTTTTAGGCAGGGTAAATTTTGGGTCAAAAGGTTGGTGAATCTTCCACTCCTGATTCTTTCCCAGAGTTCCCATCTCTGCCCAGAGGTCCTGCCTGCCCTCTCCTGCTTTTCTATAGGACTCTCAGCTCTATATTAATCAGAAGGCGATGGAGAAGATGCTTATAAAACACTGAGGCAGGTGATGCTTCATGGAAATAACTACCAATTTCAGGCCTCTTGTCAAATCTTTGCTGGTACAGAAATCAGCATTTGAATATACAAAGACAACCTTTACCAAGTGCACAAAAAGATCACCCCAACAATGGAACCTGTTCCTGACCCTGCTTGTCCAAGAACGTGAGATCAGACAGATCATGGACCCAGGGGGAAACCAAATACTACTGTTCTGCTAAAGAAATGTACTAGTGGAATGACCTCCAATGACATTCAGCTATACTATTAGATTGGTACCTTGCTCGTTTGTCATCAAAGAAGATTCCTTATGCCCAAAATGGGAACAAATATAGAGATCCACAACTGTGGAATGTGTAGACAGTCAAAGACCCTGGAAAACTCTGTCCTAGTGGGATGTCTCCATCAAATCCCTCACCTCATGCCTCAGGGAAATCTGCAAAGAAGAGGCAGAAAGAATGTGAGGGGATGGAGGACACTATGGAAACATGGCCTTCTAGACACAACAGAATTTTGCACATAGGAACTCACAGAGACTGTGCAGCAAGCACAGGGCCCACACAGGTCTAACCCTGACAGAGTCCCAGCACTGAGAAGCAAGTAAGCACAAGCCGTCCCCTTCACCCAGAAGCTTTCGCCAACTAAAAACAGTTCTCAGAACACTTTGTCTGAGCTGTTTTATTTTTTTAATCTTACAGGACTTTTGCTTGTTTCTGATTTTTTGTTTTTATGGGATGTCTGTGTGTACAAACACACGTGTCACTGCATCTATATGTGTTTCTTGTGCTTTTACTTTGACTCTTTTCTCTGTTTGGGGATTTTCCTTTTCTTGATTGTTTTTATTTTATCTTATTTTATGTTTTTAAATTTTAATTTATTATAATTTATTAGGATTACATTCCAATTGTTATCCCCTCACTTGTATCTTCCTGTTCCCACTCTCTCTCCTTCCACCCTGTTCCTCTGCCCTAGACCTCTGACAGAAGGAGACTTCCTCCCCCACCATATGACCACAGCCTATCAGGTCTCATCGCGATAGCCTGCTTCCCCTTCCTCTGTGTGCCTGCCTGACCTCTCCACCAAGGGGAAGAGATCAAATCAGGGGCATGAGAGTTCATGTCAGAGGCAGTCCCTGCTTTCCCAACCATGGAGAATGAGCCTGAACAAGGGGGTCTAGGTTTACTGCATGCATTGGTGCAACAGTTTTTTAACGCTTTTTTGTTTTCTAATGAGAGGTAGGGAGGATCTGAGAGGAGCTGAGAGAGTGCAAATTGTTATTAGAATATATTGCATGGGGGAAAAGTTTATTTTCAATTTAAGAAAAAAAGAGAAAGCAGTTGGTATTTTTGCAGAGAACCAGGATTCCTGCATCTACATGGTAGCTTACAAACACCTGGAGCCCCAGCTCCAGGGGACCCAGAACATTCTTCTGGCTTCTGCAGCCTTCAGACATGTACCGGGTGCACATACATACATGCAAGCACATGCAGTTATGCCTTTCCTGTCAATGATTTTAAAAAAAGTCTGGACCTCACTATATTCAAAATATTTGCTTTTTTTGTTCAAACCTAGGTTATACAAGAGCAGGCAAGTTCAGAATGCAGAGACTGTTACACAATGGAAAGCAACCACTTAACTCGAATTTTAAAAAAGTGTTTTTATTTCTGTTTTCAGATAAATCTTATACGGCATATCTAATTAGTTTCTGTGTATTTAAAGAGTCTGGAAAATTCATACACTGTTATAACCCATAACCCATTAATGGAGAGCAGAATTTCTACCATGATAGAAATTCCTTTTGTACCCACCTCTCCGGGCATTCCCTACACGGGATGACATCTCCCTGTCTCTCCCCATAGATGAGGTTTCCCTGTGCCAATACACTAAAGTAATAGCATCGTGCTGTTTCTTCTCTGTGTCTGACTTCTTTCCCTCGGCACAGCATCTGCATGACTTATCTTCATTGTTACGTGTACTCCTGTGTGTTGCTGAGTTGTTACGCCGCTGTGTAAACATGCCACGGCTTGTTCACTCCTCCACTGATGACTCTTTTACTTGTTTCCAGTTGGAGGCAATTATAAAGCGCTGCGCCAGCATCTCCTCCAAGCTCTCCTGTGAGTTTCCCTTGGTGTCTATCTGTGTCTATCTATTACACGGAAACCGCCAGCTCCGTGTCCACTGTGGTCATACCGAGCAGCAGTGATGTCTGAAGGGTCCGTCGTTCTGACACGGATGCTGCTCTACTCGGATGAGAGAACCATCCTGTCTTGAATTTACTCTTTCAGTTCCGCCCTATTGACACGGAACACGCCTCTTTATGCTTGTTTAACATTCGTGTTTCTTCTCTTGTAAAAGTGCGCTTGAGGCATTGTTTGGTTTCAAACGGGCTGCTGCTGGGGTTTTGCTCTTTTTAATGAGGTCTTATATAGCACAGGCCGGCCTCAAACTTGCTATGTAGCCAAGGCTATTTTAAACACCTGATCCTCCTGCCTCTACCGCTCAAGTGCTGGGATTATGGGAGTGTACCCCCATGCCCAGCAGGATTGTGTGTATTATATTTTTCTTTAGAAGTTCCATATCCATTCTGATTATATATACATATATATATATATATATGTTATATGTACGATTTGCATTTTTGTGTGTATTTGGGTTCTTGGCTAATTTCATAATGGTGATTTTTGTTGTTCAAGAATGTTTCATTTGAGCTACAGAGATAGCTTTTTGCACAGCTCACAACTGTCTATAACACCAGCTCCAGGGGATCTGCTGCCCTCTTCTGGGCTCAGTGGGCAAAGTGCTCACACATGCACAATCACACACACACACACACACACACACACACACACACACACACACACAC
>OU015755.1:54716705-54732834 GCA_907169655.1 Acomys percivali
CACACACACACACACACACACACACACACACACACACACACACACACGCTTTGATCTAAGTTGGAGGATTTTGTATTAGAAGTCTGATCTACAGTAGCTTTGAGCAGTCGCCAGCCGCGTGTATAACTGCATTCATTCCTTCTGCATCAATTTGGGGAGATACCTGGTGTGGCAACGAAAAGGGACAAATTGCTTATTTTGGCTCACAGTTTCAGGGGTATCATATTATCTTGATGGAAAGGTGGGATGGAGCTGTGCAGTTCATCCCACATGGCATCCAGGATGCAAAGAGGGAAGGGACAGAGCAAGGTAAGACCCCACAAGAACACCATCACCTACTTCCCCTAGCAAGGTCCTGCCTCCTACCTTTCACTGCTTCTCAACAATGCCATGATATTATGAATCTCTCAAAGAATTATGATCTAATTGTTTCTGGGAATGCCATTATAGACACACAGAGGTGTACTTCACTAACCTCCTTGGTTTTGTGTGTGTGTGTGTGTGATGTTTCTATATTATACACGTATGTGTTTGTGCGGGTGTATGCTTGTGTGCCTGCCTGTGGTGCCAGCAACTGATGTAGATAGAGTATCTCCCTTCACCATTCTCAATGTCAGTTTTACAAACAAGGCCTTTCACTGAACATGGAACTCATCAGTTCCTCTAGGCAGGCCTGCCACCAAGCTCCAAGGAGCTTCCTGTCCCTATCCACCATTTGTTTCTCTGCCAGCACAAAGGTTGGAGGTAGAAGCCAACAGAAGCAGCATAGTTAGGTGGGTAGGGTACTGGAGACACTAACTCAGTCCTCGCGTGCACACTTACTTCATCAACTGAACTGTCTCCCCAGATCAACCACTCATAGCCATTCTCTCTCTCTCTCTCTCTCTCTCTCTCTCTCTCTCTCTCTCTCCTCTCCTCTCCTCCATCATGAAGGGAAGTCAAGGTAAGAACTCAAGGTAGTAACCTGGAGGGAAACCTTGAAAAGAGACTATGGAGGAATGTTGCTTATTGGCTCACATCCCCTGGATCTCTTGGCTAGTTTTCTTATAGACTTAGCCCAACCTGCTCAGGAACGGCACTGCCCTCAGTGAGTTTTGCACTTCCATGTCATTTAACTACCAAGAACATGCCCCACACACTTGTAGTTTTCAATAAGATTTTGTCCTCCCAGAACATCCGGGTTTATGTCACACTAACAAAAACTATGGCAATACCCCACTAAGTCCACCTAGCGGTGTCCACGCATGCACAGATACGGGGCCAGCCACTGGAGCATGGGAAACCTACTTACCAGTGGCCACATCCTCAAAAAACAAGCGATCCTCCCCTGCAGCAACTACCCAGTGCAGTAGCCTGTTTGTAAGAGATGGGGCCTGAGATATATCAGCCTTATCTGTGCAGGGGTTTGGCTTTCTCAATCGTGGGCCCACAGATGCTGTGCATTAGTGGGTGCACTGGGTATGGCACGTCCAGAAGACAGAATCTCACAGTACCACTCCCATCCTCTGCTTCTTACATCCTTTGTGCTCCCTCTCCTGTGACGTTCCCGGGATTTGGTGAAGATGGAAGGGCTGATACAGGTGTCCTGTTTAGGTCTGAACATGCAGTCTCACTTCTCAGCACTTCAGCTGGATATGCATCTCTCCAGAAGCTTCTCTGACCTAGCCTGAGAGCCACCGGGTATATGAGTATAAACAAGAATCTTTAGAAATCGACCTGATCACTTGACAAATTAACAATAGCATGCCTATAACAACCCCGGGGCCTATGACCTCCCTGGCCTTGAGCTTTTGACCGAGATTATAGTCTCTGGTGTGAAATTCTGTCTGTGGAACAGGCCGTAAATGCAGTCAGAAAGTGGCCAGTCATCCCATATGCATTAAAAAAACATGACTGTCACAGTAAACTGTGAGGTGCTGCAAATGATCACTTCATGTGCCCTTTGCAGCCATGCGTCTAAAGCCCGTGACCTGTGGAGCAGTAAAGTTCAGAGCCTATTACTAGCGCAGTATCTCGGACCCCACCCCATCTCAGCACTAGTGTACTAGGTAAAACTGAACCACGCTCCCATGTAAGGTATCTGTCCCTAATACCTAGAAGGTAACCTTACTTGAAATAAGGGTCTTTGTAGATGAAACTGACTTAATTAGCTCAACCACCTCCACTGACACCTTAGACTTCTGGCCATCAGAACTGCGGGATGATAACATTTGTGTTGTTTTAAGGCGCCAAGTCTCCGTAATGTGTTATGGCAGCCACGGGAAGCTAATCTGCTTGCTGAGAAAGGATGTACATTTTAATAGCTCCCCAGGTGACTCACACGCACATTAAAATTTAAGAAGCGCCCGCTTGAGCATTCACCATGCATGCTGACACCTATCACTGCTTTTCCATCTGTTTTGTGGAACAAGACCTCATTCCTCACATGAAGTCTTCAGCTACCCCGAGGGGAGTCACTGGGCTCTGTTGGAGTCTGGAAGGTGAAGAAGGGTTCAGATCTTACCCATGAACAGCCTGCTTGTGTCAGCATATGAATCACATATATTATCATGTGACTCATGAGGCATTCATTGTGGGGCAGGAAGCCTCATGGTGCCAAGATAAATAGCACTGCAACTCAAGCCCACTTCCTAAGGACTCCAGTTGGTCTTGCCTTTTAAAAATTAATTCTATGGGCTCAGGATGGAGGCAGTAGTCAAACACCTTCCTAGCACACACAGGCCCCGGGTTCCACCCCTGGGATTAGCTATATAGAATCCCCCTGTAACTCTGTCAAATATTTTTCAGGAAGATGATCAAAGTTGAACATCACCTAGATGTTTTAGCACTAAAAGAAGTTTGGGGGTTGGTGGGGAGTAAGATTAGGGTCCAGACATTGTGTAATAACCTCAACCTTTAGGAAACTGGGTCCACAATGCGAGCAACACCTTAGCTTAGCTTTCCCTAGCAATGACCCTGCCCTATCGCTACCTTTAGCAGGGTCTTGTGAATAGTGTCCTCCCCGTGAGATCACAGCCAGGCTTAAGGTGGATTTGTTTAATTCTGTTGGTCCTATAGGCCTGCTTGGGTAGAATGATTATTGTCTAATAATTTATACAGCCTAAATGCACATATGACGATGGACCGCTACACTGTCTGCAGCAGTCTTCCTGGGTGATACTGAGTAATTGTGGATAACCAGGAAAAATTATTTTGATCACAACTCTAATAGGGAAATGGAGCTTTCCTGTCCTTACAGAAGCAGCGATTAAGAGCAGCATCCCTGGAGCCAAAAGCAATCAAATCCTCACCGTACGTTTTGTTAGCTCTATCTCCTTTGCTGCCTCATTTCCTGTACCTCAGATAAAACTAGTTCCGACATTATAGTCTGATCTCAGCAGTGAGTTAACACTCAGGCTATGATTAGAATGGAGCCTTGTACACACGCATGGAAAACCCCACTGCAGTGTGCATTTTCACCCTCCCAATCCTTCTCAACACTGTGTCAATAAAAAAGTGTATGGTTTTTTTTTTTGTTTTTTTTTTTTTTGACTACAAGATGCACCTGACCATAAGGTGCACCCAGTCTTTAGAGTAATAAAACAAGAAAAAGAGTAAAAATATACAGGGGAGGAAATCCCCCTCAGGAACAGACATAGGGGAGGGGAATAAGGGGAAAATGGGAGGGAGGGAAGAATGGGAAGATACAAGGGATGGGATATCCATTGAGATGTAACAAGAATAAATTAATAATTTTTTTTTAAAAAAACTAAAAAAAAAAAAAACAAAAACAAAACAGCAATCGGACCATAAGGCACACCCTAATTTCCCCCCACTTTGCGGGGGGGGGGGGCCGAAGTGCTCTGCTCTTTTGGTTCGAAAAATATGGTGGGTTTTGCCTTCATCATCCCTGCAGCACCGAGTCTCCCTTGTTAGTGTTTGGAGATGAAGGATGTAGAGCCTCCCCCGGGTACTGCCTGTGTTTAGTGCCTCCCGGCATCTAAGTGAGACTTACATCCAAACTGTTTGAGTTCACTGGAGTCATTGCCACCTGACTTCTCTACCCTGGAATTCCCGGGTAGAGCAACTCATTATGTTTGAGAGAGAATAGCCTCTGTTTCAGTGTGTCTTTGATATTCTTCTTATGCATAAAGCATTCCTTTGATTTTGCCGATGCCTGTCAGCATGACACCTGCCACCTGTCTGATTTCACGTCAGTGTGGCTCTTCCAAATCCCTGTGTTGGATCCCAGGTATTCACTGGAATAACTTTAATGAGGGGACACTTGGGAACCAGGAATTCAGCTGCCACAGCTTTCAGAAGAGAAATATGGGAGAGATGAATGAAAGAAGAGAGAATTGATGGTCATAGGTAGTAATTAATTGAGTGCCTTCTCGAAGTCAAATGTTTCTACATTTTGCATGTTATCTCACCCAACCCTCAAGGCAACTCACTAGGCTAACATTCTTATTCTCCCATCTCCCAACAACAAACGGGAGTTTCAAAGTCAACTGTATGATTTGTGTGATTAGAATGTTGGCCAATTCGAGGTTCAAATTAGACATTCACAGCTCCAGAACAAGCATGCACCATTTCACTGCGTCTTGTGACATGGCTACTATGTGACCTCTCCAAGGCCTTAGAGCTCACAGAGATCTGCCCAGATTCCCACTACTCCCACCTTCAGCTCAGTCTGTGGCAGATCTTTCTAGGTATACAGCTAGATAATCTGCTCACGTTATACAAATGTTTGAAATGCCTCTCATTCCTGCAGCAAAATATTAAATGTCATGCATGCGAAAGGCACCATCTGATAAGCCATTGACTTACGGCTGGTCACACCCAGGCTTTGTGATAAACCACTGCTTAGGGTAATAGAATGCACTTATAAAGCCGTGAGACCAGATCAGAGCAGGGATTAAGACACAGCATCTCCTTACCCTTATCTTTACTGAAACATTTTCAGCTCTCAACAAACAAACGGGCACCAGGCTGGAGGAAGGGATGACACAGCATGCCCTAAGTCTTTGATTTTGAAACCATTTTTATAAGCCAACTACCCATTTCTTGCTTCTCTGAACTCCAAATATTTAGTCTGAGTACCATAAGGTAGAGATTTTCTTTGTTTCAGGGGCCATAATTATCTACCTTCACTTACTTATTTATAAGCAGAAACAACTTTCAAAACCAACAGGGCCTCCCCCAGGGATAACTACACCAGCAGCCAGCTGCAGACCATGTCAAAGCATCGTTGCATGGGCTTTGTGTGACTTCTCCTATTTGATTTGTCAGCAAGCCAATGACGTAGAGATTTTCTTCTTTTAATTGCCATCTTACAAATGAGAATGAGTTAAAGAACTAAAGTAGCATGACAGACCACAGATGAACAACAAAAAAGCCAGAATCTGAGTCCAGGCCTTTCTGGTACTTCCTATCCCAAGCCACCCTCTCTTTCTTTCTTTCTTTCTTTCTTTCTTTCTTTCTTTCTTTCTTTCTTTCATTGTTTTGTTTTGTTTTGAGGCGGGGTTTCTCTGTGCAGCCTTGGCTGTCCTGGATTCACTTTGTAGACCAGGTTGGCCTCGAACTCACAACGAACCGCCTGCCTTTGCCTCCTGAGTGCTGAGATTAAAGGTGTGCGCCACCACTACCCAGCTTTTCAACCTCTGAATCTACACCATTGGCTAACTGTGTGGTCTTGGGTAAGTTACTTAAGTCTGAGCCTATCTAATTTGGCGAAGGTAATAAAAGTCACTCACTTGCAGGGTTAGTGTGATTATTAAATATTAGTCCACATAAGTGTTGGGTGTGTAACCAGGTTTGGTAGGATTCGTTTGACTATGGTAGAATTCATGCCACCTGTCATATAGAGATCTACTGTTCCATCCAGGCTCCTGACTACGCAATGGCAGAGATGAGCTCTGCATCAGCTCCTGCTTGTAGGTTCCTGTCCGGTTTGTGTTACTATCCTTACTTTCTTTTGGTGATGAACAGCAATATAGAAGTGTATGCTGAATAAACCCTTTCCTTCCCAACTTGCTTTTTGCTCATGGTGTTTCATTGCAGCAATAGAAACCCCTAACTCAAAGTACCCTCCCTAAGTGCAAATCAAAACGGCTCTGAAATTCCATCTTATATCTGTCTGAATGGCTAAAATAAAAAACTCAAGGGACAGTACATGCAGGTGAGAATGTGGAGAAAAGGGAACACTTCTCCATTGCTGGTGGGAATACAAACTTGTACAACCACTTTGGAAATCAATCTGGTGCTTCTTCATAAAATTGGGAATAGTTCTACCTCAAGACCCAGATATACCACTCCTGAGAATATACCCAAAAGATGCTCTACCATACCACAAGGACATTTGCTAGGCTATGCTCATTGCAGCTTTATTGGTAATTGCTTCAAGCCTCTCATGCTGTGACTTCACAACAATGATGGAATTAGAAGCAAAAATAAAATAATAATAAATCCTTCCTCCCCTGAATATCATGTCCCTGAAGCATTGTTCTGTATCTATAGAACCATCTTTAGGTCTCTGAATTCATTGGGATAAAGTGGCATTGCGTAGCTCTTTCCTCTAACTAAATTGAACCCTTCACTCTTGGAAGGAAGCCCATCAAGTCTAAAGAAGTAAAATTCAACAAGCTGCAGAGGTAAACCAGACTGCCAGGTCTCAGGAAGCTCCTGAAGATTACAAGATCACAAGGCCTCTCCCCAGGAAATGAACAATAAAGGCTTCTAGAGGGAGGAGACTCTCCAAGCAGCTGAGCCACATGCAGGTGGCACAGGGAACTCCACAGATGCACCTTCTGCGAGTCATCCCCTGTGATGCGGTGGTGCTCTTAGCAGTGCGGCTGCCTTTGCATCGCCCATCATCCAATAGACTCACTGGCTCACCAATGATTTGAATGGGATTCTTTCTCTGGTCCATCTTCAGTGACTTCCCTGGGGTAAACAGACCTTTGTCCATGTCTCCCCAATGAAAGCCACACAACAGGGGCCTTCAAGGTTGGTTATGGCCCTGGTGTTTTTGTCCTCTGTGCTACATCTCAGATCAGAAGCAAGACACAGGAAAACTTGCACCTTGCCATTCCAACACTTGGGTGTACCCCATATCTACAGATCTAGTCTGCAAATGAGTTACCCAATGCAAGAAATGGCAAAACACTGTTTTTTTTTTTTATCTAGTCGGCTTGTGTCTAGTTCATATAGATACACAGCACATACTGAAGCAGACATCTGTCAAATCTACACACACAGTGAAGTCTGTTATAGCAGGAAAGCTAACTGAGGAATCACAGCTTTTGGATGACACTGAAATCTGCAAGAGAAAAAAAGTAACCAGAGGAAAAATTAGATTTGATAGAATGATTAACAGAAAGTAAAAGTGACAGTAGCTAAAACTGTATGTGGCAACATCCTGTTGGGAAACAATTGTTGGAAGAATAAAATATTCTTGACAAATTTTAGACATACAAAGTTTGATATAAATTAAAAGAAAGATTTGGCAAAAAAAATTAATAAGGCCTTTAAATAGCGAATGCTAATTCGTTTCTATAGATCAGTAAATATAGAATATTAATAAACATGTTTAATTCTCAAATAATATTGGAATGTTATTGTATTATCTTGAGGATTGTGTGCCTGTGAGTGTGTGATTGTGCACAAAGGCACTGTGAATGTGTGCATGTACATGCCTGTGGAAGCCAGAGATAGACTTCCGGTGTGTTCCTTGATCGCCCTCCTCCTCATTTTCAGAGAGAAGGTCTCTCACTGAACCTGGAGTTCACTGATTCAGGTAGACTGCTTGACCAGCAAGACCAGAGGTCCTCCTGTTTCCATCTCTCCTCTGAGAAGATTACAGGGACATTTTATTACTCTGGGCTTTTTTGTGGGTGCTAGGATCAGGTCCTTACCTATAAATCTAAGCACTTTGTCAATGGGGCCAGCTTTTTAACCTGGGTTTTACATCAAAACAAGGACAAGGGATATCTCACACAGATTATACATCCAGAAAAAACAGATGGTAGATCTGAACCCCAGAATCACCAGCAGCATCAGTATAATTCCTTTTTCTCTGATTTTTATATGCTTACTTTTATACAGTTATGTTTCTCTTGTAAAATTATTTTCTATGCTCCTTCACTGCACATGTAACACTCTAGGTAAAAATAAATACTGAACTTTTGTCTTATAGAAATTTTAAAGATGGAAGAATTACAAAAATAAAAATATTAAACTTCTGAATCATTTGTGAATGAGATGAAGACAGAATGCCTAAGTTAGCTCAGCATTTCCCACATGAATACATTCTCCTAAGTAACCGCACAGAACAACCACAGTGTCAGAAAACTGACACTGACGCCTGCCTGCTGTCTAGCCCACAAGCCAGGCTCAAGCTGTGCCAGTTGGCTTGGCCATGGCTTGTGGCCAGTGTCTGCCAGTCCTCTCTATCATCTGTCCTTTGATCCCAAGGAGGCTGCTGCTGCCCCTCACCACTTGAATATCTTCCTTGTACTTTCCAGATTTATACATCACTAGGAAGTGTGAAAGGGGAAGAGGTGCAAAAGGGGAGGAAAGGCAACAAAAGAGGAAAGAGAAGCAGGAAGAAAGGAAGGGGAAAAGGGTCCAACAAAGTAAATTAACTTAGACAAAAATATAATGCACAGGAAACTGATGGCATATACTGATGTCCTAGAAGTCATAGCAGAAATACTTTCCGTATAATTGTGTTATTTAGAGATAATATCTTTGAAGATCTAATTTTGGAATCCAAAGTTAAACTTCGCTAAAGAGACCGCTCAGTGATTTGGAACACTTGCTACTCTTCCAGATGCCCTCAGTTAGTTTTCTACCAGCCACATCAGGCAGTTCACAGCCACCTATGACTCCAAAACATCAGTACTGGTGTTTCCCAGGTGTGAGGGGACCACATGGTGTGTGACGCAGGTGGGTCTGGCTTTGGGTCACCCGGCTAACCCACAGAAAAGTCCCTGTGCCCTTGTAGGCATGCTTGTGGTCTCCAGTATCTAACCACACACTGAGGTACAGTACACAGTGCTCAGGATCTCAGACCAGTGTCTGGGTATCCCAGCCTACTTGAGACCTCATAATGTAGGTCACAAGTAGACCTGACCCCAGATCACCTGGCTAATTCATGGAAAAATTTCCGGGTACCCACAGGATCACAGTCCCCAGCAGGTTTCCACACGGCAGCATGAACATGCTCAGTGCATCAAACTGAACTATGGGCCATAAAACACCAGTGTCTGGGTCTTCCATCCCAGGGAAGACCCTACAGTGTGTAACAGAAGTGGATCTGACCTCAGGTTACCTGGCCAATCCTCAGAAAGTTCACAGGTCCACACAGGCACAGGCCCGGTCTTCAGAGTCTAGCCACACACATAAGCTGTGTATCTCAGACTGAACTGCAGGCCACAAAACGCCAGAGTCTGAGTCTCCCTGCCAAAAGGAGACACCATGATGTGGAACACAGGTAGATCTGGCCTCAGGTCATCTGGCTGGGCCACCAGAAGGGTTCCCTGATCTCAGCCTACAGCCACTCACCTACAAGCTGCTCTCAACAGCCAGTGAAGGACACCAGAATCAACTACCCAACATCAGAGATAACCGTGTGGCTAACAGCCAGAGTGAAAACACAAACAACAAAAACAAAAATAATGTGGCATCTCCAGAACCCAGTTACCGCAAAGCAATCAGCACAGGTCACTCTAACACAACTGAAACACAAGAAAATGACCTCAAATCTGATAATGGCAGAAACACATAAAATTGGTTAAAAAATAAGAAGAAACAGTGAAACAGATTGAGGCCCTTAGAGAGGCCTATAAAGAGGAAATGAGTAAATCACTGGATGAAATTCAGGAAAATGCAAACAATCATGTGAAAGAAATCAATAAAACCATTCAAGATCTGAAGGTGAAAATGGAAACAATAATAAAAGCACAAATTGAGGAAATCCATCAAATAGAGAACTTAGAGAAGAAAACAAACTACAGAGGTAAGCATCACCAACAGACTACAAGAAATGAAGGAAATAATCCCAGGTGTAGAAGATACAATGGAAGAATTTGATATACCATCAAAGAAAATGATAAATATTTAAAAATCCAGACACAAAACATCCAAGAAATCAAGTACACCATAAAAAGACAAAATTTAAGAATAATAGGAATGGAGGAAAGAAAAGACATCTAGGTCCAAGGCCCAGAAAATATTTTTTGACAAAAATCATAGAAAATGTTCCTCAATTTAAAGAAAAGAATGCCTATAAGCACACAAGATGCCTACAGAACACCAAATACAATAGACCAGAAAAGAAAATCCTCCTGCCATATAATAACACTAAATGAACAGAACAAAGAAAAAAACATTAAAAGCAGCAAGGGAAAAAGGCAAAGTTACATACATACATACATACATACATACAATATCAGAATCACACCAGACTTTTCAGCAGAGACCATAAAAGCCAGATAGGCCTGCAAAGATGTCTTGCAAAACCCTAAGAGGCCATAGGTGCCAGTCGAGACTATTATACTCAATAAAACATTCAATAACCGTAGATGGAGAAAGCAAGATATTCCATGATAAAGAAAATTTAAACAGTACCTATCCACAAATTCAGCCCTACAGAAAATACTAGAAGGAAAACTCCAACCCAAGGAGGCTACCTACACTCAGAAAAACACAGAAAATAGATAATTTCACCTTAGCAAAGCAAAAATTAGACAAAAACACTACCACAAACAACATCAAAATAAAAGGACCTAACAGTCAGAGGTCATTAATAGCTCTCAACCTCAATGGTCTCAACTTTCCAATAAAAAGACACATACTAATAGAATGGGTACATAAACAGGACCCAAGATTCTCTGCATATAAGAAATATACCTCAGTCACAAAAAAGATATTACCTAAGAGTAAAGGGCTGAAAGAAAATCTTCCAAGCAAATGGACACAAGAAACTAACTGGAACCGCCATTCTAATATCTAGTGAAACAGACTTTCAACCAAAATTAATCAAAAGAAATGAAGATGGATACTTCATACTCATCAAATAAGACTTCAAGCAAGATGACATTGCAAATCTGAACATCTATGCCCCAAATACAAGGGCACCCACATAAGAAACAATACTAAAGCTTAAATCACACATTGATTCCTGAACATGAATAGTGGGAGAGTTAAATACCCCACTACCAAAGGACATGTTATTAAGGCAGAAAATAAATCGATAAAAAAATGAAACTAATGAATGTCATGAATCAAATGGACCTAATATATCTACAGACCTTTCCACCCAAATACAAAAGATTATACCTTTTACTCAGAACCTCATGGAACCTTCTCCAAAATTGATCATATAGTAGGTCACAAAGCAAACCTCAACAGATCCAAGTAGATTGAAATGATACCTTGTATCCTACCAGACCAGCATGGACTAACGCTGGACCTCAACAACAACAGAAAATACAAAAAGACTATACACATATGGAAACTGAACAACTTTCTACTCAAGGACAACTGGGTCAAGGAAGAAATAAAGAAAGAAATTAGGGACTACTTAAAATTCAGTGAAAATGAAGGCACCACATAGTCAAACTTATGGGACACAATAAAACCAGTACTGCGAGGAGAGTTCATAGCATTAAGTGCCTTCATAAGGAGGTTGGAAACATCTCGTTCAAGCACACCTGGAAATCCTAGGGGGAAAAAGAAGCAGACATACCCAAGAGGAGTAGATGGCTGGAAATAATCAAACTCAGGGTTGAAATAAAAAAATGAGAAACAAAGAGAACAGTCAAAGAATCAATGTTCTTTAAGAAAATCAACAATAGACAAACTCTTAGCCAAATGAACTAAAAGACAGAGATACCTTATCCAAATAAAAAAATCAGAGCTGGAAAGGGAGACCTAACAATGGATATCAAGGAAATCCAAAGAATCATTTGGTCTTACTTCAAAAGCCTATACGCCACAAAATTTGAAAATCTAAATGAAATGGAAATTTTTCTTCATAGATTCCACTTACCAAAGTTGAATCAAGATCAATCAAACCGATTAAATAGTCTTATATCTCCTGTACAAATAGACACAGTCATCAAAAGTCTCCCAACTAAAAACAGTCCAGAGCTAAAACCAATATTCTTCAAAGTATTCCACTAAGTAGAAACGGAAAGAACATTACCAAACTACCTAAGCCACGCAAAGACCCAACAAAGAAAAATGAACATTGATGCAAAAATACTCAAGAAAACACTCAGAAACTGAGCCCAAGAACACATCAAAAATATCATTCACCATGACCAAGTAGGCTTCATCACAGGCATGCAGAGGCAGTTCAATATATAGAAATCCATCAATGTAAACCACCGTTTAAACAAACTGAAAAAAATCACATGATCATCTCCTTTGACGCAGAAAAAGCATTTGACAAAATCCAACAACCATTCATGTTTAAAGTCTTGGAGAGATCAGGGATACAAGGTACCACATTCCTAAACATAGTAAAGGCAATATGTATCAAGCCAATAACCAACATCAAAGTAAATGGAGAGAAACTCAAAGAAATTCCAATAAAATCATGGACTAGACAAGCTACCTACTCTCTCCATATCTCTTCAAGTTGAAGTTCTAGCTAAAATAATAGGAAAGCAAAAAGAGATCAACATCAGAGAGGAAGAATTCGAAGTATCACCATTCTCAGATTATATGACAATGTACATAAGTGTCCCCCAAAATTCCACAAGAGAACTCCTACAACTGATAAACATCTTCAGCAAAGTGGCCAGATATAAAGATATTTTATAAGAATCAGTAGCCCTCCGATATACAAATGACAAATGGGGCTGAGAAAGAATTTAGAGAAACTACATCCTTCACAATAGCCACATATAATATAAAATATCTTGGTGTAACTCTAAGCAAGCAAGTGAAAGACTTGTATGAAAAAAACTTCAAGTCTCTGAAGAAAGAAATTGAGAGTGTTGGGTGACTGTTCAGGCAGTAAAACTGTCTCAGTCATTTTTTCATTTTAGAAGCTGCTAACCTACACTCTGGGTTCACTCAGGTATTTAAGTTTTTCCCTTCTCACGTCTCTGATGGGTTTGAAGACCAGATAGTTTGTCTTTCAATTAAGCTTAGTAGGTTAGGAATTAAGATGTTTTTAGATCAAGATAGATGTTTTAAGTTAATAGAGATGAGATATAAGATATAATAGATATTAACCTCTAGTCAGAAATTTAGACCCAACAAGATAGGAAATATGTTTACTTCAAGTTTGCCAAATACAAATGGCCAAATCACTATGAATATGACATTTATATAATTCCAGATTGTCTCGTGGTTCTTCCTTCTATGCATAGTTTATTTTACTCATGTATAATAATATAAATGTATATCTTAAAAAAGAAACATAATAAAAATATTTTCAAAAAAAGAAGATATCAGAAGAAGGAAAGATCTCCCATGCTCGTGGATCAAGAGGCCCAACATAATAAAAAGGCCGTCTTACCAAAAGCAATCTACACATTCAATGCAATCCTTATCAAAATACCTACACAATTATTTACAGACCTATCAAGATCAATTCTCAACTTCATATGGAAAAACAAAAACCCCCAGAATAGCTAAAACAATCCTGTAAAATAAAAAATCTTCCAGAGGAATCTCCATCACTGATCAAGCAGGGCCATATTATAGAGCAACACTAATTTTAAAAGGGGGCATGATACTGGCATAGAAATAGGCTGGTTGATCAATGGAATCGAATTAAGACCCAGAAATAAATCCACCCACCTATGGACACTTGATTTTTGACAAAGAAGCCAAATCCATATGATGGAAAAAAGAAAGCATCTTCAACAAATGATGCTGGCCTAACTGGATGTCTATGTGTACAAAAATGCAAATAGATCCACATATATAACCCTGCACAAAACTCAAGTCCAAGTGGATTAAAGACCTCAACATAAAACCAGAGACACTAAATCTATTAGAAGAAAAAGTGGAGAAGAACCTTGAACTCATTGGCACAGGAGACAACTTCCTGAACAGAACACCAACATCTCAGGCTCTAAGAGCAACAATTAATAAATGGGACCTCACGAAACTTAAAAGCATCTGTAAGCCAAAGGATACTGACAACAGAACAAAATGACAGCCTACAGACTGGGAAAGATCTTCACCAACCTTATATCTGACAAATATATATCTTTATATATTCAAAATATATAAAGAAATCAAGAAATTAAACACCACCAAACAAAATAATCCAATTTTTAAAAAGGGGGTACAGAGCTAAACAGAGAATTTTCAACAGAGGAATAATGAAGGCTGAGAAACACTAAAAGAAATGTTCAACGCCCTGAGACACCAGGGAAATAAATGCAAGTCAAAACAAATCTGAGATTCCATATTACACCTATCAGAATGGGTAAGATCAAATACTCAAGTGCCAGTACATGCTGGTGAGGATGTGCAGAAGGGGAACATTTCTCCACTGCTGGTGGGAGTGCAAACTTGTACAACCGCTTTGGAAATCAACCTGATGCTGTCTCAGAAAATTGGGAATAGCTCTACCTCAAGACCCAGCTATACCACTCCTGGGCATATACCCAAAAGATGCTCACCATACAGCAAGGAAATTTGCTCAAGTATATTCACAGCATCTTTATTTGTAATAGCCAGAATCTGGAAACAACCTAGATGCCCCTCAACTAAAGAATGATTAAAGAAACTGTGTTCATTTAAACAGTGGGATACTACTCAGCTCTTAAAAACAAGGAAATCTTGAAATTTGCAGACAAATGGATGGAACTAGAAAAGATCATCCTGAGTGAGGTAACCCAGACCCAGAAAGACAAACATACTTATAAGTGGATAATACTCACTTATAAGTAGATATTAGCCCTACATAGATGTCCTCTGAGAGACTCCACCCAGCGGGGAATCGAGACAGATGCTGGAACTTGCAGTGAGACTCTGGGCAGAGCACTGCGAGTTGCATCGAAGAGTCGGGGCATGGAAGGACCCGGAGGGTTCAGGAGCTCCACACAGAGACCATCAAAACAGGTTGATCTTGACCCAGGGGAGGCCTGCACAAACTGAGGAAACAACCAAGGACAATGCATGCAGACAATGTAGACCCCCTGTTCAGATGTAGCCAATGGACAGCTCATTCTCCACATTGCAGTGGGGTGTGAGCGGGAACTGCCTCTGACATGAATTCTAGTGACCAAGATTTGATCACTTTCCCTTGGCCGGGCGTCCTTGAGGGCACACAGAGGAAGGGGTTGCAGGCTGCCCTGATGAGAGCTAATAGGCTGTGGTCAGACGGTGGGGGAGGAGGACCCCCTGTCAGTGGTCTGGTGGAGGTTAGTAGGATGGAAAGGGGGGAGTGGGAATGGGAAGACAGGAGTGAGGAGACTACAATCAGGATGTAATGTGAATAAATTATAAAAAATAATAACAATTTTAAATTTTTCCCAAATCAAAACAGTCAAATGTTTACAGGATTTATAGATAGGAAACGTGAATTTAATTATTTTCTAGCTCAGTAATTTTCCTTGCGATGTATATTTTAAGGCAATGCGTATGAGAAAAAAGTTAATCTCAATGAAAATACGCCTAGGAAAATTAAACTGAAAGTGTCAGGAAATGGAAATACTCCTAGTAGGCTGTACATGTGCACTTGGTAGTGATGAAACCAGTACTGATGATGGTTAGTGGTGGGGAAATGTCCCAGGATGTGTCATGCAGAGGAAATGCCCACAATAACTCCAGGGTCTTATGGTGAGTTCAGTCTAGAAGTGGATTTTCCAGGCTTCGTTCTCATGGAGGATGTGCTCCAATAGTTAACCCCTGTTGGGAGACACAGGAACTTCGGCAGAGGCAAACATCTGGAGAGGTGACTGGGAGTGAATGGGTTATGATTAAATAATTGAAAGTGTCTGCTAATGAAAGAAAATCAAATAGGCATGGGTCTCACTTTGTCTGCACTCAAGTCTTCTGCAGGTGTGATAAGCTTTGATTAATGACGTTTCTCCGATTGAAGGAAGAAAACTTTTTCAGACCCATCATAGCAGTTTCCAGAATAGGTCATTTCAAGTGAGATTAGCAATACGTA
>OU015755.1:54738993-54761638 GCA_907169655.1 Acomys percivali
GTGTGTGTGTGTGTGTGTGTGTGTGTGTGTGTGTGTGTGTGTGTGTGTGTGTGTATACATACATACATACATACATACATACATACATACATACATACATACATACATACAGGCTCCCTGATTGCCAGTTCAGTCTCAGGGAGCCCCTATGAGTTCAGGTTTGTTGATACCGTGGGTTTTCTTTGGTGTGCTTGACTCCTTTGGATCCTACAATCCTTCCTCCTCCTCTTCCTCTTCAGCAGGATCCCCAAATTCCGCTTAATGTTTGGCTGTGGGTCTCCGCATCTGTTTCCATCAGCTGCTGAATGAAGCCTCTCTGATGACAATTGGGTTGGGCACCAATCTATGAGTATGGCAGGTATTATTTCATTGATATTTTTTTAAACTCATGTTTAATTCCACCTTAACATTGTCAGAATGTCTAAGATCAAAACACATGAGACAGTTCATGCATGGGGTGTGGGGTGGGGGACATGGAGCAAAGGAAGGAACACACCTCCATTGCTGATGATGAGAGTGCAAACTTCCACAGCCACTTTGCAAATCAATATGGAGCTTTCTCAGAAAATTGGGAATCATTCTACCTCAAGACTCAGATATACCACTCCTGGGCATTGACCCAAAAGATGCTCCAGTGTACCACAGAGACACTTGTTCATAGCAGTTTTTTCATAAAAGCCAGAATCTAGAAATAACCTAGATATCCCCCAACCAAAGAATAAATAAATAAAATGTGGTACATTTACATTTACACAATGGAATATTACTCAGCTCCAGTCTTGACAGGCTTGGTCTTGTACACAGCTGCTGTATGTTCATAGATGCCCCCTGAGAGGCTGAACGCTGCATAGATTCTTACTCTCTGTACTTTGACCCCAGTAGTGAGGTAGTGAGTTGTTCACCATCCACTGCACAGAGAATGTTCTCTGTCGAAGCCTGGCAGCTGCACCCATCTACTGATGCAAAGATACCCTCAAATGCATATGATTTTAATTTGCTCTTTTATAAATTATAAAAACAATGCATGTATATTGAAAAAGGCCTTAATGACAAGGAATATATAAAAGAATAAAATAAACACCAAGTGTAATGCCTTCTTGCATCGTTATGGCCTGAATGCATTGCCGTCTTACTTTGCCAGTATGTGCATCTGTTACACAGCTCAAAAGCTGCAGAGCTCAGCAAGCATCGCCTACCTCATGAAAAGGATCCAATGAATTATTCTAAATAGCTGAATAATACTGTCACATGGATATACCATAATTACCTTCTTATTCTCCTATTGGACATGAATATTATTGCCAGAGTCTCATTATAACAAATAATGTCTGTTTGAGCATCCTTACCTATGCCTAATTTCTTTTCATTGTGGTTGTTTCCTTATGATAAATTCCTGAAATGGAATTACTACATCAATAGATAGAAGAGTATTTCTTAATCTAGGGAAATATATTGTAAGCAGCTTTCTGGAAAGTTTGCAAAATGTTATCCTCCTATAGAGGTTACAATAATGTCTGTAATGGCATTGTCTTATTCCCCCTTCTCTTCATTGGAATCATTCTTCCTCAGAAATAAGGAAGAATTCTAAAAAAATAAATGAGAAGGCAAAAGGCACTGTCCATCTCTGGACGATGAAAGCCCAGCTGGCATGTTCCCGTGTTCTTTGAAGACCAAGTTCCCCAAAAGGGTCTCCAAGGGGGGTTCTTTGTCCCTTGTTCACACTTCCCTAAGTAGGAAGAGAATGACAGACTTGGGGAAGACAAAATTAAATTCTCATTCTGATATCATAGTTTTTCCAAATCCTGAAGGACACTTCAGGTAGGTTCTTTCAAATGAGGTGTACATGCTAGGACAATCTGTGTGAACAACCACCGACGGCTGTGGGCTTGGTAGAGTAGAAAGCCCCTCTTCCAGATGGATTGAGAAGGAAATAAAATCTTTCCAGTTCTCCAACTGAGTGCTCAAAGGTCACTGATCTTAGTTTCCACCAGATGCTCTTACCTCTCTGTCCGTTTCTGAACTCAGTTTCTTACTCTAGCTTCCATCATCTTGAGAGTGCTCAGAGATGAGATGGGAGGTGTGGGTCCAGGGTGCGGAGATAAACTGTAGTGACTCACTCTAGGAAGTGGACTCCAAGTATAGAACCATTGCAGGCCTGCGGCAGCAGAGGAACAGACACAGGAACTGGGTGCACACACGTGCCCTTAAACAAGACTGAAGGTAAGTAAGTCATCTGCAAGAAAATAGAAGCAACTGGAAAGACTCACCAAGGTAATTAAGCCAATTTCTGACAAACATTGTACATTGTTAGATCTTATAGAAATCATAGTAGTATATATGGCATGAAAGTAAAAATGGAACTGAGGGAGCAAAAGGGACAAATGGAAAAAGGAAGAGGAAAAACAGTGGGGAAATGGGATGGGAGAAAATTCCTCAACATACACTATATGCCTCTATGAAAAATGTCTAAAAATAAGATTAAATTAGCAAACTCAACTAGAAAGAATATTTTCAACTGGCAGTCTGTGCTTTTCTAACTGATCTGCAGCTTTCTAACTGAGCTATCCTGGCATTCTGACACTTCATTCAAGCCTTGGAAGGACATCTCAGCCTGAAGTCTCCATCAGAGTGACAGCTGCAGGAAGACCCGGATCTAAGTCAGGTTAAGACCAAGCCTAGAATCTGTGCATTTCCCTGTGTCCCCAACGGTCTAAAGAGCAGTGATAGGACACATGACCAGTGGTAGCCAATAAGATGTGAGGCGACAGCGACCCTCCTTTCCTCTATCTCAGTGACCTGCTGGTGCATCTTATTTAGTGAGTTCAATTTTGTATTTCATTGTGTTAAACTACTGAAGTGAAGTCACTATTGAATTATCTTTACCTTCATCATTATTAAAGAATAAAGTAAATTGTCAAGACGTGTCACTTAATAACAAAATTGTTCTATGAGCTCTTTTCTTTACTGACTTTGGCATGGGCTCGGTGCCTTAATATTGAAGTGTGTGTGGCTTATGCTAGGTAATGGCTTAAGCCAACATCACAGTGTCTACTTTGCTAACTGACAGGAGTAGCATTTATGAGCTAAGATGGGTGGAGGTGGGACTTACTGGGTCCTGAGTTTCACAGTCTTGGGCTCAGATGTAATAGTTTGTGGCTACATGACTATCTTTTGACATCAGATGTAATAGATTGTGACTACATGACTATCTTTTGACATCTTCGTGTAGAAGCTGGGACTACACTATCTCTTTCATCACAGACTTGTGAGGGACACATGACACTCTCCATAGGGAGCATTTGATACAGTGCCATGAACCACAATACTTTCCAGATAAGGAAGCTGAGTCTCAGAAAGGCAAAGGGAAGTTTCCACATTACAGCGCATGCCTCGCAGACAGTGGATGGGAAGGTAGCACCAAATGGATTCCAGGACTGGCCGTGTCTACTCCAGTTTCTTTCCATGAAGGGCTCTGGGCATCTTACAGAGCTGATGTTCATGCCCACACTGCAGCACAGGGATTGTACATGCTGCTAGCCTGTTCGCAAGCTGAGCAGGTCTCTGCTTCTCCTTAGAGCCAAGAGAAAGGGCGTGCGGAATTGACAGGGCTTTGTTGTCATTGAGGAGACTGGAAATAACCAAGGCAGAGTGTCTTAGAGCCCTTTTGTGTCTGTCAATGAGAAGCTTCGCAGGTGCTCCTGGGACCCAGTCAAGATAACAGAAAGTCAGCCCTTAGACATCTTTGTGCCGAGTACGCCTTCCTCTACTTAAGCTTCATTTGTGTGAGCCCAAACCACAGGCTGTGAGAGTCCAGGCTGGTGAAAGAGATCAATGTTTCTGCAGGAAGTACAGGTGGCATTTCCCAAAGGCTGTCTTTGTTGGATGAGCCCTCATTGAATATGAAGAGAGGGACTGTGACAAGCAAATGGTTTCTGGGGACAGGCTGTGTGACATGAAGATAAAGAGGAAGCCTTCTGAACAGCTTCTTGGCATCGTGCTGTGAGGATGGTCTCTGTAGTGCCGGATAAGAAAGATGGAGATGAAGTAGAGAGAACGTGACTTCTTCGCAGGATGTTGCCTCACGGGAAACTCTCTAAAAGGCATCATTCACACCTTAGCATTGTTGTGTCCTTGTCAGTCACCTTACTGTCATTCACCACTATCGTGGGTACCACTCAGGGAGCATTCACGTTATGCTGCGATTTCCCAACCCATATCAGGCCAAAACCTCACATCTGCCTTGAACACATGGACAGACTTTCTTGTCATTACTCCCCAGATAATGCTGCATACCCAGTACTTCCATAGTACTTGCATTATATTAATTGTTTATCATCTGGATACAATTCACAGTATACGGGAGGATGTGTACACATGCTATGCAAATACCACATCATTCTAGAAAAGACACACAAGTATCTGCAGACTTTCATGCCCGGGAGAGAGAGTGTGTCTGAGAACCGAACTCTACGTTTCCCAAAGGTAGATGAACATGGCACCAGATGGAATTTATGATTTTGGTGACCTAACCATGCTTATACTGACACTGAAGAGGGGACGCTGCAGACCAAGGGAATTAGGCCACACAACATGGCTCTGTGCTCCAAAAGTCATCATGGGCACTCCATCATTTCATCACTTCCACAAATAATTCTGCCAGGAAAGACATTTAAGCATGCCGTTCTCCCTGTCTGTAAAACTGTCTGCTTTAGGCCCAACTAACTCTTATCCATCCCTGGCATCTTAATTACTTGCCCCAGCCCAGTGAACTCTCCCTATTACATATTTCACAGCACAGGGTTCCCTCCATCTGTAGAACATAGCTCTAGTGTCATTTTTCTCCTGCCACTGTCATAGCAAGGAAGCTCGTTCAGACACAGTTAAGGTATTATTCACCTCACCAAAGCATCTCTGATCAGCAGGGTACCTGGAACCTCATAGACCTCGAGTTACAAAGTCCAGAGAACCTAACCGGAGAGACTTCCCCCAAGATTACACAGCCAGGAAGAAGCCACGCTGGGACTCACGTCTTCATGTCTTCACGACTCTGATGCTTCCCTCTCTTCTCCTGGCCTCCTCACCCTCTATGGCAAAAAGCCGGAAGTTCTGAGTAGGTCTCTCAAAAGATCCTGGTCAGAGGTGGGTGGCCTCGGCCTCACACTGAGGAGGCAGAGCTGTGAGAAAAGAAGAAAGCAGAGTTGCTATCCTGAGAGGGAAGATGCTGGGTTGAGGTGCCTTTTCAGGTCATTTCCTGGGGATCAAGGCTTCTGACCTCCACACTGAGGAAAGTGGCACACTGGATAATGCCGCCTGTGAACTGCCTCTCTGGCCTTCGGAAGAGTGGCAAGTTGTAGGAGAGGGACTTTAAATGGGGTCACAAGGAGACATCAGAAATGGCCTTCTGCTGAAAGCCAGGCCGTGACTGCCACGCCTCCATTTGTAAGAAGAAAGGCTGTTATTCAGTTCCACAAAACTCATTCGCTTTCCTGATGCCTGCAGGGTACTGTGAAAAACGCAGTGGCTTTAAGGGAAGAAAGCCCTATGCTTGGCCTCAGATATTCTGCCTATGAACTGTGTAACCTTTGGCAAGTTGTGAAACCTCCCTGTGGTCCACTTCCTTGGTGGCCGCATGAGAAGAGCCATGCCTGTTAATCGCAGTATTAGGGACCATTCATTGAGACTAAGAACTTAATTTCCTTTTTTGCTGTAATGAAGACCATCCTAGGCAAGTGCTTTACCACTGTGCTATGACCTCGCTAGAAATTTTTAAAATACCTTTTATTATGCATGTTGTAAAGCAGGTTGTGTGTGTGTGTGTGTGAGTGTCCTTGTGTGTGTATCTCAGAATAAATGTGGAGGCCACAGGGCAAGCTCAGGTGTTGGTCCCCACCTTTCACTTTGTTTCAGACAGGGTCTCTCTTGTCAGTCCCTACTTTTCCCATAATGCTTTCTGGCCTTTGAGCTTCTGTGGACTATTCTGTGTTTGCCTCCACTCACCCAAGGAGTGCTGGGATTACAGGAACACCTCCAACTGATCCACCTTATGTGTGTTCTGGGGACCCAAATTCAGATCTCATAGTTGCAGGACAGGTGTCTTGTCTACTAGACTATGTCCCCAGCACAAGACAATACATTTTAAAACGCCCAGTAGAAAACTTGTCTTCAAGAAAAATCCTATGGAAATCTGAGTCCTCATTGTGGGAAACAGAGTCATCGCTGTTAACATGTCTTTCAGGATATGTGTTGATGGTGACAGCAGGCTACACAAGGAGGAGAGGAATCAAGAGCGAGGGGCTTGGGCACCCCAAAGAGGGATCCCATGATCATCTTGCATGCATGCTTGCTGAGCATCTCTCAGCTGTTGTATGTCATGGGGTTGACATCTGGGAACAACTATTCCATAATGCAGTGTGAGTGAACAGGAAATGTGCCCATAACACACTTCCCAGGACTTCCCAGTAAAGGTGATTGATTAGTGTCTCCAGATTCCTGGGTTAAAGAACAGCTGATCACTCAGCTCCGCTGGGTTGAGAGACTCAGGACACTAGTAACTTGCACCTCTGAGTGTGTCTATGAGGACATGTCTGAGGGTTGTATGCGATCATTTTCCCTTAAAGATCACTAGAGAACACAGTTTTGCCTTGTACATGAGCATCCAAAACCAGCTCAGTCTTGATTGTCCCTTCTAATTTTCTTTTTTTATATTTTATTAATTTATTCATATTACATCTCAATGGTTATCCCATCCCATTCCTCCCTCTCTCCCATCTCTTCTAATTTTCGTGCCCAGATATGTTATTAATGTACAAGAATAGAAGTTGTCTAAATTTGATCATTACCAGGAGCAGGGAAATGCATATTATTGCTCAAAGACAGGAATATATGTAATCTGATGCAGCTGAGGGAAAAGGGGTTCTGAGGTGCATTGTTTGGAAAGGGGTATAGGGGTAGGGGGCGTGTCATGCATGTGTGTGTGAGTGCATGCACATGTGTATGTAAGTGTGTGTGTGTGCATGTGTACATGTGTGTGTGCGCACATGCGCATGTGTGCAGTGCACTCAGGTCAAGGAGCTAGGCTTCCGAGTGCATGATTACAAGAAGAGGGAGAGGCATGCATAACCAAAATAAAATGTGGGTCCCAGGCCACTAATTGTCTCCTGCGCTTGTCTGCCACATGACTCATCGACGACATAATCCACTGAAGAAGTAGGATTTTGAACAGACTGCTGAGAGGCAGTGGCTCTGTGGGAAGTCGGGTCTAGCTGGAGGAAGGAGGTCAGTGAGGATGTGGCTGTATCTTACCCTGGCTCCTTTTGTTCTTGCTGCTCTCCACTTCCGGTCTATCATGAGCTGAACAGATCTGTCCCACCATGTGCCTCCGCTGCCATGGCAAAGCAAACAAAGAGCAAATATAAACCTTCCTCTTTTAAGTTGTTTCCGCAGGAACATTGACCAGTGAGTCAAAGGTGCAGTTGCTCCGTGGGGATGATGGTGGGTAAAGGCAGCAGTCAAGGGCTATGTACTCACCATAAGCCACATACTGATTAATATATAGAGACTGGGAGGTGGTCCTGAACTCAGCCCTCAGCATCACAGAGAAAGCTAAGCATGCCAGTGCATGCTTGTAGTCCCTGATCTGGAGAGACAGGGTCAAATGGGTCCCTGGAACTTACTAACCAGTAAGAGACCAAGCAAGCAAGGTGGGCAGCTCCAGAGAACTTAGACCTGACACTGACCCCTGGCCTCCATGTGCATGTGTGCACAGACAGACAATATCTATACACAAAGTGCTATCATCTCAGACAAAATGGTTAAGTACTCCTTTCATCTCTACTTCGCAAGTATAAAGACCAAGGCTCAGAGAGGGCGGGCTGCTTGCCTGAGATCACACAGCTTGAACTAAGATAGGGATCAGGCAGTCTAATTCCACAGCCTCTGCTGTGTTCCAAAGCTTCTGCCACTGAGAGCCCAGAGATACGAGTAAGACGCACAACCACAGAGCAGGACTTGCGAGAGCGGCTAAGATAAATTACTCCCAGTAAAGCAATTAGTTCAGGATCTGCACAGAGGTTCACAACAGCATGAGACAGCTCTGAGCCTGCGGATGCTGTCTATTCTAAGCACCTGATGAGATGCTTTCCACAAACAGAGGGTAGAGCCTGTCGCTCAGAGCTGGGCCCTTGCTTCTGGATGTTATAGTAAGCAGAACACATCCCATGACTTCACCGGAGCAGGTTCAAAGAGGGCAAAGAACATTTGTTAGGTTTTAGAGTCTCTAAGATGTGCCCCATGCTGTGGCCATCAGATGCCTAAGTCCTAGGCCAAGATGCAAAAATCTCTGGCAACACTGATTACCATCCCCCGGCACCTCAGAACAAAGAAGGTGAGGGGACAGACTTCTGTGTCATGTACTCTGGTGGCCTTTGCTCATCCTGTGACTGGTTTGAAGATTTGAGTGGTCTTTGAAGAGGTGGATTATTTTAAATTTACCATTCAGTGGACTGGTCCATTGGGGAAGATACTTGTCACAGCAAGGCATCCTACGTTGATTACTTCGGGCAGTAGAAAGAACAAAGAAATCTCATCACACAGATGCCCACATAGCCAGGTCCTCCTGGTGGACAGCACAGCTGCAGTGGATCTCATGGTGGACATACAGCAACCGCAGATTTATCGTGATGGACAGAACAGCTACAACGGATTTATTTTTCTCCCTTGCCTCATTTCTAATTCTTTTTCTCTTTTAAGTTTTTTTTTTTAAATTAACACACCTGTCTGCTTTAAGCATTTTCTGGTCTCTTTCATGGCATCATCTGAATTTTGATACTTGCTCATCTGTCACAGAGCTTTGCGATGCCGGGGAGGACGTACTCTGTCAGTATGTGCCCCTCTGGATTAAAAGAAAAGGCCCAGGTCCAGGAGGAAGTGGAGGCCTAGCTAACAGTAGTATATGCACTGCCCAGGTGCTGCAAAATAGCTATTCAGTGTTGCTGGCTTTGTTTCCCAGATGGTCCAGATTGCCCCTCCTCCCTCCCCCATCACGTAGAAGCGCTTATGTGGTCCAGGCACTAGGTAGGAGAAGAGAATCTAGGACATAAATACAAATATGTATGCTCTTCTCACAAAGCTGTGGGAAAGACTATATTATAAAAAAAAAAAAAAAAAAAAAAAAAAAAAACAGAGCCTACACAAAGCTACTCCAGAAAAACTTGGTTTTGTATGTGTGCCTGTGTGTATTCTTCATGTGTGTGCAGGTACATGCATGTGTGGGTACATATATGTGTGTGTGTATGTGTGTGTGTGTGTGTGTGTGTGTGTGTGTGTGTGTGTGTGTGTGGTGTGCATGTGAAGAGCCAAAAGAACAACTTCAGGTGGCATTCCTCAAGTGCTGTCCACTTTTCTTTTGAGATAACATTTCTTACTGGTCTGGAACTGGTAAGTAGGCTGGGTCGGCCAGCACTGCGCCCCAGGGATTCGCCTGCCCCTGTCTCCCCAGAATTGGGATTACAGACATACAGCACCATACCCAGATTATTTACATGAGTTTTAGAGATTGAGCTCAGATCAATCTAACTAACAGAGCCATCTCCCTGGCCTCAGACTCACTTAGTTTTTAAATACAGGAAGGCATGGAATTTCCCCACAACCTCACTGTCAAGAACCAAGACAACAGAGACAAGAAATGCAGAGGACAGAAACCCAGGAGCTTTCATTTCTATTTTCTTTTTTAAAATGTCTTTATTTGTATTTTATGAGCAGTGCTATTTTGCCCACAGGTTTGTCTGTGTCGGGGTATCAGGCCCCCTGGAACTGGAGTTACAGCTGTGAGATGCCTTGTGGGTGCAGGGAATTAAACCCATGTTCCCTGGAAGAGCAGCCAGTGCTCTTAACCACTGAGCCATCTCTCCAGCCTCTCATTTCTATTGCCACCAGAGTCTGATAGGTACTCATGGTGTTGCTGAAAGTAAATTGCCATCAATGGTTATTTATTATCTGTCCAGCTCTGGCCTGAGCATGGCCTTGTGGGTCCTCAACATGCCAGGACAGGGACAGCACCCAAGAAATAGGTGTTAATCTATTACCTGAGCTGATAACTCTGGTGGTTAAAATCCAGGCTATACGGAGCTGTAAGAATGTGAAATTCACAAGTTTACGCAATCACTTCCCCCAGTAACTACAGCTGAATGGTACTGCTGAGCCCTGAAGATTTTGCAATGTCTCTCCGTCACCAATCCCCACAAACTAGAGCCTTGCTTTTGGCTTCTAGAGATTGAAAAAAAAGCCATGGAAATGTCTGGTCCTTCCGGGAAGCTGAGAATCCTGATGCTGACTGCTCACTGGGGCTCCTGGGGTGGAGGTGGAGGCTGTTTTCAGAGTGGGATGCACAGGCTAGAGAAAAGAGCTGGCTGCAGAAGAGAAGAAAGTGTCAGCTTCCCTATTGCGAAGGCTGAGATGGGCCCATCAGTCCCGGTTCCTCTTCTTTCTGAACACAGAGTCCGTCTCCAAGCCTCCCTTCTGCATGGGCAGTGTTGCCGTGAGACTGAGGTCTTACCTGAGGAAGCAGGCATCATTTCCAGGCAATATCTAACACCTTTATGCATGTGCCTCCACTCTCTGCCCCTTACCCATCTGAATTGCACCGTTGCGTTATGACTTCAAAATACCAGGAGGGAGAGAGGAGAGGGGCAAATGTGAGGCCCTGCTTCTAACCTCATGTCGGCCTGGTTCTCCACAGCACAGGGGGCTCTTGTTTCCTCTCTGAAAAGGTCCTCAACAGAGAGGGTTGAATTAAAAGACAGGTTTCACAACAAGGCCAGTTTTAAGATCAGTTTCACTGAAGTGTGACTGACATGCCAAAACCCAACGGTGCTATTTAATATGCACAATTTGAAAGTTTGCCTGGAGGTGTCCACTTCGGATGTAATTGCCACAACAGGACACCTACAGTATGTCTCTCCTCTCTTAAGTTTTTTTGCAGGGCTGAGGAGATGGCTCAGCCAGCAAAGGGCCTGTCTTACAAGCATAAGCACCCATGTTCAGATCCTTGATCTACAAGTACGTTTCTAGGCACGGCGGCACACATCTGTAGTGCCAGCAACTGGGGGAACAGAGACAGGAGGGTCCCAGAAGCTCAATGGCCAGTCAGCCTAGCTCAGTCAGTGAAATTCCAGGTAAGAGACATTGTCTCAAAAAACTCACTGGACAGTGATTGAAGTGGGTACGAAACATCAACCAGGGGCCTCCACACAAGCATAAACATAGGAGCACCCAAGAGCGCTCACATAGGCGTGAGCGCGCGCGCGCGCACACACACACACACACACACACACACACACACACACACACACACACACACAAACACACACAATTTTTAAACTTTCCATGTATCCCATATGGGCAGCAAACTCTGGACCCTGCGCCCTCGATGACTCTTTCACTCAGCGCGATAATTTTAGCTCCAGGTGACTGGCACAGCAGACTGGCAGCTCTCCTTCACTTCGCACAACTGAAGTTTTAGACCCTTTGAATAGCAAGCACCCTTTCCAACCCCCTCTGGCTCCTGGCTCCTATGTGACTACATTAGATCGTGTAAGCTTTAGTCTTCCAGTTATGTCCTCACAGCTGTTAGAAGGCTATTATCAAAACAAAGGAGAAAAAAGGGGGTAGCGGGAACATGGACACCCCTCAGCATATTAATGACGCAGCTGCTACTGCAGAAACAATGCGAAGGTTTCTCAAGGAGTTTAAAATAAAACTACCCTGTGATCCAGCCATTCCCCTTCTCGGCACACACATCTGGAAACACCGAAATCGGTATCATGAAGAGAGAGCTGCACACGATGCTCATTGTAGAATTGTTCTCTGCAGCCAGCTGTAGGAACGACCCAATGGCCATTCACGGATGACTGACAGAGAGTGGAGTAGATGGTATAGCAGGTATTATTTGAACTAAAACGTACCATTTGGGTGATGCCAGTGAGCTGGGAAGATATTGTGATACACGAGTCATTCTCAGAAGGACTGCAACTGCTAGAAGAGGCTGCCATGACGGTTACGTACGTGGGGTCTGGGTGAAATGCCTGGGTTCAAACCTGACGGCACAGTCCTTCGCCGTGTGACATCTGGAAAAGTCTCTATGCGTCTATTGATTTTCTTTGATTTTCTTGAAATAAAATTAATGTTTCTCTGCACGAAATACTAGCCCCTGCAGTAAGAAACCTCTCTCAACACAAAATGATAGTTTTGCGTACATGATCTCAAGAGGCAGTGGTGACCTGTCCAAGATTAAAGCAATTCAGTGGTCCAGCATGGAAGTGGGAGAGGCTCCGAAGGTCCATCCCTCCTGGAGGAATTCTGGGTAAGTGGGAGGGGCTACAGAGGTCCACCCCTCACGGAAGTGCTCTGGGTAAGTGGGAGGGGCTCCAGAGGTCCACCCCTCACGGAGGAGCGCTGGCTAAGTGGGAGGGGCTCCAGAGGTCCACCTCTCATGGAGGAGCTCTTGGTAACCTACGGTTCCTGGGGGAGAGATTCGCTTTGGAGGTGTGGCCTTTGGCAGGTTCTTGTGTCCCAGTGGCTCACCCACAGCCACCCTCGTCTGAGCAGCATTCATTTGATTCAGTGTGGTTGCATATAAATACATAATACAAAGAAGGCATGAAGTTTAGAGGGAGGTGCGATGGGTGGTTCCGGGAGACTTTGAAAGGGATGTGAGGGTGTGGGGCTGATCAAAGATACTTTGGATACATAAAAATTTCAAAGGAAAAAACAAAATTAAAATATAAAGACAGGATTAATAACTGTCTCACAGGGAATATGACATTTAGCTGAGACAGAAAGGTGAAGCATTCGTGTAATCTCTACGTCACTGTGCACATCTGTTGCTAGTATTCATAAATGTTCTTTGGTGGAGGACAGGGTTCTCTCTCTCTCTCTCTCTCTCTCTCTCACACACACACACACACACACACACACACACACACGTATCCTATAGTTATTTATGCATTCTATCCTAGTGGTAGGAGGTAAGAAAAAGCCTGGAATGTGGCTCATCTGATAGAGGACCTGCCCAGCATACCCAAGGCCTGAGTGAGTTTGACTCTTAGCACTACATAAACCCAGTGCCGTGGAGGTGAAGGCAGGAGGCTCAGCAATTCAAAAGCAATCTTGGCTACACAGTGAATCTGAGACTAGCCTGTGCTACATGAGGCCATGCCTCATAAAGAGAAAGAAACAATCCTTTGAGAGGATGAAGCTGGGCATAGTATCACATGTCTATAATTTCAACATTTACAAAGTAGAGGCGGGAAGTTTGGGAGTTCAAGGTCATCCTCAGCTACATAGGGAGTTTGAGGCCAGGCTAGGCTATGTGAGATTTAGTGGAAAGAAAGAAAGCACCCCTGTGGACACTGACCCCAAAGACTGGGCCTCAAAACATGGATGAGGTGATCCCAGACTGACTGGCTGAAGGAGTGGACCTGGAGCAGGAGTTAATGTGTGCCTGCTTTCCCTCCATAGCCATGCTAAGTCCTTCATGCACTTACTAGCTCACCAAAGCCTTAAGCATACCTCTGTTTACAAATTTATTTACTTATTTTACAAAGCTTATCTGGTGCCACACATCAAGGAAGGAACTGAAGTGAAAAAGCAGGCAGAGTCTGAGCAGGAGCCCAGGGCAATCACAGCGCCACAGGGAGGAAACTCAGAGCAGAGGGTGCCATAAAAAGAGAGAATGGTTGCCCGGCTACGCCAGCGAAGGCAAAGCTGATGAGCAGGGGTGGAGGAAAACATAAAGACAGGATAAAGAAAAGCCATCCGGTCTGTTTAATTCATCAGGCACATTGCGGTGGACTGCAGGATGCGACGACTGCAGAGAGGCCACAAATTAGCTGAAGCCCCTTGCGGGACAGGGTGAACAAGTCAGAAAGACCAATCTCAGTGTTGTAAAACCAAATAAGGAGACGCCCACCCGAAGAAACCCCAGAGGCCTAGTCAGTGCATTTCTCTCCTGAGACACAAAAGGAAGTTTTATAGTTCTTTTGGAGTAAGAATCTACTTTTAAAAAACAACAACAAAAACAACCTCCATGGTTAAGAGGAATTTACATGTATAATTCTGACACTTGTAATTCATACATGGCTATACAGACATATTGGAACATAGAGAGAAAGAATTATCTAGTAACTTCAAGTTGGGCTCCGATTCTCCCACCCCAAATTCAGTGTCTTAGAATAACCTTTTAAAATCACGTTGCCTTATAACTGATTGGCTTCTTTTTCTTGGTTGTTGTTGTTGTTGTTGTTGTTGTTGTTGTTTGTTGTTGTTGTTGTTACATTTGTTCCTTGACATTTTCACACAGGTCAACCTTCCCTCTTCCCTGCAACCCCTCTTCCATATTCATGTCTTTACTGTCTTGTGGGCCACTGGCCTTAGGCAGAGCTAACTGTGCGACCGTGGGCTGGAACTAGCCATGAGCTCAGCAGCGGGTACACAACTGAGCATGTACTCCCTGGCCCCAAGTTCTAGCAGCAGTTCAGCATGGAGGAGCAGGTGCTCAGGGAAATCCCCCTGTCTCAGCTGCCCAAATGTTGAGATTACAGGCATGCACCACCACATCCATCTCCACCCCGGGAGCTCAGGAAGCAGTGTGCCCCAAACCTCCCAAGCTTACATTCTTTCCCCCAAGTCTGTGGTAGTGTCAATATTCGATCTTTCCTTGGACAAACTCCATACACTGTTTTTGAAATTTAACATGGTGTGGGGCTCTCTGGATTCTCCATATTTGTTGCAGTAGCACCCATCAAAAGTTCAGACAGATGTCCCGGGGTCTTAGCGGTGCTTATGCCAAGAAATGAGAGATGCTGGGTTTCTTGACCGTTGTGTCGCAGCAGCTTCTTTGTGTCCTGGTTGGCAAGTAGAAACCTTTAAGCTTAGATACATCAGTCACCACAGAAGACTCAACCCCGTCCTTCCATGTTCATTCCTTAACACCGATGCAGCGAATCCTACAGAGTTCCCGAACTATGTGCCACCTGCCACGGAGCTGAGCAAAAGAAAACAGTGTAACAGTTGATAACTAACAAAAGGAAGGCATGCCATAAACAGATGTGCGGGTCCATTGCCCCTGTGATAAGGGAAGGACAACACCCACCTGGCGCCCTGAGCACGGCTTCCTCCACTACAGGATGAATGTCTTCACCTCAGCCTTCCTACTCCGCAGCCTTGGAGTGCAGCCTGGGTGGAGCTGAGATGCTGAGCCCGTTTCAAATGCGAGTTATGTCGGTTCACGGACCGTACTTTAAGTAAGTGATACGTGAGCTGGGCCTATAGAGTGGACGGCATGTTCTCTTTCCCTGAGTGGATCTCTTCTGCACTGCATTTGAAGAAAACCCATTACTGACATTTCAGTCCTATACCCCATCCTAGCAGATGAAGGAGAATTGCTTAGATGTTTATGGTAGGATGGGCAGACAAGGAAGATACTTTCCACCCTTTACAAATCTCCATAAAGTCCTTATGCTAAGAGACTCTTGAGATAGAGAATTTATGGAGCCCAGGTCAATTCGCCTTCATTTTAAAACAGAACCTCAATATTTGTTGATATTTATTAGATACCTACTGTATGATGCATCTTACATGTTGGCCGCACAGGTTGTTCACACAAATTTTTGCAACTTTCCAACCAACCTAGATAAAGTGGGGGTTGATATTCAGCATGACTAGAAGACAAAATATCAACAAAACTAAGCTCTCACCCAATGCTACAGAAGTAGTGAGTGACAGGGCTGGCACTCAGCCACCTGCCCCACACTAGGTGGCTACAAAGCTGTACTCTTCATACGGTGTCTACTAACCAGTACCTTCACTCAAGCTTAACTCCAGGCTGCTAATTGGTTAAAAAGGGCTGGGATAGATGCAGGCAAGCAAGGGGCTGGCTTCATCTTAATAAGGGAAAATTGCTTGTTCTGCAGGGGGCTCATGCTGTGAAACCCTTCCCATACCAATCACTTACTGGCAGCTTCATCTGAGATTTGCCAGTAGCAAATGAGGAAGGAATAAAGTTGTAAAATTAGCTTAAGCAAGGTCACCCTGCCCCTTCTCGCTGTCTCTTTCTCGTCACTCTCCATTTCTGCCTGGCTGTATCCTTTGCTGTTGACGTGTTGTCTTCCTGAAAGCTATACCAAGAAGCCCTGCTCTGACTTTATATGGATGTGAGGTCTGGTTCAGAATTTTCTCTTCACCCCAATGTTAGAAAGTTTATTGGAAATTGAGTAAAATGGCTCATTTATTAAGAGGTTCATGACAGCAAATCAAACTGTTGGAAATGATTCAAAAGAACAGATTCCAGGCTGAAATTGACCCTCCATCAGAAAGAGTCCCTTACTTAAGCCAGTGCTCCCTGGACCAGCCTTGGGCAAAGGAAGCTGGTAATTTAATAAGCTCTTCAGACTGTGAAAAGTGGTCATTTTTCATCATGCCTTCAAGGACACCATTTTTCTGGCAGGTCTCCAAGGGCCTTTATCAGTGGTCAGGAACCACCAAGGAAGGAGCACATTGCACAGTGCTGAGGCAGGGCATGGTGTGTGTACAGAATGCGCTCCTCTGCATCCCTCACCTCACCCAAGTCAGGGGATCACCCTGAACTTCACCTTCCCAGTCTGTCAAGTAAGCTGAGATGTGGCTTCTCCTTCCACTTACCCACTCCGGGTTCTGAGTACTGCATGTGTGAGGCGTGCCATGGCTTCCCAGACATATCAAAGGGACTTGGCTGTGGAAAGTAGCAAGTTGGAGGCAGAGAGCATCAGTGGGAGGAGATGCAGGTTCCTTGCGGCCAGCATCCTAGGCACTCCATCATTCCAGGCACTATGCTAGGCATTGTGCTTATGTTACCTACTTTGCAGAAACATCCCTTAAATACATTCATAGTGTCGTCTGCATTTTCATGGGAAAGAAGAACTGGCGTACCTAATAACGTGAAGAGTAAACGGTCCCTTGGAGTATGAGGTCAACCAGATAGCATAAAGGCTGTCTCATTAGTACTTGTTACAACTGGATAAGCTATCTGTATCCTGCCAGCATGACTACTTCACATTTGAGAAAACTGGCAAGCCAGGAGGATGAAGTGCCTGACTCTGGATTTATTCAGATCCATGTTGTCTGGTTAGAGGCCATGTGGGTGTCTGCACTGGCGCCATCTATAAGCAGGGAGGACTTACTACAGAAGAGGCCAACAGAAGCAAACTCCCCAGTCTCTGGACACCCTCTGAAGAGGCAGCTGTCTGTGTTCAAGTCTGGGCAGATCTAGATGTCGGTGGCAGACAATGTCCAGAGTCAATTGTTTCCAGAAGTCTCCCTGAAACTATACACGAAGAGAAGAAACAAATCCAGCAACAAAGGCTCTTCAAACAGCTCTCCAGTATTCTATAGGAATTACTCCCCAGGAAGAGTATGAGATAGAGCAGCTTTAAGTAAAAATAGCTAATGGTAAAAACACGCGGCTACAAACCTCGACCTCCAGCAATAAGGATTGCTTTAATAAATTATGGGTGTGTGCACAACATGGCATGCATGAACACTCACAGTAAAGTTGATGACAACCAAGGTATGCAAAATAGTGTAGCACAATGTAATTTTTAAAAGGAAAATCAGAAGAAAAAATACTAGGAAGCAAGAATGGTGGCTCTGGAAGTGGGATTCTTAGCTGATCTCCATATTATTTACTACATAATTACTCGCCCAACATAGTGACTTTCGCTCCAGTCACTATATCTCAAACCAGACAACTGTCTCCATAGCCACTGCTCATAGTTTGCCCTAAGTCACTTTCACCGTCCATCTAAATAATTGCAATGTTCCCACAACTGACTGGTGCTACAGACTCGTCATCCACTCCTACCCCTGCTCGTGTCTCACTTACCAGCAAGAGCACTCTATAAAGCATGCTGCCTTCTAGATAATGTCTGGGGTGTGCAACTTGTTACCCAGGCACCTGCTCTACAATCTCGCAATACATTGCAGCCGTGGAGAAACTGCCGTGGTCCTTCAGCCCTAGTCCATGCTCCCTGTTGGGTGTTTTTCTGCTCTCCTTCTCATCACATCTCAGCTACCACCCCCCAAAACCAAGTCAGTGACTCTCTCCAGGGCTACCAAGCCTACACATTCCAGCTTGCACAATACTCAGATTCTGTTACAGTCATGCATGTCCCTGATAACCTGCACTGGGGCAGAGTGATCGCTCCATGTAACACCAGTGCACTCAGTAGGTGGCTCCTTGTAGTTCAGACCCAGCACCGGTGCACTCAGTAGGAAAACAATGATGTTGGTTCTGTTTCTTAACAATTAAACTTTATTATACAACCCAACTAGCTTACACCGAAGGGAAAAAAAGTTAAAGGAAAACAAGAGTGAACCTTCCGGTACCTGTTCCACGGGACGGGTCCCTAGGTGTCTCTGGCCTGCGCGCTGATCCGGCCTGTTCGCTGATCCTCTTCCTGATCCACTTGTGCTCAAGCCCGATCTGAACCTGCTGCTCCTCTCTGCCCTCTCTGCCTGCCTGTCTCTCACGTGAAAGGGGCGATCTCCGTCTCCCATTGAGGGTCAATTAGAAACAAATAGTCCAGGGAGACCCTTCCTGAATTTCAGGCCCAGGATGGCTCCACCCAGTCTATCTCAAGGTTAATCTCAGGGAGTATCCATGGTGTGTCCAAGGGCAAAGCCTGCCAAGACTGCTTTCACCTGTGACAAAGTTTACAATCCTTCCCACACAATGATAGTTATTTGGTGAACTGGTGCATCAAATAATCAATTAAGAAGCTGGGTTGATAGAAATGGTGACTAGATTTTCCCAGTTATGTGGAATGGAAATAAATACTTGAAGGAAGCTTAAGTGAATCCTGTCTGTTATGTAAAAAAAAGAAGTAAATATAGAAACAAAAACAAAATAAATGAAGAAAAAATACTCCCCCAGAAAAATGGTTTAGTGTTTTTTTTCCTTATGCTATAAGATTTAGCTCTTCTCTACCATGAAATGCATAGAAAGTACACTGAAAATGAAAATGTCAAAAACAAATCCCACTGAGATTCTGAGTCCAGTGAGGCCAGGAAGCCACATTTGGCAAATGCTCACGAGGAGCTTGCGCTTGTAACATGCAAAGTGAATGTGGCTAAAGTGAACAAGAGCCGCGGTACTACTTAGCACAAAGTGGGCCATCTAGAAATACAAATTCTCTACTAGTTCACTTTCCAGGCTTTTCCTAATTCTTTTCTTCTAGGGTCCCACGCCATCTCCTTCTTGATGCGTTAGACAGAAGTAGACCCCAGACTCTACTTGCAGACAGAAATGCTTATTCCTCAAACAGACTCCAGGGCCAACCATCCTTCCTGCTTATTAGCGATATTATAGAGGCAGCTGGCCGACCACCTTAGGATGACAAGTCTATTTTCATATGGAAAAGAAAATTATAGAGCAGCGTAAACATTTGCTAACGAGAAAGATGTTATTATAGCTTGTAAATTGCATTCAGATGTTCAGTAACACTGGAGTTAATGGATTCCCATGAGTTCTTCAGCAAGTGAACCCATCGCAAAAAGACCTTGTCTTATCCATTTTTATGCAAAAGGGGTTGCCCAGCCTCGCTGATCCAGCAGGAGATTATGGGGGGGGGGCAGGATCCTGGGGCTGCAAGAGAGCATGGCTCCCTCTGTTTTCCCTGTCCCCACACTCTATGGGGATGACAGAGAAAAAGGGCAGCCACTGTGAGTTGAGACCTACTGTGTGCCAGGCAGTGTACCCCTCACCTCTTCTTTTATTCTCCCTATGCCTCATAGAGTGTTAATCTTACAGTCTTCTCAGAAGCTAGGAAACTGAGCCATAGAAGGCATAGAAAGTCATTCAAAGGGCCCACGAAAAGCGATGAGGAGAAGTCCTGATGGCCTTGACTTGATCAGTGCAAACTGTACACATGTGCTGCAGCATCATGTTGGAGACTCCATCAATATGTGTAATAAACACACTTTAAACAAAACACAAGAGGGAGTATTTAATTCCAGGAAGTCATGCGTAAATCCTAACAGCTTCTAAGTGTTAATGCAAGACATGACGTGGGGTGACTAATCTTAGCTGTCAGTTTTATTGGGCCAAGAGGTGTCTAGCAGATTAGTAAAACATGCCGCGGGAAGTGTCTGTGACGTGTTTCCAGACCCTGTTAGATCCTGGGGCCTCTGATCTAGTGAATGCTGGAAAGTGTTGGAAAACTCAAATGAGAAGTACACTTGTGGAGGCTGTGGGAGGAAGCGGGGCCTAGCTGGAGGAAGTGGGCCATTGGCATGCGTCTCTGAAGCCTGTGTCTTACCTGTAGCCTGGTCCTGTTACTCCTCTCTGCTTCTCCGGCACCACGAATGAGCAGCTTTCCTCCCCCAGGTCCTGCCTCCCAGCAGACCCATGACCGCAGAGCCAGACTATCACAGGCTGATATCTCTGAGACCAAGAGCCATAGTAAGTCTTTTGTTCTTTGAATTGCTTCTCTTAGCTATCTGTCACAACAGTGAGAAATCTAACACAAATCCAATCTCTGTCCCTAAACTGTCTGCCACAAAATTCCATGCACAAGGCTCACACAGCCTCACAAGGAAGCAGTCCTGGTCCCTCTGCTCAGTGTCACCAGAATATGGCCTTGTCTCTTACTGAAAAAGCACTCCTAGAAATCCACCCAGAGCGACACTCAGTGTGCCCAGTCAGACCTCATGAACTGTCTGAGCTTCAGCTCCTTGCTACACTCTGTGGTGAGTGTGTGTGTGTGTGTGTGTGTGTGTGTGTGTGTGTGTGTGTCTGCATGCGTATGTGCGTGTCTGTCTGTCTGTGCACATCTTTGTGCGTGTCTGTGTACATGCACACGGTGGCGGAAAGTCACCATCCTAGCTCTTGTGAATCCTGTATTCTGTGCTTCTTTCAGACTCCCTGACTTGAAAGACCTTAAGAAAGTTTCAAGGTCATGTCCACTTAGGACCATTTTATTCACTTCTTTCATTCTATATATATTGACTCTGTGGTTCACCAGGAGAACCCACCTTGACATAGGCTCAGAATGTGTTCCCAAAAGCCCTCCTCAGCCCACCTTTAGTGACTCCTACCAATGCTGGATCATCACAGCAGATGGTGCTCTGTATATGAGGCAGTTTGGAATACAAGATCAAAATATCCTGATGTGAGGTTAAGCAACAGAAACTTAGTGTCGTATGGTCCCAAAGGACAGAATTATGACATTCTGTCATCTTAACACTCTGGGTTCAAGCACAGCCACATTTATCCTTGGCTACATGGTAGTTGTGAGACCAGCCTGTGTCTAGACATGTGCGACATCAGCCACATAGGAGATAAGAAGGCTGTGAGTTTAGAGGAGCACGATTTGGTCCCTACAGTTACCTGTTGCCTTCACTGAAAATCCCATATTGTTCTATTTTACTAATAAAGACTCAGGAACTAGATGCTGCGGTGAAAACCTGCTGGCTCAGAGAGGCAGAGAAAACACCCAGCTGACCTTCCTACTCAGCTCACATCGCGATGGAAAAGGCCCAAAAGGCTCACTAGCTCAGCTGACTGCCCAGGAAGAAAAGGCCAAAAAGTCCAAGCCCAAAGACCAAGGAGCTGAGATGATCAAGAGCTAGAGAGCAAAGAGCCAAAGAGCTAAAAGCTAAAGAGCTAAAGAGACCGTCAACTTCTACATGGTGTCTCAAATGCCCCTCAACTCAAAGTCCCTCCTACTCTTTAATCCCTGTCATGTCTTGCTTCACCTTTTGACCTAGGGTTAACTTTATTAAATCCTGTTTATAGATAGCTCTTGGATTAAAGGTGTGTATTAGGGCTCAACCATGTCAAACGAAAGACAAACTTTTATGTTTTACAATCTCAGGGATCACAATGGGATCAAATATCCTGCAACAGTCACCAGAGCTTTCCCCATGTTGGAAGCTCTGAAACATTAGATCCAAGATGTTCTGGGTGTTTCTATCTACCATTCTCACTTACACACAGGAAAATAAAAGCTAAGATTGAAGGAACACTTTATATGGGGCCCAAAAATCCAGGCAGAGCCAGAAATAGGGCTAAGAATCAGAATAGATTCCACACCTAAGAATTCACACAACTTTGTCCAAAGAGCTAAGCCCTTCCAAGCCACAGTGACCAAGGTCATCATTAGCTACACAGTAAGTCCAGAGCCAGCCTGGACTACATAGGGTGGTAGGGAGAAAGGAAGGGAGACAGGGAAGGAAACAGGGAGGGAGGGAGGGGGGAAGGAGGGAGAGGGGAAGGAAGGAAGGGAAGGAGGGAGAGAGGGAGAGGGGGAAGGAAGAGAGGGAGGGAGGGGGAAGGAAGGGAGGGAGGGAGGGGGAAGGAAGGGAGGGAGGGAGAAAGGGAGAGAAGAAGGGAGGGAGGAAGAAAGAAAGAAAGAAAGAAAGAAAGAAAGAAAGAAAGAAAGAAAGCAATAATCTACACAGAATGAACTCTGAGACATATGACATATACCTTAAAGAGAGACACAGTCTGTTGCAATTTGTTCAAGAGCATTCTTTTTTGTTTGTTTTGTTTTTCGAGACAGGGTCTCTGTGTGTGTGTGTGTGTGTGTGTGTGTGTGTGTGTGTGTGTGTGTCT
>OU015755.1:54767202-54780299 GCA_907169655.1 Acomys percivali
GAATCACAGGTGGACAGCATGGGCTGAGATCTGAATCACAGGTGGACTATGGACTGAGATTGGAATCACAGGTGAACAGCACTGTCTGGGATCAGAATCACACGTGGAAGACACAGGCTGACATGGGAATCACGCATGGGTGGTACAGGCTGAGATTTGAATCACAAGTGGACACCACAGACTGAGACCTGATTTGACTTCATTTCCAGCTTTTGGGGGCCGGGGGTTCTTATCTCTCTCTTTTTAAAAGAAGCACATTTTAATTCTCACTGCCAGACCTCCATCTTTAAGGATAAATAAAAATTCCTTACACATGTGAAAAGGGCTGACCACAGCAAAGGAAACACTATAAAACGACATAATGGTCAAAAGTGAAGAATATTGCAAACAAGAACCAAACTGAGCTTTATTCTTAATAAGATAAGAAGCTACTGCGGAGCATCGAGCAGGAGTCTGAACTGTGTCCGTTGGCTTTGAGAGGGATCGCTATGGCTCTGTGGGGGAGATTTTCCTACCGTGGGCATCCAAGGAGGAAGCAGAGCGCTGCATCTGAGAAACCACATTTGAGTGGCTGCCCTGGCCTCAGAGGATGAGATGGTTCACAGCTGAGTTCTCTAGCGCCTTTCCCGTCTCGTGCTTCTGTCCCTGGAGGGGCTGGTCTCAGGCAGATGGGATTTCCGCGGGGAAGGCTGTCCTGCCCCGACATTCGCACAGCTGTCTTCAGCTCAGAGTCTCCATTTGCTTCCTCATCAAGGAAGTCACAAACAGTAATTACTTCAATCTGCACAAGCTCAAAAACCCAAAGGAAGCCCTACTGGTGGGGTTGTCCACCCTCGGTGCTATCAGCAGGACAATTTTAGCTGGGGTAGCACCCTCCCATGGAGCTGTCTCCTGAACAGTAAGTGGATGCTCAGCTATCTCAAGGTGGCTAAAGCTCCGTGAAGCTCTTTGTTAAGTCTGTCTGTGAGAAGGTCCCCAAAGAGGACAGGAGATAGACAAATACCCACCCATTGTACCCCGCGATCACATGCTGGCTGATCTCTGTCTGTTCCATGCAGTCAGAAATGATATGCTAGCCTTCATCATAAATAAGCCGTGCTCACCTTCATGACTCAGACGTTAGATGACCCCACCCCCAGTTATGCTGGTGAGTGGTGCTGAGCCAACTCACCATTGATCTAGGCTGGGGGTAGTGTTATTTCTAGTGGCTTCTGTGCCCCTGGATGAGCTGTTCAGCAATATTGTTTGAACATCCTTATTGGCTTTCATTCAAAATGGCCCGAGGAGTCTAAGGGTCACAATTGTCTGTCCGTTATCAATACATAAAGAAAGGTCTATTTCTGATCACAACTGCGGGACAAGCCTGGCACAGGAGTATGAGGTGGCTGGTCACACTCTAGTGCAGTCCAGACACAAAGAATGGACAGAAAGGGAAGGTGATTTGTGAACACTTAAGACCTATATCCGATGAGCCACTCCTTCCAGAACCTTCCACTAAAATTCTGCCAGCTAAGGACCAAGTGTCCTCAATTCCAAAATTTCAGCTATTCAAATGCCACTCTCAAGATTTTACTTTGTTTCATTTTATTTTGTTTTGTTTTGAGGACACTCAAGATTTTAATACTAGCTGGGCAGTGGTGACCAATGCCTTTAATCCCAGTGCTTTTGGGAAGGCAAAGGCAGGTGGATCCCTATGAGTTCAAGAACAGCCTCATCTACAGAGTGAGTGTCAGGACAGCCAGGCCTATGCAGAGAAACCCTGTCTCTTAAAAAGCAAGAACAACAAAAACAATACTTTTAAAACTTTTAGTCAAATACAATTTATACAGAGAAGCTATTTTAAGTGAATTGTTGGATCATTCTAGTAGACTCACTGCCTCATGCAGCCATCAATACAGTGACTTGGAACTCTTTCATCACCCCAGCTGAAAACCTCTGTGCCCAGCTCAGTGCCTCAGCCACTGGGAATCACTGATCTCCTCACTTAGCTTTGCCTCCTCAGAACATTGCATAGGAATGGACTTATGTGGTATGTGGCATATTGCAGGCAGCTTTTAGCACGTGACATGATGATGTCATTCCTCACAATTGTCACACATCCATTTCCAGCATTCATCATTTACTATTATCTTTAATATTGCTCACTTTTTTAAAAACTGGCTTTAATAAAATAGGCAGAAAGACACTAAAAACTATATTAGCGCCACCAAGAAAATAACAGTATTCTTACCAGCTGTGGAAGATAGCTGCAAAATAAAAGTAGAAATAAAAAATACTGTTGTGAATTGTAGCTTTAAACAAATATAAGTAAATGCACAGTTGTTTCATTGTAGCGAGCTCTGGTGTGGGGAGATTCCTAGCCTGGGAGTCTGAGCCTGGAGCTTGCTTTTCTGGTGTTGAAAGAGAGGTTAATGGGAGAGGGGTGTTAGAGATCCATTAGCACCTCACTCAGGGCTCCCCAGGAAGACAGTTTGTGACTGTCCTTTCTCCTGCTGGGACTCTGCACACCATGCTCACCTGTGCTCTGCTTATACTAAGCAGAGCAGTCCTCAGAGGTCTCCTCCCTCAAGGCTCCAGGGGTTGCCTTTGCTCCTCTCGGGTCCTTAAGCGAGTGGTGCTAACATCAGAGCTATGTGTCCAGAACTGCCAGCTCTTAACTCCATGCCATAAAAAAAAATGGTTTCCTGGTTGTGTGCAAAACCTTCAGTTGGCACACAGCCAAGTTACAGACACTTCCTCTGAACTTCTTGAGATGCTACTGGGTCCTCAAAGCTCAGGAAGCGCTGCCATCCAACCTAGACTATCCACTTATGGACCCGCTGGCCACTTGTGGTTCTCGAGTTTTCTACTTTGTGTTTCAAATAGTCCCTGTACTAAAAGTCCTTTTAAAACAAGTTTTGGCTGTGACACTGAGCTACAGACTCTTCTAAGAGGAAAGAGTGTGGCAGAGAATAAGAAATGGTGATAGGGAAAAGGAAAAAAGATGATAGAATATCTCCTTTTATATGTAGACTCTAGACTTCACACATATGAAGAGAGAGAGACAGAGACAGAGACAGAGACAGAGAGACAGAGAGAGAGAGGACAGGCAGACAGACAACTCAGGAAGGGTACTGATGGGGAAGCAGGAGATTAGCAAGTAGGGAAGCAATAGGGTGGCAGGGGTAGTGCATCGAACAAAGCACAATGATATGAGCATATGAGAGCATCATAATGAAAGCCAATCATTTATACAATAACTTAAAATTAATTTAAAAGTGCACTCAGAATACAGTTCAACAAGTTCCAACCAGCTCAGTGTTTGCGTGTCCCCCACACCACTGGGGCAGTTTCCTACGTACTGTTGGGTTAGGGTCCGCAGCTCCCTGAGACTTTGCCGGCTTGCCCTACCCTGCCCTCTGTGCATGCCCAGAACTCATATGTAAGTCTGCGGAGACGGAACACTACACCTGCCAAGAGCACCTCTGGTGTGAGTCAGGATAGAAGATGGACAAGGAAGTCTTGGAAATCCAAGGAGTGGAAGAGATGCCCCACCCCCACCCTCTGGAATCCAGCTGAGGCCTTTGCCAGCAGGGCAGCAAGACTTCCACCACAATTAACAGCTGCCTAAGGTTCTTCCTTCTTCCCAGTCATGAAGCCACAATTTCAAAAACCCAGTTATGGACAAGGGACCTAACCCTTTATACAAGCCCAACAGCTTATTGTTTCGTTTTGTCAGATCAAAGTTTCATCCAAGGTATCTCTGGGCCACCTCATATAGCTCTGTTGTCAAAAGGGAAAGGCAGGTGGAGGGGAGGCGATTTCTTAGCAACCCTTTGAGATGTAACTTGTGAGTCACCAAAAATGGGACGTATGGCTAAATGCTAAAGAATTTCTTGCTTTCTCCTTGAGAATGGCACATCAGACTTCCCCTACCCTCCCTAGGCACACATACACCCACACTTGGGCGTGTCTCACTCTCTTCAGAGCACCTCTTGTCCTCTTTAACTCTCATGTGTAAGCCTATCTTAAAATCTCTTTGGTAAAACTTACAACTGTGCTTCAATGTATCAGCTAGCTTGTCCTAGAATTCTTTTCAGTATCAAAGCCCCAAACTCTACTTTGTCTGTGCCAAGGTCCCTAAGAATCTAGAGGAAGGCTTCAGATGGTTAATAGTGTTCGAGGCAGTGTGTGTCCCCTTCCCTCACTACTGGCAAGTTCACTAAGACCTTTCTAAGTCTAGGTCCCCTAAAGTCATCTGCCCACTCCTCCATCGGCCTCCATTGATATTTGTTATTTGGTCGGTCTTGAAAGAAACCAATGCAGCATCCTTAGTCTGAACGTTTTAGATGACATCCACGTGTATGTTTTGTGATCTCTATCCATTGGAAAATGCCTCCTAACCTTGAAAACATCCCAGCAAGGTGATGCTGCAAGCACCCTCGCCACTCACACACCTAAATTCAGCAGCTCAGACAAAGTCCTCTGTCACCTCTTGTTTCTCTCTCCTCTCTAATTCAGGGTTATCAAAGCAGAAATAGCAAGCGTTGCATCCTGGGCTTTGTTTCTTCCAGGCAGCAGCATGCTTGGGGAAGTCTGAAGTGGCTCTGAGGAAGGAAGTCAAGAGCTTGTCATCTGGGAAGAGTCTACTCCCGCAAACGCAGGGAGCACTCCAAGCCCAGATGCTTCCGTGTCCCGTGTGCTCCCCACCCTCCAGCCATCCCGGGTACACACTCCTGCAATCACCCCATTTTGTTGTTCTTGCATCACACATCACTCTCCTCAGGACACAGCCAGGCTGTAATAGTCATCTTCAGAAAAGCCACTCATGGTCTGTCCAGCTTTAGTCCCGTTCTTTCCTCTCCTCTAAACATGTAAAAATAATCTCACCAGTTTTCTCCCCCAGCTCAGGAAAGTACCTTTGTCAAGGTCAGCCATAACAGCCTGTGTGCTAAAATGGATGATCACTCCTCAGGCTCAACCTAGCACAGTTTAACCTAATGCAGATGGGCAGGAGAATTGGCTGTACTACATGAGCCTCTCTTGAAATATCATCCTCCCATCCCTCTATGTTCCCACCCTACATGTATCCCTCCTGCATCTTTTCAGCTGCTCCTCTCTTCCTGTCTCTGCCAGACAGTCTCTAACTCATTCTCTTCCCTAGATCCAGTTTCTCCAATGATTTCCAACCTCCGGGCTTTTAATTCTGTCACTATGGCCATACACTTTCATCCGGCATCCTTGTTTCATATGTAATTGCCTCTTAGCATCTGCCCTCTTTAACTGCAGAGCTAAACACTTGACTCCACTCTGCTCAGGATCTGCAATGACCAGACATCTTGCTTAATCAGTAGCAACTCTGTCAAGCTGACAAGACAAAAGTTACTGGCCTTATTCTTGGCCTGCCTTTTTCCCTCACACCACAAGCCAGCAGCAAATCCTTCAGCATTTCCCTCAAAACGGAGTCCAGTCTGCCCTTCCTTCTGAGCCTCGGCTTCATGGTATAGTGAGCACAGTATGTGTAGTTTGAAGAAATGTTGTCGAGCGGTTAAACATCAGTGTAAACTCAGGATACTGCACACATAGGAAGTGCTATTTCACTGGTCATGAGGATGAAGAAGAGCTCCACGTTGGAGGTGGTGATCTACTTAAGTCACTTGTTAGTTAGCCCTTTGAGGGCCTAAAAGATCTTCATCTGATTGGATTTGTTGGTTCATTTATTTAATCAGCTTAAGAAGAAATCTGTTGGCCTTCCATGATTCCAGGCCAACATTTTTAACAGTTGGGACCATACAATAATCCTTCTGTTTCTGAGTACAGCTGAAGCTCACCAGCAGAACAGTTTCTGGCCATCACATGAGCAAAGTAGGCCAGAATCCGGCTGCCACCCACACCCAGCCCAGCTCTGGAGGGGCTGGCAACGTGCCACTGCCCCCAGCACCACCCAGTGTCTGGAACAGGGTTATGATGAGTGATCGAGGGGACAGAAATACCTTCTGGAAAAAGGAGGTTGGCATTTCTGGGGCAGGACATCAAGGCTTTGTTGAGGAGAGCCACAGAAATCTCACTCTTGCTTCTGGACCTCTACGGCTAATACCTATTTGCCTGCTTGCAAGAGTCGCTATTCAACAACCAATTAGAGCGGCTCTCTGACAGGGGCGGGGCTTCAGTGCAGACGGAAACATGTAGTGGGCTGAGGAAGAACACTGGACTAGGGGCTCTAAGCTTCGAACAGTAAGTTCTGGCTTAACCTCAGGCTTTCTATGACAGCCCTCACCGGGCATCAACTAACTCAGGCACCAAGACAATGTCTTTATCTCAAGAAGAGGTTTCCCATCTTTCAAACAAGACATGACATCACAGCATGGGGATTCTATGTGAAAGCACAGGTGTGTGGGTAATTGGAACAGTGTGTATGGTGCCCTTTGACTTCTCTACTCTCTTCCTAAAAATTGGGTCATGTGGTATATACCCTCTGACCTTGAAAGTTGCTGTGAAGGTGTAGAAAGGGTCTCTATGAAGAGGCTGTGAGGTCACATTGTTGCCCCCTTCACTCTCTGTTTCACATTCAAGTCTGAGAATGTTTCAGGCATACACATGGGTCGATCTCTGTCATGGTCATCTCTGTGTATTCTGCCCACTTCAGCATGCAAGTCCTGTGGTAGGCAGGGACTGCATCTTCCTTTGTGCCTCGTGCCATTGGTGCTCAATAAACGGTGAAAAACAAAGCACTTTAAATGTTTCTCCTTGTTTCTGTACGTGTTCAGTTTCAGATTCCAAGAGGAATCACCCAACATCCTGCTGTCAAGGGCTCCAGGCCAGCAAGAGGTAGATTCATCATATAGGGTTAACTAGTTGTGGGCATGATGGTTTGGCTCTGCCTTTGCTCAACTGATTGCCTCCAGACTTTTCTGTGGTCCCTCTCTTTCCTCTCTAGGCCCACATCATTTGGGTGAAGCTCATCTCAAAAATATCTATGTGCATGCTTCTTTTCACCTCAAGGGATTGGTGTAGGGATAGTCATGTGACCTCAGTGAGATCCACTGATCTCACACTAGAGAAACTGACTTTATTCTTTGGGTCATTGGGGTTCTCTCAGATGGGGCTATGACCAGAGAAGAGAAAAAAAAAACACCAGAATCTAATCATATCTCATGACATCATACAAATTTTGTGACATCATACCAATCTCCAGATCCATCTGTGTCCGAAGTCCCAAGACTGTCCAATCATAAAATGCAATTAAGTTCAAATTTCCTCTGTTTGTGCTGCCTTGAGTACGGTTTCAACCACTTGCTATAGAAAGAATGCTGGCAAGAGATCGTAGTGGAATATACTATACTAGAATAAATAGGGGTGAGAGATGGCATCTAAGAGCAAAACCAGACCTGGAGAACAGTTCCTCTTGAAGCCAACAAGATTTCAGGCTGTCAAGCTCACCTTCCTCTGTACAGCCTTGACTCTATTCACTTCATGCCCTCATTGCTGATTTGGCATCCACACAACACTGAGGAAGAGAGACTTCCAGAGTTGACATCCTTCTGGCTGGGATGATTACTGTGCAAGCTGTGCCTGTGACCCCAGTAATTTAAAGGTGGAGATAGGCATAGCCCAGTAACTCACTGGCCGGCCAGCCAGCCTAACAAAAACTCAGCTTCCAGTTGAGGGAAAGACCCTGTCTCAAGGCAATCAGGCAGAGAGTGATAGCCCTTTGCATATTTGCTCGGGCAAATATCACACATTCATGTGCATGAAACACACATACACACATGTGTGTACGCAAAATGACAGTAATTAGGACAGCAGTATTATCTGAGGAATATAGTTGCTGAGTGTTGACTACACTGTCTATTCAAAAGTATTCAGATCACATTTAAACTGGACACATATTTAAATTGCAAACCCTTGGTGCCCTTTCTCCACACTTTCCCACATAGCTGGGATGAGGCCCTTAGAAGAAATCCTGGTAGGAACTTTCAACCAACAAGTTCTTTCTTTACTGCTGCAGAAGGTGTTGAGCCTAGAAGACTGGATCTCTGCCCTGGAGATGCTTGCTGACAAGGGAGCCAGGAAGAAGGGAGGAGCCTCAAGAGACAATTAGAGACTAAGAGAAGACAGGATGTAATTATGTGCTAAGTGCTGGAAGCAACTGGGTAAAGTTGCAAAGAGGTCAACTTCAGCTCAGCACAAGGTGGGAGCTTTCTGGTGGACAGGCTTTGCCTTCACGGCTGACGCAAGGCCAGCTCTTAACACACCACAGAGTCATTCAGATCTTTACATTTTTATTTATTTAATGTGCATGGAACTTTGCATACGTGCAGTTCAGCAGACAATTTGCAGGCATCAGTTTCCTCTTTCCACTACATGGGTTCCAGAAACTGACCTGAGATTGTCAGGCTGGAGGTAAATGTCCTTGCTCACCGAGCCATCTCACCAGGCCTTGACAGAGACTGTAAATAGAACTGCTAATAGTAGCCACCGTACAGGGGAAATCCTGTGTTGGAGCGCTGGCCCTGTCCACTAGACACTAGAAAGTCCACACTTTCAACAAGTGCTTGTGTTTCTTCATGTATGAAATGGACCTAAACAGCTCTCATTTTGTAGCCTTGTGGGCATGATGTGTGGAAGCAACCTGGTGTCTACAGGAGTCATATGAACCTTTTCCCATATTTCTGCTACTTGGAAGCTCAGAAGCTTTGCAGGATGGGAGATTGGTCATGTGACTCATGTGAATACCAGTCGTTGCAGTAATAATGGCCATCACGCATTCTGATAGACCACCAATCAAACTAAGTAGCCACAAAGACCGCTAAAATGGATTTCAGCAAATCATCTGCTAAAAGCTATTTAAGGAGTAAACATGCAGACTGAGGGAGTGGGTCAGCATGAGGACCTGAGTTCAGTACCCAAGAACCCATGTAAGCACAGTGATGGCTGTGGGTCCCTGGGGCTCGCTGGCCAGCCAGCCTCCTGGCTGCACTCCAGGATTATGAGAGATCTACCTCAGAGAAATGATTTAGACAGTATATAAGGAAGACACCTGATTTTGTGTTCTGTCCTCTGTGTGCACACATTTGCACATGCAAATAATCAGAAGACACATGCCTATATGTTCTTCCCCGTGTGCATATTTATGTAGACACCTGCATCTCAAACAATCTTGTCTTTTTTTTTTTTCCTGAGGCATTCCCTAACACTGATTCTAAGAAGTTTTTGAAAAGGCATCTATGTGTTCTGTTTTGTTTTTATCACACTACTGTATTGTAACTCTAGAGATTTCACAATGACTTCCCATGTAGATGTGTTCTGTGAATGCTTTTAAAATACTTATTGTATTTTTGAAAGTAAATTTCATGTACTATATTCTAATCATGGCTTCTCCTCCCTGATTCCTTCTAGTTCTTACATAACTCCCCACACACCCACTACTCAAGAACTCAATTGCGTGTGCATGTGTGTTTTATTTTTAGTTGTGTGAGTGTTCGTGAGGGCACATGCATGCAGTATCCACAGAGAGCATAAGATCACCTGGTCTTGGAGTTACAGGCTGTTGTGGGGATGATTCTGGGAATCAAACTGCAGTCCTCTGCTTCAGTATCAGATGCTCTTAACCATTAAGCCATCTCTCCAGCTTGTATGATGCTTTAAAATACGACTTACCTTTTTCTTTCAGAAGAGCATACCCATTAACTAAGGAATCTTTAAGAAATTTCACGTGCCTATAAAAAATGTAAATTTGTATTACTCTCAAATTCCCCGTCTCCCCAAGGGTGAAGAGCACATCCCACATTTGTGCAGATCAGGACTTTATGGGATCTCAGTGCTCTCAGAAGCTTCCAGCATGTGATCACACACTGTTTTCTGACTACTAGCCTGTGTGCTAGATGCCAGGCATCAGTTCAGACCTTGGTTTAGTATTACAGAAGGACCCAGGAACATCACTTGTATACCAGAGTGATGAGACAAAATTAAGTCTGATAATATCAAATGTTGACTGGGGCGTGAAGGCACTGGAACTTTCTCTGTGATGATGTAACATTAAATTATTCCAATTGCTTTGGGAAACTGGAGTATCTGTTAACAGTAAACATGAGCTTGTACCCAAGCAACCTCATTTCCCATCATACAGCTCCTAGGGACTAAATTGTGTCTGTGTATCATCCCCCTTGACCTTAGTTCATTGGTCAGCACCATCTATGGATGTTATTGTGTCTGGAGATAGGGGTTCTGAGGGTGATTAAGACTAAGTGAGGTCAATGTAGTAGGTTCAAGCCCCATATGGCAAAGCCCTGACATGAAGAGCTTAGCATGGAAAGACAGAGGGAAAACTGTATACAGACACCAGAGGAAGCTGATTGTTGGTTATCTACAGCCAAAGAGAAAAATCTCAGGAAACCAAGCCTGCTGGCACCTGGATCTTTAAATCCTAATCTCAGACCTGCTAGAATATATATTTCTGTAATTTCAGTTTTTCGATGTCTAGTATTTGGTTATGGCAGCCCTGGTGCAATCATACAACAGCCAAGAAAAAGAAATGATTATCCTCACTGGCAGACTAACACCATAATATTTATGTCTCTTTTAACTATGATCCCAAACCTCAAACAACTCTCTTTAGTATCATTTCTATTGCTGTGATAAAATACCATGAAAAAAAAACAACTCATGAGGAGGAAAGGTTTATCCAGCTTACAGTTACAGCCCATCACCATAGGAAGAGCAATGAAGGAACTTGAAGCAGCTGGTCACATCACATCCACAGTCAATGGCAGAAAGAAATGAATGTGTCCGTGCTCTCTCACTGGTTTGTTCATTATGATTGGTCCAGTCTCATAGTTCAAGATGCTCTGCCTAGGGAATGATGTTGCCTACCCTGGTCTGAATCTTCTCACATCAATTAATTTAATTAAGGCCAACTTAGTATACACAGTCCTTCATTGAGACCCTCCTCCAAGGTGACTCCAGGATGTATCAAATTGATAATTAAAGATAATTATCATAATCATAAATGCTCACTGATAAGATTAATGAAGAAAGGAAATGACTTGAAATAACTCACAGACTGCCTAGTAATGAAAAAGAAGAAATTACTAATGCGATGAGACCGGATCTCATGAATACTGTCACAAGAAGGAAGCCAGGAGTAAAATAATATGTGTTGTTTGACTTCACTCGTTACTGTTGAGCAATGTTAATCCAGGCTGTAGAGTTCAAAATGGGAGTGTGATGGCTGATCTCTTCTGTCAACTTGACTGCATCTGGAAACCAACTGAAACTCAAGGTGCTAGGCATGCCTCTGAGGGATTTTCTTGGTCAGAGTGTTTGAAGTAGGAAGATCCACCCTCAAATGATGGAAACTTGGCCTTTTGCCTGCTCGTCTCACTCTTGCTGCCAAGTGTCTCCTTTTGTTTCACAGTTCCTTGGCAAACAGGAGGACCAACTTGTCTGGGATTCCAGTGTGGACTGAAGACCAGCAGCTCTTCAGACACCCTTCAGGCCTTCCACACTAGACGGTGTCTGCTGAGACATCCAGCTTCATAGGCAGAGAGCAACCGCAGGATTCTTTGCCTCTTGGGTATGTCTAACTCTCTGTCTCCCTGTCCCCTGTCCCCTGCCCCACCCCTTCTGCTCCGTTCCTTTAGAGAAAGCTCACTAATACATGAGTGTCTCTGAGAAGACATGCAAGGCGGAAATCAGAAATGCTTTGGCTTAGCTCTGAATTTAGGCTCCGTCCTCTAAACATACGTGAACAACCAAGCAAGCTATAGTAACCCTTTTTCTATTTGGGGTGATAAAAATGTCTGGGAAATCAGAGGTAAGAGTTTTGCAACATTGTGGTTGTACCTAATGCCCTTAAACTTCACTTTTAGAGATGGTTAAAATGGCAGCTTATAGAGTACATATATTTTAATAGCACAATAAACAATTGCAAAATAGTACAATGAATGCATACAGGTACACATTTACCAAAGTAAAAATGTTTTAACAAGAAAAGCTGTATCAGATATATGCCCTTGACCCTGTATTATGCCTCTATATATTAACAGGAAAAAGTCAGTGCTTAGCAAGTACAGTCATGATGTACGCCTTCCTTCTGTCTTCCTCTTCCATAACCTTCCCATTCTCAGCGTAAAGTCTTCACTTTGAACACAAGACAGGGAGGGTCGGCTGATGTCCTTCCAGATTCTCCTTTTGTTAGGAGGATTCTTTGGGATCTCATGAATCTTGTTCTGGTTCGCCAGCTAATCTTCCCCCGATGGTCTGGGTGGAGGTTGTAGGAGCTGTCTATGAATGAACACATCACGGAACCTAGGGAAGTTTGACAATGTGGTGCCAAGACCTGCCTCTTCAACACACAGCCCCTCCCCCCTCAGCTCATTCTTGATTGGCTGCCTGGAGATGTTTATTGGAAGGGCATAATTAACGTGGCAGGTGCCTTTGTTACATTCAAATAATAACAGCGCAGAACGCAGGCTTATAATTAGTTGGGCTTTTTTGGGGGCTCCAGTGGTGCGCTAAGCACAGAACATGACACCTGATTGTGCACTCAGTATGGGGGGTGATTCACGTTCAGCTGGTGAGGATGCAGGCTTTGGGGGTGTGGAAAGTAGTCTTGAATTTAAATAAAAAACTAGGAATGACAATTAACTCTTAAGAACACACAAATGGGGAGTGGGACAGGATGCAGGCTTGGTTGGGAGGTGTGTCTGTCTTCTATGGAGGAGTGGGACAGGATGCAGGCTTGGGTTGGGAGGTGTGTCTGTCTTCTACGGACTGTATATTGCTCCCTAACATTTCATTTCCCACTAGAAGAGGGAACCGCAAGTGCAAAGGCTTAAGGCAGAACACAAAAGCAAAGGGCAGAGGATGTTTCTGGACTAAGGATGGAGGAGGGTGTTTCAAGACAACCATTGTGATCTTGGACATTTCTGATGAACCTGTTGCCCTGTGGAATCCAGTAGAAAAATATGAGGAAGAAACCAAGCACAGTTATATCACAGAGGAGACAGTGATGAGAGGAGGCAACCAGTTTAACAACAGCACTAATAAAATCAAGTGCTTCTTCTCATTCTAATCTCCCTACACACACACACACACACACACACACACACACACAC
>OU015755.1:54780309-54795774 GCA_907169655.1 Acomys percivali
GCTGTAGCATGCATTACATCTGCTTGCAACAGCAAGACAGCTGCCTCTCTGAACAGACACCAGCGTGGGAGAGGCCAACAGGTAACATTACAACCAGGCAACCTGCAACAACAGAAGCTTCCCAGCCTGAGAACACCCTGTGTCTGTGTGCAGGATGACATGATGCAATTTCCTGTAACCCTGGGCAGACATGAGGCAAGAATGAAGACAAACCCCATCCCAGGCATTTGGCTGAAAACAGGAGTTGGAGTTGGCAGGAGTGAGGGGACTACTAGGAGTTGTTCCTCACCCAGCACAGCCCTGTCCTTTCATTTTTCTCCTCCCAGTCAGCCTGCAAGAACCTCTTGCCCCTCCCCAACTTAGAAGCAAGTAAACATGGGCACAGGGCATCTAAATGTCTTGACCAAGGGGTTGCGTGTTGTTGACCTTGATCAAATGATTAGTCTCCGCTCTATCTCCACAGTATCAGATGAACACGTTCTCAGAGCTTCAGTGACCTCAAGGGAAGGAAGATCAGTGGTCCCCAGATTAAAGTTCATTTCCGTGGGAGCCCAAAGAGAATTTAGGCCCAATACCTAGCCCATACCACCACATGCAAGCCCCCAAGAAAGGTGGCCTGAGTCAACCATGACCCAAACTCAACCACTCTTATGGAAGGCCTTCTGTTGTTCTTGTTCTTGTCTGGGAATTTTATTCAAACATATAATGTGTGTAGGTCAAATCCAGTCCCAATTCCTGTGTATTATATGGATGTAGCACTTATCAATAATAAATTGGATGGCCTATAGCTTAGGCAGGAAATGGGAGGCGGAACATTTGTCAGGCAGAAAGAATTCTGGGATAGAGACAGGTGCGCCAGATTCAGCGACACATTGTGCCTAAGCTCAGGTAACCAGCCATATTGCAAATGTAAATGAGTATAAATGGGTTAAGTTATGAGCTAGTCAGAGGAGAGCCTAGCTATATGGCCTAGATATTTGTAAAATAATAATTGAGTCTCATGAGTCATTATCCCAGGAGCTTGGAGAAGGGAGGAAAACCCTGTTTCTACATCACTCTCCTCCAGTTCCACCCCATCCCCACAACACTTTTTGCTAGCACTGCCTGAATTTACAGGTGAAGCTGTGGGTCTGAGCTGGAAAAGGGGTTCATTGTTTAAAAGCAGAGAACTGCCCTTGTAGAGGAGCAGAGTTTGGGTGTCAGTACACGTGGTCAGGCAGCTCAGGATTGCCTGTACTTCCAACTCCGGAGGATCTGACACCCTCTTCTGGTCTCCACAGGCACTGCATCCCTGCAAGCAAACCCACACTCACACACAGACATATACGTAAGTTAGACAAAGGGAAGTTTTAAAAGAAGTGGGTCAGAGAGGTCCAGCTACCTGCCAAGGGAATACGCTGGCAAGCATGAATTTGAGTCAACACTGCTTGCTCTGCCCAGGAGGAGAGAGGACACGGGCATGTGGCATAGGATCCAGGGCACTGAGCTCTTTCATTGCTGGCTTATCCATGTTGAAGAAGACCATAAGATTAAGAAATGTGCCATTCTTTTTTTTTTTTAAGATTTATTTATTTATTATTATGTATACAGTGCTCTGCTTGCATGTACTCCTGCAAGCCAGAAGAGGGCGCCATATCACATTACAGATGGTTGTGAGCCACCATGTGGTAGCTGGGAATTGAACTCAGGACCTTTGAAAGAGCAGGCAGTGCTCTTAACCACTGAGCCATCTCTCCAGCCCCCATTCTTGTCTCTTTGCAATTCTCTACTCAGCCAACTCACTATGCGTAGTGAGAATCCAGCCACTGCTCTCTGTGCCATGCTGTGGTTTTAATAATTAGTATTAATTGTCAACCGGACAGGGATAGAGAGTCACTTAGGAGACAAGCTTCTAGGCAACGCCTGTGAGAAATTATGCAGATCAGCTTGAGTGGGAAGGCTCAGCTTGACTGTGGATGGTACCACGCCATGCATGCTCTCTCAGACTGAATGAAACTGAGAAGTTGACCTGATCACCGACAACAATCTCTCTGCATTTCCTGCCTGCAGATGCCTTGTGACTTCCCGCCATGGTGTGGACTGCACCCTTAAAATGTGACCCCAAACAAACCCTCTTTCCTTAAGTTGCTCTTGTCACATCAACAAGGAAAGAAACTTGCCTTTACACTGTAACGATGCCCCACCACCACTGCTCAGTCTGCTTCCACTCTTGCCCTCCTCCCAAAACGCACGCAGCAACCAGAATGGTTCTTACGAGAAGTTATCTGTTCATATTATTCATTTTCTCACCAGGGACAAGCCCAAGTCCTCCACAGAGCTTTGTGTGATCCAGAGGCCCACTTCCTCTCCAGCTTCATCTTCACATACTCTCTGCACTTTCTCTACTCCAGCCCTTTGCCGGGGCATAAAGTCCACCCCTGACTCTCTTGTATGAACCATCAGTGTCCCTTTACCCTCCTCCCGCTCCCAGCCCCGCTCGACTGTACTTCTGCCCATCTCCCCTGTCAAGGCAAGCTCTGTGAGAGAACGGAGGGACGGACTTTGTTGTTTTTGTTGCTTTATTTCAGTGTTTGCACAGAATAAGAGACAAACAAATATGTGTTGAATGAACACATAACTAAATCAACTTAAAAGATAGAAAAATCACATAGTGCAAATATGAGGTTCCCTCTTAACAAATACGCCTTTTTGTAAGTGTACAGAAATAAGGAGGAGAGAGACAGCTCCAAACTGCTTGTGTCTGATCCCTGGAGTCCATGTAAAGAAATCTAGATGTGGTGGCATGCCCTTCTGATGTCTGTACTCTACAGTGAACTGGGAAAATATCCCAAAAGCCCTTGTGTTGTAGAGTATGGGATACAAGATGCTCTCCAGCTGCCCAGTGCCTGACAGCGGCCAATAACTATTATTTCTGCTGATTTTTATGTCACATGACCTTCCTACATTGGTAAGAACACCTCCTTCTTGAAGCACAATCAACAGAAGCTTCCAGACCTTGTGTTTGCAGAAATGAGCTAACGAATAGAATCTTGTGACACACACACATACACACACACACACACATACACACACACACACACACACACACACACACACACACACACGCACACACAAACATGCACTCGTGCACACACAGTGGAAGACTGGCCTAGGTGCTGTTCCTCACATTGTTTTAATTTTTCATATCTAAGCTTGAAAATAATGCAGAATGTGGAGCTGTACTTGAATCAGGTGGGCAGGAAGAGCCTCCGTAGTTTTATCTCCAATGCCAGCTGCTGATGGCCCAGAGAAAGTCTGGAATCTGCTTTCCCCGATATGAAAACGATGAGTGCTTGGCTTGCACTGTGCTTAAATAGTATTGGGGCTTGACTGGCCATGGAAGAGGACAGATGCAGCTCATTTGTTGGAGGCAGGAAAGACCTCTGGTCCAGCACTTGGCATAGTAGTGATTCAGTTACTTCTGACGTAGACAGGCCCCTGGTGTTAGCCTTAATATTTAACCCAGGATCCCTGAGCTTGCTTTGTAACACTAAACACGCTTCCCTTATTCTGAGTCGGCTTTACTTGTCCATCACTGTCACCACCTCCTCAGCAGAAGGCAAATTGCAGAAACTCTCATAGTGTATAATCCTATTTAAGCAACTTGCTTGAGTGAGCATGCTTCTTTAGAGCTAGCACACTACTGCAGATGCTCTTTAAGCCACTGAAAGTGGTTAACTAGCTATTTAAGGGCTGTTATGACTTTGAATGAGCTGAGAGGGGTTTTTTTGTCATCTTTTTGTTCTTTTCTGTATTATTTGGAACTTCTAAAACTCCTGCAAACGATCTGTGGGAAAGAGAAATAAAAGAGCATTGTTCAACTTCGGAGAGAAAAATTCACTGACATCATTATTGCCAATTTTACCACCACCACCGTCATCACAAGGGTCAGAGAGTTATCACAGACCAGTCAAGCTGTGGGCAAGCCACCACATTTGTTTACAGACTCCTCTCCGGCCAGGGTTAGTGTCACCTGATGCTTTCCCCTGCTGAGCTGAGTTGGGAGAACCAAGAGTTGATCACTTGGTTTTCTAACTAAATGGTAGTTGAAGTTGTTTGTGGGTCAGTCATTGGCATCTCCAAATCCAAGGTTGATATGCAAGGTGGAGCAGCCTCTGGTCACCTCCTACTTCCACCTGGTGCACAGACAGGCTGACAGCTTTGTGCGGGCTAAACAGCTGATAGTCTGTCCCTGGATGTGGTTGGCCACGCTCCCAAGAGCTATCACAAAGGCTCTGGTCACTTCCAATCATCTGAACTAAAGCCAGTGGGTAGTGTTCAGCTCAAATCGGGGGGGGGGGGGGTGCTTCCTTTCTGTGCAGTCATTTATTTTTTTTTATTTTATTCGCAAAGCATCTGCTATTAGCCCTGAAATAAGCCAGAGATAATGTCTGCTTTCTGGGCACCTACCTTCAAATAAAGAAGTTGGATTAAAAAAAAAATACAGCAAGTCATCCAGAGTGGTGCTGCTGAGGAACCTGTGAGCCAGACGCTAAAGGAGTCTAATTCGAGGACTAACAGCAGGAAAAGATTGATGAACTTTTTGCATTTGGAAAGTTGCAAATATTCAGCAAAGACTTGGAAAGCCCAGAAATCCTAGGATGCCATCTAACTACTTGCAGAAAGACTTCTATCTCTGAACAATAGAGCCAATCAAGAGGTACATGGCTATGATGTTTAGGACACTGGGTCAGGAAGATCACCAGGTCTAGCCTCGGCTACATGGCAAATCTAAAAAAAAAAAACAAAACAAGAAGACAACAGAACAAGTAATAGGGAAAGAGCATATGCGGGCGCTCCGTAATGTTGAGGCTGAAACCTGAAGATCCCGGCACCAATCATGGAAATATGCTACATGCTCTCAGATGACATCTGAGAAGTGGAAGGCCCCTGAGGCAGGGAGAACAGCATCATGGCTGAAGCGGTGTTGCAGAGAAGGAATGTTGCAAGGCCAGAGTATAAAGAGCACTGGAATTGTTACTTGCTGTATTTTCCAGCATATAAAATGACTTTTTAACTCCTAAGGAATCTGTGCCAAAGTTGGGGGTCATCTTATATGCTGGGTACTTACCTGCAGCCTGCCTCGCATATCAGGTGCATGTAGTGGAGGGGGGTGCCTCGGCCTGTTCCCCATTCTGTTCCAGAAGTATGAAGCAGAGAGGAGCAAGCTGCACACACATCTTCCTGTACCTCAAGGAGGAGAATGTGAGTGTGAATTGGCTCTCCACCAGAACCCGCGCATTCAACTCGGAGGGCTGCAGGTATTCCTAAGTATGGAGTGTGCCTTAAAGGAGTAGTGTAGGCTGGCACTGGCTGTCTGCTGGCATTTAATAAAATCCTTGTCTATCTGTGCCCTACCTGCAAATAGACACATGCCTGAGTTTTCTGTACAGGGTGTGCATTGGATGAGGAGGGGTGGTCATATACTGCAAATACATTCCAAACTCTATATTTTAACTGGAAAAGTTAGGGTTGTCTTATACACTCAGTCACCTTTTATGCAAGAATACACAATAGTTCAAAGTTCAAACTATGAACTATGAAAATGTGTGCCTGTATATCAACCTATCTATATCTATGTCATCTTTCTATGCTGTATCTTCTGGAAGACTAGATGAATAAAGAGACAAAGATAGGTAGGTACATACATACATACATACATACATACATACACACACATACATACACACATACATACATACATACATACACACATACAGATAAACATACAGACAGAGTGATAGATAACCATAAACAAGTGATTGAAGAGATACAGTGATAGACAAATAACTAAGTATAGTGATACGGTGTTAAGTGACAGTAATTAGATGATGATAAATGGATAGAGTGATCGGTGATAATGAATAGATAATAAGCAGACAGATGGCAGATAAAGAAATAATAAATTAGATAGACAATTGATACATAGATACAGACAGACAGACAGGCAGATGAGCAGATACTATAATCATAAGTCTTGAGAACAGAATAAAGTCAGTCCATTCCCCTTACTGAATTGCCTGCTGCCCACTCCCCAGGAGCTAGGCTGAACCACTTCTGGAATATGCACTTCAGTTCTTACAGTACACTTCCTAACTAAAAAAATCTGAACTCTAAGTTGCTGGCTAATTGTGGGGATTAACTGAGTGTTTGAGAATCCCTCAAACCACACACTGAGCATCCTGTGAAACATTTAGTCCCTAACAAGAGATGAACTAATGCTAGCTGCTTCATAATTTAACCAAACAGCCTCAGGGTACATTGGGACACTACAACAGTAGACAGGCAGCCTGAGCCCAAACCACTAGCAGCTGGTTTGGGGAAGGTTTCCCGACTTCCCTGAACTTCAGATGCATCACTGTTCACTGTGCCTGCTTTTCAGAGATATTTATAGCTTCAGTGAGTTCATATACACACATGCATAAAATGGCATCACTAGCAGCTGAAATGGTCTTTCCCATGAAATGTGTGAGGAGCTGCCAGAATCAGACCCAAGATTTAGAAAAATCGCATTAGCGTGAGATTACCTTTTCAATGGTCCATAATTTCAGGACCCACGTGGGACTCCAAGAATCTGTGAGAAGCCACCGAAGCATAAGCTCTCTTCATTTTCCCAGAGCAAGCCCCACAGACCACACTATGAAAGCTTTGGAAGACTACATGTGCTGTTAAGATTCTGAAACTCGATTAAGATCAAAGCATCACAGGAACTGCTGAAGGAAACACGGCTGGGACAGGAGAGTGGCTTGTTCTTCGTTACAGCCGCAACAAGAGTTCATCAGCCTGACATGGATCATCAGTGTGATTCGTTACCTCATCTCAGTGCCTTAACGCAGCCTAGACGGAGAGCTGATGAGATCAAACGTCTCCCCACCCTCCACTTTAGTTCAAGGTCTAGGGAGTAAACCCAATTAGACTTACAGACTTGCATAAAAACACGAATCCCTGAGTTGGCAAGTGTCCACACGCAGGAACACCTGAAATTCCAGCATCAGCATCAGCATCAGGCTCCGGGAAGCAGACACCAGCTGAGGCATAAAGTGAGGGCATAAGAAACGGGACCTTTAAGTCCAGCCCTCCTGCATGGACCGCTCCGGTCTTACACCAATTCTGAGTGCAGTGGCTGAAATCCATTAAGCCTGGGTGCAAGTCCTTACGTGGCCCTTCCAGCTCTTTGACCTTGGAATTTCCACTGTGAACTTGTGAGAATACTAAGTGGCTTGGAGATCCACAGCTCCTGAGGGCAGCCTCTCACCTGTGGGTGCCAAATGCCCCCCACTTGCTGGAGACAGCTCCTCTGTGGTGTCTTCCTTCCCCACTCGGGTTCACACAATCACCCTGCCTCAGCTTCCTCTTGGGAACGGTCTGCCTCAGCGTCCACTTCCGGTGTCAGTGCTTCCTGGATGTGACCTGGGAAACTTGAGGCTCTCGTTCCCTCCGGACAATGTGCCTCCTTTTTCAAACCAATCACATCACAAGAGCTGTGTGAAGACAGAAATATCCACGTACTCCTAAAAGGACAAGGGCCCGAATTCTCACTTTAGACGCGTTGATCAAATGCCTCTGCAGCTGGGCAGTGCTGGGTGAAAAAGACTTCAGAACACAGAGATGGGGAGATGAGCCTCTACAGCTACTGTTATAAATTACCGTGAACAAAGTGACTGAAAAACGACAGAAATATGTCTTTACAGCTTAGGAGGCCAAGAAGCAAAACCTCTCTCTGGGCTGAATAGGGTCGCGCTCCTGACAAGACTGCTGTGGCTGAGGCTCTTCCCACCGCTTCTTGCGCTGGGGGCTGCTAGAGCCTCTCAGCTGCGGCATCCCTGGAGCTCCATGTTCTGTTGCCTCTTGACCTGTCTGACATGGCGTTTGCGGTTGTACTAAATAAAAGCTTACTGAATAACTCAGGAATTGTTCCTTCAAGACTCTTAATGATGGCTGCAAAGATCTTTTTCCCCCCAAATAAAGTCACACTTACAGGTTGGAAGTGTTCCGTACAGTGTGGCCTCCTTGTAGGCCATTACTCAGTCAACTTCAACGGGCAATGAGAGGCAACAGGGAAGGTGGGAATCCGTGCCTTTTAAACCCCAACTATGTGATACAACATTCTCGCTCCAAGAAAACTAAGTCATGAGGTAAATATCATAATTCCCATTATGTGCATGATGCAAGCATTCAAAATAAAAGAAGCAACTCATACTAACAGTAGCAGCATGTGTTTAAGTCACAGGTGGCATGTAACTGAAGGACCCCAGCCCTAAGGCATGCTACAGCACCCTCACCCTGCAACAAGATGACATATTCCTGCCTTTCCCAACTCAGCTCAGTGTCCAGGGGTCCTTCCTCCACACTGCAGGCAGGCCTATGTGCTCTTTAGCAAGAATCTGGCTTATTCTTGCTCTGGTGGTTGCTGATTTGTTTTCTGTATGTCCCAACATACCAGTTATTCTAAAGAGGCCACATATCATCTAGTGTGTACATAAACATATACGTCATATACACATACACATAGATATATATGTATACATATATATGTTCATGTCTTATGAAATGTGAAGACTCAGAAAGCCACCACTATGACAGAGAAGGTGTCAGAGGTAAGGTGTGATGGGAGGCCAGCAAAGACCCTAAAAGTGAGGTTTCTTAGGAGAGAAACAAATGCAAATAACAGATACTGTTAGAAAATAGGCCTGGTCTAGGGTGGACCTTCTTCTCAGCCCCTCGCGATCATTTTTATGACAACTATGTAAATGAGTTCCCCAAGTCTTGGGGACAAGATGGAAGTGACAGGCCATCCTCAGAATTTGTGTCCTAAAGACCTATCGTCTCTTGTCAGACCCTGCCTTCACTGGAAGTAACCAGATCCATCCTCCATCCCTCATATCAAACTAGGTTTAACTTCTTTCCCCCTTGACAATCATGCCCGTTCTTTCCGGTGTCTGATTCTGTACCTTGTCATCCAACACTCCCCTCAATGATCCTCAGAGACCCTGAACTCAGAAGAAGCCAGAAGAAAAAGCCAGCCAGCTAACAGCAGTCCCATCCCCAAAGCCAGCTCAATCTATCACTCTGCAAACAGAAACACATCGTTAATTATGTCTGTTAACTCAGCACAGGGCAGGGCGAGGACTGGGCAGCAGAGAATCTAGAGCTCCAAGCAGCAGGCCTTTTCAAGCTGCGCATCAATGCCACAGGAGCCCTTAATTCCATCCGTCACCTGCTAGGCAGCTGTCAGGCCCTTGATTGAGCTATAGCAGCCGACACCATGCGTTTAGGAGAAATTGTCAGGTTTCTGTGCTTTGATTTCAAAGTGTACTCATGTCTAAAAGAAAAGCAAAGGATTCCTCCTAAGGTAAAGGTTTGAGTGACTGGGCTGGGGAAAGAGAATTTATTCCTGTTATGTATTTCTGCATGACTATAATGGCTCGTTTACCAGACATGGCATTGTGTGTGTAGTGCTGTGCCCAACCTTGTCCTCTAGTTCGAGAGGAAAAAGAAACCCATCTGGATATGGTGTTCCACATCTCTAATCACTGCGCTTGAGAAGCTGAGGCAGGAGGATTTCCACACTCTTAAAGGCCATACTGGATTCATGAGGAATTGCACATCAACCAGTACTACAGAATAAGACTCTGTCTCAATAATTAATAATAATAATCCCTTGTCAATAGTATTGTAAGGTTATAGTCACAAGCCAGTCTTGTCGGTGGCTGTCTTAATTTAGCTAAGCAAGTAATGCATGCTCAGTAAATACTCAGAGGAAGGATGAAGAATGAATGAAACCAGGCAGATAGCCTGTCTTTCTCTTCCTGGCCATCCTTGTCCTGTGGCGTGCTTCCTGGGAAGGCCTGAATGAACATCTACTCGCCATAGTTATGGAACTGATGGCAAAACAAAGTAAAGACAGAGCCAAATCCAACTTGAACCAGTGAACTTACTGGGGCTGCTTAGGGAAGTATGGGTCCGCAGGTGCTTACAGGAACATGAATAACCAATAGCAGTTGCGTCATACAAGCTCTGACCGGCATGAGCAACAGCTCATAAAAGCTGGAGCCCTGGAGCTCTCTGCAGAACTTGGAGGCAGCCTGACAGGTAGGAATGTCTATTCATGGCAGTCCTCACTGTTGATATAACGTTTGGGAAAGGAAGGACCTTGAGCATCTTGTAAACATGAGGGATTCTCTTGAGAGTCTTTTACCTAAGGAGTCTGTTCCCTCAAGAACTTCCTGGATCTTAGCTTCCCTGCAGGTGGAATTCTGAAGAGAATGTAATCTTGCCTTAGTCTGGGCCCAAGGTGAAAACAGTCTTGGGATGCTTGACCCCACTGAGACTTGGTCTCTACAAACTGGGAAACATCTTAGTATAGACTGAGAGAAAGAGAAAGGATCAGCCCAAGACAAAAGACAGGGACTGGCGATTCTGGCTGGAGTATTGTATTACAAAAAACGACCATTGATTGGGAAGAGGAAGTGGGGAAATTGAAGTGAAGATCAGAGGTCCCTGTCCACAGCACAGTTTCAGGATTGGTGGCGAAGGCAGTGTCAGTGTATACCTCCAAGTTCGGTCCTCAGACCACGCGGCTGATCTGCTAGACTCCTGAGAATTACGGCAGGGGAATTGCCCCCGTGGAACTGATACCCAGAAGGTTTCATTCTTGTTCTCTTTAATCGCCTTTCCCTCCTATTTAGGGTAGTTGGGTTGTAAGGGAGGTACATGCCTTTAATAAATCCCTAATAAAGCAGAATTGTTAAGGAATCGGAGCCAAGATGGAAATGTTTCCACTGCTACAAGCATCTTTCTTCACCTATAGCATCTTCCCCATCTTTGGATGTAGAACCTTCTACTGTAGGTGGGAGATGCCAAATGCCCAGGTGTGCCCACTTGGAATGGAATTGAAACTGTGAGCACTAAAATATGCTGGCAGCTTCTTCCAGCATCCCTGAACATGAGGGACCACTGAGGTAGCAGTACAACTGTGTCCAGGGCAATGTTCTAGAGTGGTCTACTTTGGGGGGCAATGTCTGTTTTATACTTAAAGATTAAAGCAATGATAGATAGAAGGTATCAGGCTGCAGATATTATGTTATACAGAGCTTATTAAATGAACATGGGGGAAGAAGGGAAAAGGGGAAAGGGGAAAGGGGTGCCCCAGAGAGAGAGAGTAAAGAGGGGAGGGTAGAAGAGATAGACGAGAGGAAGTAGAGAGAGATGGGTAGAGAGAGGGGTAGAGAGAGAGAGAGAGTGAGAGAGAGACCAAATGGAGGTTTGTCCTTTTATATGCCCCTGGGCAGGGTCATGCCCCTGTGGTAGGTAAGTGATGACAATGGCATCATGGGTAGGCAGATTGAAGTAGAATCCTAACATTCCTACCTTTTCCTATAAATAAAAAAATGAAGAACATTGGATTGTTTTTATGTAAGGCAAGTTAAAGTATATAAATGTAGGTTCATTGGAAGCAGCTTTTGGCTGCCATGTAAAGGGAGAAAAGAGATAGAAAAAAAGCAATAGCAACAAATTATATAGTAAAGGGGAAGGAAAAGCTCTGCCCTGAAATTTTAAGGTAGAGACCAGGCTGTGTCAGCCATGTCCTGCAACAGATAGGGACCGAGGAGTGCTGGGAGAACCCGGAGCTGTTTGTCCCAGGCCTGGAGCACAGCCTTTCAGCCACTTGCAAATGGATAAGGGGGCAAAGTAATTGTCTTAACTACTTCCTGCTGCAATAGGGGTTTAAAAGGCTGAAATGTTGGCCAGGTTCTGGAAGAACAAGCTGTTGCATTTGTTGTCCGGGGTCTGAGAACATCTGTAGCTGGGAAGGGCAATGCAGGTCCAGCTAGGAGGAACAATGCAGGTCCAGCTGGCACTTGTGGGTAGCTGCTTTGACAATGTCCCAGATGTAGGAAGTCTGGCAGGATACTGGAATATATATGTGGGCAGAAGATAAAGTTATAGTAGGTTAGGGAGAAAATTCCCTTTAGGTGTGCTTTTGAGACTCCTGGGAGAGCAAAGAGAAAAGGCTTGAGACAATACTGACAATTGGTGAACATTTTGGGAGAGCAAAGAAAAGGTCTGAAACTTCTTTCATTTTACCCTAGGAAAGGCTTGAACATGGTAGAGCAAAGAAAAGATCTAGATATGGGAGCTTCCTTCCATTTTACCCAATTGCTGGAAATAATTAAAACAGTTTAGTTTTGCATTTGTCCAAGTTTGGTTGCAGAGGCAAGTAAGCTTAGAAGCCCTTAATGTGGGCATAGGGATTTGAGATTCTCAGAAAGCATCCCAAAGGTGTGTTAGGAGGAACGGATGGATGACTAGAGGTTTCCCATGGGGAGGTGATGCCATTAACCCATTAGGGTGTCCTCAAAAATGGATAGTGACCCAAGGAACAGGTACAGACTGGTTAGTAGCTCGTCAGCACTAACCAGCAACCAACAGTGTAGCTCAACAGATGAGCTAGCATCAAGTCAGCAGCTCCCTGGTGCACCAGGATTTCCAATCAGACAGTGGCTGCTGCAGAGCAGCAGAAAAAGCTACATCAGAAAACTCACCTGATGGGGATGAGCCTAGTTGGAGGTCAGCAAAGAGGTTGGGTACCTACCAGTGAAGCAGAGAGGTGTCAGTAGTCTCTTGGACAAAGAGAAGCATTTGTGTGACTAAGAAGAGGGGATTTAGCTGGTGTTGGGTGCAGAAAGGTGACAACCAGTAGTTAGGGAGAAGGGAGTCCCAACACCAGTTAAAAGGGGGAGGAATCCCACCCTTTGAGATATGCAATAGGTGAGAAATTTAGGGAGTGGATTACAATGCTTTTCTGGACTCCATTTGACCTGAGAGATGGAGTTCCTATAGCTTACAAGAATCCTGTTAAGTCCATAAAGGGACATAAAATTAGCATCATCTAACATACACTGTTAGACATGTACACACTGTAGGAAAAGGCAGTGGACATGAAGTATAGGGGAAGCTTGGGGGGAAAGCTTTGTGTTAAAAGCATAAATACTCTGAGGTAAGCTTGGAAAGGCAGAAGCATTTTTGGCCTCGTGGAACAGTAACAAAAGGAAATTTAAAATCTTGGAACTATGGTAGGATTGAATAGAGGGATGATTTACCATAATCAGATTAGTAAATTAGAGCTCCATTGATCAGTCTCAATACGCTAAACCTTAAATACAACAATAGCATAGCAACAGCATAGCAACAACAAGAAACAAAGCATCTTTTAGACGTGTTGACCTTCACAACTTGCGTTTACCAACTTAAGACACGTTTTAAAACACCTTCTTGGAAGCTTTTAGCAATAGATGAAATTGACAGTTAAAGTTTGGTCTGTGGCATATGAAGAGGGCTGGGAAGGTACCTGAAGTCTCCCACGACAGAAGCTGGCCACGTGACTACGTAACCCAAGTATGAGTTTAAAACAGTCCTATAGCATTACCCTGCTTGGCGAGGCTGCTGAATTTAAGAGCCATCTGTATACTCCACCAGGTGAAGGAGCTTGAAGACTGGAAAAGTCTACAGCTCTTGTGCTGGTTGAACCTCCAGTGACTAGGCACAGAGGACAAGCCTGCGTGTGAGCAGTGACATCCATAGGCCAAATTTGCCAGCAGACTAGGCTGTGGGATCAGTGTCCCATTCTGGCTGCAGCAGCTGTGAAACTGGTGTCTCCTTTTGGCTGCATCTGAAACAGGTCCCTGGCAGAGCTGGCTCAGGCTGGACCCCAGCAGGAAAGGGCATGCAGATCTCTCTATTTTTCCTTGGGCAGTGGTTAAGGCCTGGAGCAGTTTGTTGTAACTGAGCCTGTCGGGAAGACCCTCTCAGGTTTTTAAGGATTTTACCGATCCTTATATGGGGCTCAGGACACATCCTCAGCCTTTTAATTAAAATGGCAACAAGACCACAGTTTTGTCTATCTTAAGAATATTTAAATAGACAACTCTGTTCATAGTTTATCTTAATACTTAAAGGCTAAGACTTTAGGTTTTATCTCTGTTAAGTTGGAACGTTAATAACACAAGTACAACCCAAAAGGAGCCAAATAATTTTGTATGACCAATAACTTTACATTTAGAATTTTAGGATAATTTGGTTTAAGGCAATGATTTAAAATTTAATATTGTAAACAAGTGAATGTTAATACAGTAGAACATTATAGAATAACTTTAAAAACCATATCAAACCCATTAGCCAGGAAGCTTATAGTTGAATCCAGGTTAGCTGATGACAGAAGAAACAGCATTTATCTTGTTAATTTGAATAGACCTTTATAACTTTGAAATAGAAAACATTTAGAACCCAGGGTACAATACAGACTTGGTACAGTTGTCAGTCACTGGTCACTGTGTGGAGGTTAACTCCGCCCATAGCCCATAGCCTTCCTTAGGCTGCCCTTTGGCAGACACACTGAATCTCTCAGCGTACCTGAGAAGGAGGAGGGGCTGGGGCTGCGGTAGGAAGCAGGGGGTCATTTGGCCAGACGCAGGGGGGAAAGGGTACCTTTAACATGGCAGCTACTGAGCAGCGGTAAATTTAAAAGCAAGATGCTGTAATAACGCAGGGTAGGTGAACTCAGCAGAGACAGGGAAGTGGCACTGCTGCAGGCCCTCTCCATCCCAGCTCCTCGTGATGCGTGGTCCATTTGACAGGAACAAGATGAATAGAGCTGCCCCCCGGGGGGAGGGACTGGGAGGGGTGCTGTGGAACAGCGGCTGGCGGGACAATAGGGCCAGAAATTCAATGCAGCTGGGTTGCGGCCAGGTCAGCGTATATGGCTAGTGGAACGAACCTGGCCAGCGGGCAGGGAGCCACGAGGGGTAGGAGACCATCTGAGACAATAAGCACGTATTCCGGGGGACTTGAAGCCCAGTCAGAGGAAAGATGTGCGCCTAAACCCAGAGAAGTCCGCAGCTGATGGGAATGCTTAGCAAAAATCGGAGGGGTAAAGGTTGAGACCCACAGGTAGCTTACCAAGAATATAGCAGGCAGCGCAGGTGGGGGGAGGGATGTGTAGCCATGGGGACAGCAGCGAAGAGACTCCTGCTTTCCAGTCCCAAGAGAGAGCGGAGAAGCAATTTGTCTCAGCTCTTAGAATCGCGGTCTGAAGGCAGTGACGGGTTTAGCTGGGAATAAATGGAGATACAGAATGAAGTTTGGACCACAAGGAAGTGAGTTCAGTAGAAATGAGTCCAGACTCAAGACAGTTCTGAAAGAGCCTTCCCAGTACGAGCCACCAATTATATATTTATTCTAGCAATGATACATGGTACCAGGCAGCAGATATTATGTTATACAGAGTTTATTAAATGAGCATGGCAGAGAAGGAAAAGGGGGAAGGGGTACCCCAGAGAGAGAGAGTAAAGCCGGGGGGGGGGAGAAAAGATAGAGGAGAGGAGAGAGAGGGAGAGAGAGAGAGAGAAACCACATGGAGGTTTGTCC
>OU015755.1:54802083-54814372 GCA_907169655.1 Acomys percivali
TCATGTTCATAGCAGCCTTATTCATAATAGCCAGATCATGGAAACAGCCTAAATGTCCCTCAGTAGAAGAATGGATAAAGAAACTGTGGTACATATACACTATTGAATACTACTCAGCTATTAAAAACAAGGAATTCCCGAAATTTGTGGATAAATGGATTGAGCTAGAAATGATCATAATGAGTGAGTTAACCCAGAAGCAGAAAGATTCAAATGGTATATACTCACTTATATCTGCATACTAGCCCAATGGGCATGTCCCACGAAAGCCTTCCCTTACCAGGAAACTGGGACAGAGGGGAGGACATCCTATTGGGACTCTAGATGAGAGAACCATGTGAGAATAGCAATGTAGAAGGATCCAGAGGGTCCTAGAAACCTACAAGTAGAACATTATGATAGGCAGATTTGGGCCAAGGGGTCCCGCTCAAACTAAGGCACTAGCCAAGGACAATGCAGGCGGTAAAACTTAAACCCCTACCCAGATCTAGTCCATGGACAGGACAGTCTCCACACTTGAGTGGAGAGAGGGATATGACTTTCTCATGTACTCTGGTGCCTCACATTTGACTATGTCCCCTGGAGGAGGAGACCTAGTGGCACTCAGAGGAAGGACAGCAGGTCACCAAGAAGAGACTTGATACCCTATGAGCATATACAGGGGGAGGTAATCCCTCTGAGGAACAGTCATAGGGGAAGGGAATAAGGGAAAAATGGGAGGGAGGGGAGAATGGGGGGATACAAGGGATGGGATAACCATAGAGATGTAACAAGAATAAATTAATAAAAAAAATAAAAAATAAAAAATAAAAATAAAAAAGAAGTTTATATATAGATGCAAAATAAGTTTAATTCTAGATACAGTGGTATATAATTCAAATGTAAGATTATTCTTTAAGCACACACGTACCATACACACACACACACACACACACACACACACATATATATATATATACTTCTACTCTAATATGCGGTATTATACCTGTATAACTCAATTATAATACAAGGTTTACTTCCAATACTTTGAAAGTTCTATTGCAGGATGTTTAGGATAAATAAGTTATATAAGTTAATTGCTAGTTGATCAAATCATGGTAATGTCAATTATAAATCTATTTTTATCAGAAGAACATGCATCTTAGGTGCAGCAGATAGACATGATTCTATAGAAAGATAAGGTAGGATAGCTAGATAAGGCCTTCAGAGACATGCAGAATATAGCATTTAAAAATGTTTTTATTATTTTAAAGATTCACTGACAATGAGACAAATTAACACCTGGCAACAACCAGCCTATCTCAAAGAGGATGATGAGTGTCAAAGAGCCTCCTTATGGAGATAGCGTCAAATGTGGCAAATAAGCCACTGAGGAAAATGTTCTTGTTTCTACCACAGACAGAATTCTGCCTAAAAGGGGCAAGCTTGGATGCAGGCAGAGTCGATGGCCAAACTCTGCCAAGACAGGGTAAGCAAGCCCTCAATAGTTTCTGCCTCGCAAATATATCTGTCGGATATATTGGGCCAGAAGGTTGAAGAAGATGCTCCAACATTATAGGGAGTTTTGGGTTACTATTCAGGGAGCAAACTGTCTCTGTCATCTTCTCATTTGGAAAGCTACTAACTTGCACTCCTGGCTTACTCAGATAATCAAGTCTATTCTTTCTCAAGTCTCTAATGGAGTTGAAGACCAGGTAACTTAGTTTTACAATGAAGCTTATTTGTTTAGGGGTTAAGGTGCTTTTATTGTATATATGTGTAAAAGTATAAATGTATATGTAAAAAATTAAAATTAAAAAATATGAAAAAAAAAACCTCACAGTATACAGGAGAGTCTTACCCTTCACAATGTGTGGTGTGCAATTTTGAAAATAGGATAACAATTCACTTAAAATAATCCATAACTAATTTCTTTGAAGCATAATTGTGGATTTCATATAATGTAGCCTTGAATGAACTTATAGTTGGTAGATGACACCAACAACTCAAACTATCTTCGTTTACTATTGCTGACTACTGTACATTTTATGGAGTTATTATATATTTGTGTGCTGGAGTCATGAAAAAAAGATATAGAAATGCTAATGATTTGATCATTACACATTTAATGCACATATTTCCTCATCAGACTGCATCCTATAAATAAAGGGCTATACACACACACACACACACACACACACACACACACACACATATATATATATATATATATATAGAGAGAGAGAGAGAGAGAGAGAGAGAGAGAGAGAGAGAGTCTCCTTCAGTGGAGTGTGTAGAGGGATTCCATCGGTGACAATTTTTGGCCCCAACATAAAATTTTTATTAATTATTTGGAAATTCTATACAATGTACCCCATCACACCTGCTTCCCATTCCTCCCAGATCCACTCTCCAACTCTTGAGCACCAAATCCCAAATCAGAAAAAAACAACAAGAAACACACCAAGTCCAATTTGTGTTGCCCATGGTCTAACTCTTAGTGACCAGCCCCTTAAAGAAAATTGAATTCTTCCCTACTCTACACCCCTGCCAGGAGCCATCAACTGTGAAGAGCTACACTTCTGAAACCTTATCATGATATTTAAGGACTCTTCAGTAGCTTCCTGACTGGATTGTTTCTTCTGAGGGAGAGGGGTTGTCACAGAAGCCTTCACTGTCTCTCATTCTCAGTTACAAGTCTTCAGTCATTGATAGCACTACAAAGGCAGCTTCCTTGCCTCTAGCAGCCATCAGCAGCAGGGACCATGGGCTTCTACATGGTTTATGTTGGCTGCTTGGATCACAGACACATCCGCCTGTTCCCTGGAGGCAGCAGGAGCATTGGACATCAACATGGCTTCCTGTGGCAGCACAGAACACAGACACCAAAAACCTCAAAATATCTGTTGGATGAATCAAGCATTCACTGGCTGTAGAAATAACTGAAGCTGAGATCTATGCACAGAAGAGGAAGGAAGCCAGTGTCTCCACATGACATGCCACAGGAAGAAACTAAGGCAGGCGGTATATTTGACTTTGTTTTAATTCCCAGAGCAATATGCTTTTGAGGAGCAAGAAAAGTAGAACTAAAAGAATGCAGGATGAACTCCATAGCCAAACACACACATGTACATTGATATATGCCTGAAATATGTTCTTGCTTTGTTTCTGGGACTGTGCCATTCACAATGGGGCTTGTTAAAACCCAGGAGCCACACAGATCTGTCTTCAAACTCTTGCTCCGTCATCAACACTCTGTGTGTTATAGCTGCTCCTATTTTCATATTTCATATTTCTTAGTCTCACATTCCCCATCAACTCACTTTGCCTGTCCACACTGCTTGCTTATAGAAATCTCAGTCAGTGACCCTTAGGCCAGGATATTTTAAGAGTAATCCAAGAATCAGCCTTCAAGCTGACAAACCGGAAGGACACTGAGCATCCTGCCCCAGCTTGTAGGTACATGCCAGAACAGGACCCCAGTTCTGCTACATCTGAGTATACTTGTGAGCATACCATCAAGGACCTGTTGAAGGCTCACATCGCCCTATGCTTTGAAGACAGAAATGGCACACATCAGCTTGCACCTGCTCCAAGTGAATAAAGACGCATGGTAGACTTGGACCACTTGTTTATCCCATTGAGAGTGAGAGTATCTGCCTAATGTAATTTGTTTGGCAGCCTCCCAGCAGGATATGCCAAGACTCCATGAACATTAAGTGTATTAATGTCCCCCCTTGGAGATGTTCACTTTTAACCAATGTTCAATTCTTCGGCTGCAAGCTCTGGCCAGGAAATCTGTCCCTGCAGCAGAGGGAAAGCATCCAACTGTACAGCTGAGCAGAACCTCATGAATAATTTTAATTTCTTCAACAAAAGAGAAACAAAAGGATTTGGTCAGTGTCATCGCTTGGCGACTACACACTAAGGCTCTTTGAACCAATTGTTCTGACCTGACAGAGGAGAACACCCGGTCCAGGAAGGATGATGTTGAATGATTTATGTCTGTGGACAACAGGCACTGATGGTGAGGACAGGTCAGGAAGGAAATCCAATTGCAAACTTCTAATTAATATATGTTTTATTTATGCATATGAGTCCTGAAATATTCATGGAGGCAAGGGAATGCATAATTGATGTGCCCCATAGAAAATGTGTTTATGGTGCGTGTACAGAGGGCACTGAATGTCTTCTGTCAAAGACGTAAGAAGGATCCTGCAGCTTCCAGAAGCTTGGAGTGCTCAGTGCTACTGGAAGTCTTGGCATCTCTGTGCAGTCTGGCAGCTGGCATCCCAGGATGTTCTTTGTAGCACCATGTCTCTGGGATGTGCATACCTTTCCTTTGGGGGAGAAACAAAGCAAAGAGGACTCATATATCAATGGAGCACATCTAACACGGAGCAGACACGTTTCCAGGGTTACTTCATTTCATCTTCCTGACAATAACCATCCCATTATTTTCTTATCTATGTATGAGGAATCAGGATGCAGAAAGATGGAGTGGTCAGAGGTCATGCAATGAGGGCGTGGGGAGCTAGAGTTTTAAAACATTATTCTTTTTATTTTCTGAAATATCACAGAAATAGTTGCCACAGGGACCATTTATGAATGCCTAAGGTAGTAAGCGATGGAAGGTGGGGAAGAGGCACTCTCCTGGAGCATTATTCAGAGAAATCGTACCAAAGCTATTCAATTGCTGCGACTCAGTTTTCTCTTCTGTGACATTGGGGTGATCATCATCTCTCCCTCCATAAAACTGTTAGAGTTGAGAGAAAAAGAGAAAATTCAGCATTTGTGTAGGGCTTTGGGAATAGCTTAACGGTTAAAGCACTTGCTGAGCAAGCATGAGAACCGCACTTCCGATGCCTACAATCCACATAAAGGCTGTGACTGTGCTGCGGTACACCTGTAAGTTACAGCCACTGAAGGCAGAGACAGGACACTCCCTGAGCAAGGTGGCTAGCAAGGCCAGCCATGTCTTTAGCTTTGGGGTGACTGGGAGAACTGTCTCAGTGAGTAAGAGTGAAGAATGACTAGAGATGATTCCAGACATGAACCTCAGGCCTACACATGTACACATGCACCCACAATACAACTGTGCCCACACGCATACAAACATGCGTGCATGCACATGCACATGTGCGCGCGCACACACACACACACACTCATGCCAGACAGGAAGACCATGATGGACCAAAGTACAGACCAATGTCCAGTTTGGTGAACTAATGACTCTTATTGGAGTTACTTACAGGAGCAAAAAATTACTTAAAGATGGCTGCATCACCAAAGCCCACCCTAGCAAGTGTGATTGCTCACAAAGCTGAGAGCCTGAGCACACTGCACAGCCTGCAGGCAGCTCAGCAGGTTGGGGAGTGTCCCTTCCAAATGACTGGGTTGGTGGAAACCTCCTCCAGGTGGCTCTTCCGGCTTCTGCTTCTTTTAGGCAGCTGGTTTGATCTCACCAGCTTCTTTGCAGCTTGGCTTTCTGAAAGCGACCCTCAGCAGTTTGGCTTGTTTACCCCTGCAGGGAGGGGCCTAGTGAATCTGGTCAGTTTCAAGGACTTCCTAAAGCTATTTCCAACTGTTTACTGTTACTGTTATTTTTATAAAACAGTGTTTCTTGGTTTCTCTCTTAACCCAGCTATCATATAAATAATTGAGGCTCTTTTATATTTCTTTAAAAATAAGCTTTACAACATAATCTCAAGCAGTGTAAGTCTGTTCTTAACCCTCTATGTTATCCTGACTCCACTTTTGCTAAAAATCTCCAAGTTACTTGCTTTTTAGTTTTCCCATTGCTTCATCTGGATCTTTTTTCATCTCTCCTGCACCTCTGCCTGTGGCTGAAACTCCTGGCTGAATCGTCTGTTTCCTCTTCTAACTCCTCCTCCCCTGGCTTGCAGGAAGTCCAGCCCTATTCTCTCCTCTGTTCAAGGATTGGCTGTAAGCTGCTTTATTGACATATCAGGGGACAACTAGAGAGCAGTGATTATACAACATTGAGACAGGAGATTATCATAACAAGGACTGCAGCCAGTTATGAGGGATATAGACATCAGCATTTGAATTACACGATAACCTTATGCCTACACTTCCTGCAGGATGGAATGTTTCAATCTCCAGGAAACTGTTATGAAAGAGGTGATGATTACACCACAAGTTAGTAATTGCACATTTACCAAATTTACCAGAGACATACAGGACACAGAGAAACTCTTAGAGAGAGTAATATTGGCTTCCTGAAGGGGTTGATTCTGTGTATGTGTGTGCATGAATATGTGGACGTCAAAGGGCTACATTGAGTGTCTTCCTGACTGTCTCTCCATTTTACTTTTTGAAATAAGGTCTTCTAAGTCCTGCCTTTCCCACCGGGACCCAAGCACTGGGATTACAGGAGACACTAATGCCTGGCTTTTTCAGATAGGTTCTGGGAGCTAGAACTCACTTCTTATACTTGTGTGGCAAGCACCTTACTGACTGGCCCACGTTCCCCATCCACAAAGTGACTTAAGTTTAGGTTTTGGAAGGTAAATTCATGGAAAAGTTAAAGAAAAAGGATGTTACAGGTGGGGTTACAGCCTGTGCAAAAGCCTGAAGATGTGTCCCAGGAAGAAAACAAATGTTAGTGTTGTCTGTGTCAATCAGACAGAGCAGATAAAGAAAATCTATATATTTTGAAAAGGGATTTATTAGAATGGCTTAAGGTCTGGCAAACACAGCAATGGCTGTCCCCTGATGGAAAGGCCAAGAATCTGATAGCTGTTCAGTCCATGAGACTGGATGTTTCTCAGCTGGTTTTCAGTATACATTGGAATCCTAAAGAAGTAAGTTCTAACACCGAGGAATGAATAATGCCTCAGCAGCTGGGCAGATGAACATGCCCAGTGAGAGTAAAACCAAGCAGACAAAAAGCTAAAACTTCCCTTATATCCTTTTATGTTGGCTAACACCAAAAGCCATGGCCCAAATTTAGGACAGATCTTCATCCATCAAATGATCCAATCAAGAGTAATGCCCCACAAATGTGCCCAGCTGCATGGGTTTTAATTGATTTAAGATATGGTCAAGTTGTCAACCAAGATTAGCCATCACATAGTCCAAGCTGAGACTCCACTGCTCACTCAGGAATGGAGGAGTGGGAAGGAAGGAGGAGGTCTAGACAGCAAGAGTCCTTCTCTCAGGTGAAGTGTGGTCCCTTTGCTGTCTGCAGAGCACCCTGCGCAGCTCGGTTGATCAGCACTGTCTCCACTCTTGGGAGGAGGGCCTGGCTTTTCCTCAGGTTTTGGCTTTTTCATGAAGCACCTCATATTTGGAGCTCAGAATGAGTCAGATGAGTTTCCCAAACTTTATTTAAAATAAAAGTACCTACATCTCTCCACCCTTACCCCATTACACAAGCTCAAGTTTCCAACTTCTCTCATCTAGGTATCTACAAAATCCTCTTAACCAAATCCACTTTCCAATGTCCAGTTCCTCCTCTCTCTCCTTCATAGCCACATGGGGTCTTTGTATCCCACAACCCTTATTACCCAGTGCACTACAAACCTAAAGAGGTCTGCAGTCCCTACAACAGAGGCCAAATCCTCAAAGACGCGCAACAATTCAGACTCTGTCTGTGAGCTCAATCGTATTCTGGACACACCGGCCCCTCCCTCTGTGAGCGCAATCATATTCTGGACACACCGGCCCCTCCCTCCAGCCACTCTGACCTCCTTCTCCTTCTGTCCACCACAGACCTCCCTCCACACAGTACTCACTGCTGTTCTCTTTGCCCAGGAAGACCTGTCTGGCTTCGGGTTAAGTTTCTCTCAGTGTTCAGAGCTCAACTTAAATGCAATGTCTTTAGGGAAACTTCTTGCTTAAATTCCCTACTGTGTTGATCCATCTTCACTGTTCCCACATCAGGGTGTGTCTTTGAGAGTACCTAGAGATAACCAAGGAGACAGCATTCAGTAAGTGTGGGGGCCTGGGTGGAATAAAGGAGAAGGATGAAGAGCCAGGAGCACAGCATTATCTCTAGCTCCTGGGTGCTGTGGTCTGAGCTGCTTGCCTCCATCACTGCCGACTTCAGCCATTAGACAACATACATTTTCTTCCACTATATTCCCAACAGGCATCTGTGACAGCGACAGCACAGCTAATGTACCAGTTACAATTGTTTCTATCCATGAAGGTAGAAGACACATCAGGTTTGTCCCAGCCCATAAGATGCCAATTACTGGCACAGTGCCTGACACACAGTAAGCAGTCAGTATTGAATTGGATGAATGATGCATTTATAGTATCCTAACTCATGTATCCAATCAGTCACACTTTTATTGACTTGAAAAATTGTATTGCATAATTTTTTTAAAAAATACATTGTTGTAGTTGTGGTTCCTTCTTCTATCATGAAACACCATAACCAAAAGCAATTTGAGGGAGGGAGGGTTTACTTCAGCTTACTGTTGTAGCCCATCATGAAGTCAGGACAGGAATTCAAGGCAAGAATCTGGAAGCAGGAACTAAAGCAGAGACCAGGGAGGAGTGCTGCTTACTGACCTAGTCCCCAAGGCTTGCTGAGCTTGCTTTGTTATAGCACCCGGGACCACATGCCAAGAGTGTCACTGGATCCTTCCGTACCGCCTCATTCATTAATCACAGTCTTGCATGTGGGCCAATCGTATGGAGGCATTTTCTCAAGTCTGATTTGAAAGGAGAATCTTTGACTCCATTTGGAGCTTGGTCTCCATTATAGACCAGATCTGACCTAGGCCTGACCCTGAGAAGTCATCAGTTCCAGGAATAAACCATAGAGGGACAGCCAATCATGGAAAAGGGCATCTAGGAGATAAACATGGCGGTTTCTTATCTTAAGACTGCCCAGCTGCACTTGACACCCTTGGTTCATCTTGTGGTTAAACTTTCACGACACAAGAATGCGGTCTGGTGGCCACCTGGGCCCCGAGCCAATCAGAGACCGACCCATGGCTCTGCCCTGCTGCCCTCCAGTCAGGTTAAAGGTTACCTAACCCTTACTGGAATGCCCCCTTTCTGCCATTAAAAGGAGCCTGCAAGTCCCACTCAGGGTTGCCATTTTGTAAAGTGGCTGAGCCCTGCCTGCCAGAATTGTGCTTTCTTGAAATAAACGTATTCTTGATGATTGCACGTGTGAGGTGTGGTCTTCATGTGGCGATTTCAGATGGAACAGGTGCACCTTCCCCAGATATCTCTAGGTTTATAGCAAGTTGACAAAAAACCAACCGGCACATCTATTTTTATTACTTCCTTGACCCTTTCCTTCATGCTTTGATCATAGTCACTCTCCTCCCCCCCCCCCCCCCCCCCCCCCTGTACACAAATCCATCTCAGCTTCCCTCTGGCCAAACTTCTTGTTCTTTTCCCCCCCAATCAAGGCCAGTTTGTACTACCCAAATATTCATGGCTGTATTGCCTTCTGCTGGAATGTGCTTGGATTCCTCCTTTCTTTCTGAAGACCAAAGAAATACTATACCTTCAAAGACCCTCCAACTTCAATTGTGTCCTTTACTTTTCCCCCCTACTCAATCAAAATTCTCACTCCTGGAGAGAAACACTGAATAAGGGTTTTCCTCCACCCGCCCCCACCACCCCACTGTCACGTTACGTGCTAGACATTGTTGCATTTCCTATGTATTAGAAGGCCAAACACAGACCTAATCCTTGAGAGCACTTGCTGGTACACGGACATAGTGGGGCCCATCCTCTATCAGAGAAGTAAACCGTTCAGTAAGCTGGTACATGTTACAGAAGCAAGAAACGCTACTGTGGGGTGAGGTGGAAGATCCCCAGACCGGGAATGTGTCTGTGGTATGAAAGAGGGTAGGAGGTCAGTTTTAAAGTGAGAGTGACAGTGAGGTTGGCACTGCCAGAGAAAGGAGACAAGAGTCCGATCATACTTGGAAGATCACTCCAGCATCTGGCAAAGGCCTGCAGGCAAAACATAGAGCAGAGGTTCAGGAATCCCAGTGGAGTGGAGAGATAAGACACAGAGGACAAAGAAGGGATCAAGCACCAGGGGCTGGGCTTTCTGCAAGCTTTAAAAGCAAAGGAGAGGCGTTAGGAAGCTGCGGTTTGTGGAGAAAATGGGTTGTGAGGGGAGGAAAAAGGATGTGCAGAGACCTCTGGGGAAGAAAAGCTTTGTAGGAACCCAGGGAAGGGCAGTGAGTGGTGAGACCACATGGGGCAATGGTATTTAAAAAAAAAAAAAAAGCAAGGGAGGAAGAAGGAAGGGAAAAGACAGAGTTTTCTACACTCTAATGCATTTGCATGTAGAACCAGCAGCCACAGAGCATGAACAGAAGCAGGAAATGAAGGAAGGATCTATGTAGTTTAAGGGATGAGGTTGCTGGGAAAGGTGGGGCAGGGGTGATGGTCGAGCCTGAGGCTCTTTTAAGTAGTGTCAAACATCCCCAGGAGATGTCAGGGGACATCTGTCCTAGAGTCTGGGAAACTGGTTCTCCAGTTTTCCTTTTGCTCTTGGCTGCATTTTTTTTTTTCTTTTCTTGCAAAAAACTCAGGAATGAAAAAGGAGAAAATTTAAAATTCACCCTAAGATTTGTTTAGACTTGGCCTCTTTTTTAAAATGTCTTTTATAGTGAGTATTGAATTATGCCATGTAACTCCTTTTAAAACAGGTGTGTGTGTGAGCGAGAGAGAGAGAGAGACTGTGTGTGTGTGTGTGTGTGTGTGTGTGTGTGTGTGTGTGAGAGAGAGAGAGAGAGAGAGAGAGAGAGAGAGAGAGAGAGAGAGAGATCCAAGGACAAATGGATTCTTCATCTTTAAGAAAAAAGCTGTCTCAAGGAAGGGGTCAAGAAATGACAGCCACATACATGTATTGAGTTTGTCTGTTTCCCAAAACCTAAGTGAATGATCATCAAGAAAGTAACTTGACCAGAAATCCCAGAAGCTTCATTAGAATTGAGTTCCTCACCTGCTTCAGAGGCAACAGTGTGCCGCAGGTGCTCCCTGAGGCCCCCGAGTACACAGGGGCTTTCACAGGAGAACAGAAGGCGAGCATTGCCACCACACACATTATCTTAATTAAAAGCCTGGAGATGGGAACCAACTCCTTGCTAGTGAGCACAGAGCTCAGCTGATCCCCTAGTCTTGGAGCTCTGGGTTGGGGAAACTCAACTATCAATTATTCTCTGATTTCACCTTGAGGGTGTTTCAACTTCAGGCTCCCTGGAAGGATACTATGCGGCATTGGTGAACTGCTCTGATAAGTAGGTGTCAGGGGAGAGTCCTGGAAGTTTCCTTCTGAGAGACTCTGGCAAAACTACAGATGGTAAATGAGAAGTCAATGCTGGACAGTAACCAACAGACCCACCTAGTACAACATTCATACTGGTCTCAGCTGAACAGTTCCATGACATGGCACCCTAAACACTGAATTTGATGTACGCACGAATGTATATACATTTTGTGTGTAAGAGTGCATACAAACCCATATTTGGCCATGTCCCCTTGTTGAGGAGGTCCAATGGCACTTGGAGGAAGGATAGCAGACTACCAAGAAGAGACTTGATATCCTAGCACCATATTCATGGGGAGGAGGTCCTCCTCGGTCACAGTCATAGGGAAGGGGGATTGGGTGAAAGTGGGAGGGAGGGAGGAGTGGGAGGATGCGTGGGATGGGATAGAAAATGAGATGTAATATGAACTATTTTATTTTTCAATAAAAATGTCTTATAAAAAAAAGAGTGCATATAAAGCCAGAGGTTGACACTGGGTGACTTCTTCAGTCACTTTCTGCCTTATTTTCTGAGATAGGGTCTCTTGCTAAACCTGGAGCTGATGACTTTAGCTAGACTAGCTGAGCAGCAACCCCAGGGGTGTTCCTCCCTCCACCTTCCCAGCACCAGGTTTCTAGGCACAAGCTGCCACTTCTGGCTATTTTTCTGGAGAGCTAACTGGGGTCTCACCTGCATGGCAAGCAGTCTACCACTAAGCCATCTCCCCAGACCCAGGAGCTCAAGTTTTGGAGACAAAGATAACGGATGCTCAGTTACTGCCATATTCTCATGGCTTGGCAAAAGCCTTGCACATCATATGGGGCAAATAAGATCCAGTAGTTCTGGGGATAAATGAAGCAAGATGCAGAATCACTTAGGATTTTACTAAACTCATTACCCTTGAAAAACCACATGAAGACTTTATTTTTAATATTAGATTCATGTACCCGTGTTTATTGGGCACCTGCTATGTGGAGGGCATTGGGCTGGATAATAGAAACTCATTAATTAGCACAAAATTGCTTCTGCCTTCATGAAGCTCACGTTCCAAC
>OU015755.1:54814382-54831508 GCA_907169655.1 Acomys percivali
TCTGAGGAATCGCAGCTCACGAGCACAGCATAGCCTGTAGGGAGCCACTTCCCAATTCCATGGCACTGTGTGGAAAATGAAACCTTATGACAGTAGCTTATACTCTGTGAGTTTGCCGTACGGCTAAGTGATACTGTGAAGCAGGTGATACACACTTGGCAAACAATCCAGTTGATGCTCATCCACGATTGGCTTAGGGCATATGTTTCCAAATGGGGGCTTTCCTCTTCATTTACATAAGGACATACCTACCCAACATTTTCCTTCTCATGTTCATACAACACAGTTACCCATGTATTCTCAGTTATATATGATTATATATATATATATATATGTATGTGTGTGTATGTATATATCCATTCTACATGTAGTTTTCTTATTCTTCAAATTATCCTGTTTGCTCAAAAAAAATCCTCTTCTCTTTCACCTGTGGGGATCTTGCACATCTCCTCACACTCAGACATCAGTACAAGCAGAAACAGTGTTGATGGATGTCCAGTCTTCCTGTGATAACTCTGCAGCTGACAGCATCTTCACGCCCGCTTCCTCGTGCGTCTGTGTGAGTGAGGGATTCCTTTGCACAGTCCTGTGCTATAAGCTGAGTTCCAACTTAAAGAGACCAAGTCTCTCACTGACCTGGATGGAGCTCAGCAGGTTTGCCTGCTTCGCTGGCCTGCTGCCCCAGGAATCTGCCTGTCTTCGCTTTGCCACAAGCACACACCACCACAGCAAGACTTAAGAGCTTTCACGTGGGCAGTGGAGACCACAATCAGCCCCTAGAGCCTTTGCAGCAGCCACTGCCAGCAGAGCCATCTCCTCAGCCCCTAATTGCAGTTTAAATGTTTGGTTTCCATTCTTATGTATATTATTTACTTGCACAGTATGCACTGTAATATAAAGTTCCTGCATTCTGACCACTCGTCAACCTTCCCCGTGGGATTTTTAAGCTTCCGGATGTGAAGGAACGAGGGACTCTCGCAGGAAGTAGTACCCCACTCCCCGAGCACTCTCGCCTCCTTTCTCCTGAAGCATCTTGCAGAACTCTAACTCTGTCCTCATTAAGAAGCTGACAGCTACACAATCCAGGAAGCTTGTCTAGTCTGCACCCGTTCCACACACACTCGGACGTGTGCACTTCCGTGTGATCCGTTCACATGTGGAGAACTGCGCAACCATCACTTGCGGTGCCTGTCACCAGTCAAAGTGTCCCATGGTGGCCCTTTGCAGCTAAAGCGTTCATAATCCCTGGTAACGTCCAATCAACCGGCTCCCCATCTGTGTGTGCAAATGGGAATGCAGATGTGCGCATGCATGCAGATGTGCGCATGCGTGCAGATGTGCATATGGAGTGCCTGAGCCTGTGAAGACAGGAAGATAACCTCACGGGTTATTCCTCAGAAGCGATCTATCTTATTTTCTCTCTTTTTTTTAAAGAAAAAAATTCATTTTATTTTCAATTAAGAATGTGTATGTACACATGAGTATAGGTGTGAGAAGCTGCCTGACGTGGGGTCTGGGGACTAACTCATGTCCTTCCTCTCCAAGAGCAGCATGTGGTCTTAAGGACTGAACCATCATCTCCGCAGCACTCACCTTACTTTTTCAGACAGTCTTTCACTGGCATAGAGCTCACTCACAAGCTGGACTAGGGAGGCAGTGAGTCTTGGCACCTTGCTGACTCTGCTTTCTCAGGGCTGGGATTACAAGCATGCACCAACCATACCCAGATTCTTACTTGGGTGCTGGGGGTCACACTCGGAACCACATGATTGCACATTTGACCACTTTCCCTGACCCTTGTTATCATCCTGTTGGAATAACTGATGTGCTAATACAGAACCGTCAGCACATGGGTGCTGCCCACAGGAATGGACTCTGAGCATCCTAAGCCTGGCTTGCAGAACTGCCATGCCTCCCCATGCCTTGTCGTCCAGCCTCAGGATCCTTTCCATATCTATTCCAGGCTAACAACAGTATCTGCTTGAGAAAATAGAATCTAATCCCCAGTGCTCTCTCCAGATGCACACTGCCAGGTGCCCTGCATTAGTGACCGTAGACTCTTCCCTCTGACAGCTCTCTGTGCGTGCTTGGAAATCTCCATTTTATGAGAAGAAATTGTGTATTATCTTTACATATTGACAAGAATTTAAATTCATGTGAACACAACGATCTGCTTTGCAGTCAGACAGCTAAGGATCAAATCCCAGTTTCACTACTTAGAGGCAGAAAAGCGCCTGCTGTTGCAGTGCAGTTTTGCGTCCTGTACATACACTGCACATGCACACTCAGATGAGATGGGTAGCAGCTGGAACCCAGGCTGCCCTGTATCTACTAAAGCTATAGAAGCTGTAGTCAATCTCGAAGAAGGATATAAGAATGCCAATCTCCTGCAACCTGTACCCTGGAAAATGTATATCCACACAAAGGGTGCCCTGCTCTAACTCAACAGGCACGTATCTTGGACTGCAGAGATGACTCAGCTGGTAAGGTACTCACCATGCAACAAGAGGGTCTGAGATCAATGCCTACACCTGAAGAAAAAAAGCTGAGGCTGAGGCTGGCTGTAGTCCCAGCACTGCAGAGGAGAGGGCAGCAGGGGCCTTGGGACTCGCCAGTTTAACTGAATCTCAATAAGGTGAAGCATGATGGAAGAAGACACCCAGTTCAACCTCTGCCCTGCACACACACACATACTTGTGCTCAAACAACAAACAACCATTCCTGGTTGCAGGTAGGGCCTCGAAGGCTAGCAGAGTCCGTGTCACCTTCGGGAAGTTACTGTACCTCTCTGAGCCTAGCCTTTCTTTTGAAACGAGGATGATGATAGTCCTCACCCAAAGAATTGTCACCAAGTAGTGGGATAACTCCTACAGAAAGTTTAACATCTGGCTTAAGCAAACGTTGGCATCTTCATCAGTACTGCCACCATTAATGATAGGGAGGGACCAACTCACATACCTCAACTGTAAAATTACAGTCCAGTGCAAAGCACAAGGCACAGGAAGTACGGTTCCTTATTAAATGCGGGGCTTCTGATTTATAGTGGCTGAGAGTGAGCTCAGCAGTGCAGCATCTCCCGCTCTTGGGCCTGGGGAGATGAATTGACTTGGAGAGGCTGCCAGCATGTCCTTCATCCTGGAATCCAGCCAGCTGGTTTTCACATTGCAGGTCAGACACCCAGCCCCAAGCTCTCTCTTCCTAGCCTCATGCACTTCTTCAAACAGTTTTTTTTTATTTCTTGCAAGAATGTAGCGTTTCCATTTCTTTTCCTTGAGAAAAATCCCATCTGTTCTCTGTCAATATTTTCACTCCCAGAATAATAGCCTCAGTCTCTCGAAAGAACTATAGAGTCTGCCTTGTCCATCAGAGGAGGAGGCATCATCTGGGAAGCATATTAAAAACACAGATTCTTGGGCCCTACCCTTGAGATGCTGGCCCCAGAGGAAGGCACAGCATTTCTCCTTTTAGTCAGTACAGTTAGTGTCTGGTGTTTAATATGTCCTCCAAGACATAGAGGGCTGTGATCAGCCCCAGGCTGTACCGCAGGCCCAGGCAGGGCCAAGGCGAGAACATCGCCTTCCGTCTGCTGGCATTTCTCATCAAGGTGATGTTCCCCTGATTGTTTTCTCTGCCCCCAATGGTGTCACTGCTGGGATGGTGATCTAGACTGTCAATTTGATTAACTGTGAGGTACCTCAGGGAGTAGTGCAACATATCTCAGGTATGTTTATGAGCATGGTTCCGGAGCGGATTAGCTGAAAGAGGACCCGCCTGAGTGTGGGCAGCACATCCCATAGGCTGGTGGATCCAGGGAAAGGCCAAGCCCTCTGCCACATCCTCTCCCTATGACGTCTCACCTCACAGGAGGTCCAGAAGCATGGAACCAGCTGACCATGGGCTGAAATTCGAAGCAGACAAATCCTTCCACCCTTAGCATCATTCTGTGAGGTGTTTTGTCCCAATAACAAAAAAGACTAAGACATCCACAGTGACCTTACAGGTCCTAATTAAATGACCTTGGATGCCTTTGGAAGCTTTGAAAGCTGGCCCTCACTCTCAATCCACAATAAACTTGCAGCTCAGGGTTGGTTCTTCAACAGACATGGCAGTGGGAGGGCATCAAGTCCAAGGGGAGATGTGTGAGAACAACTGGAACAAAGGCAGTAGAGTAAGTAGGAGGATCCAGGAAGAGGAGTCTAAGGATGGGCATCCCTCATCAGGACCAACTTTGCCAATGGCCACAATGATGGGGAGTACAGTGGCTACAATACTTTTGTGAAAAGACTGTAAAATTCTTCTACGGCAAGAATTGGAAATACATGTGCAAACTGTACATGCCCAAAAATACAATCGTGTAGTCAAAAGCACACACACATACATACACAGCTGGACATTAAGAGTGTATATATTAGGCACATGTATACCTGTCTATTAACAGGGGTATTGAGCATACACAATACAAACACACAATTCCAGGTGAACTGCATGCAAACCATATGTCAGCAAACATGTTTAAATTGTCCCCTAGTGCCCCAGACTCTGAGCTCCTTACACTGGGAAATGGTGTCATATTTGCATCATTAACTCCAGGCAGGGACTGGATAAGAAAGGCCCTTCAGCAGGCCCACACATTTGAATGTAAACTAGCCACCCTCCCACAGCTACAGATGTGAGTTCTCTCAGGAACATTTCCTTGCATCAGCAGAAATCAAGCCTGGCTGCAGATGAAAAAAAGCCAAGGGCACGGCAGGTTGTCTGGCGCGCATGCCTATTTGAGAAAATAGTAAGGGTGCATCCAGGACCCAAATCAAAGACAGCAGCTGGGGGATTCTCAGACAACAACCTAGAGGATGCTGATTGGTTTCAAAGCTCCTCTCCTAGAATACTCTAGGACTGGAAGAGAAGACATTCTCGCATCCTCTAGAGACCTGAACAGAAAATATGCAGAGGTGAGAGGTTTTTGCTCCGTCTAGAATAACCGGCTGGAATAGCAAAATGAGGCTCTACTGTTCTCATGCCTAGAGCTCCTCGGTTTGAGCACAGATCATTCTGTTTGTCCGTTGTACTATAGCTGCAGCCTCTGCCACTGTTCTTTTTCCTGGTGAATATTTTTCACTCAAAATGGCTGGAGGAGCCACTGATGAGTCCAGAAAGACTGGACGTCATGCTGAATGCTACACAGCTAGTTTGACAGTGGCTTCAGGCAATGGGCATCTTCAAAGAACTCATCCAGAGGCCAGGGCAGAGACTGGCAGTTCGTACGATTCAGTGGAGAGCCCGGGGAATTAAAATGAGCTTCTAGGCATCACTCACGCCAAAGGAAGTAGCAGATCAGCCATGTGTGGTGAGCAGCAGCGTCCAAGGCTGGAAGTATCTACAGAGATTGCCAATGTCACCTTCATGAGGACGGCGTAGTCACTGGGGAAGTGTAAAATGGAAGGAGAGGAGTAGAAGACTCACATTCAAACATTTTTACTCCAGTTCACCCAGAAGCTACATTGTGTGTGTGTGTGTGTGTGTGTGTGTGTGTGTGTGTGTGTGTACATGTACATGAAAGTACATTTGTGTGTACCGGCATGTAATGGTTAGTTTTTGTCAACTGGACACAAACTATAGTCACCTGAAAAAACAGAACTTCAACTGAGGAACTGACTTCAACACATCAGCCTGTGAGTGGTTTTTGTAGGTGGGAGGGGCATTTTCCCGGTTAACAGTTGATGATGGGAGGACCCGCCCATTATGTGCTATGTCACTCCTGGGCTGAATGTCTTAGGTGGCATTAGAAATGCTGCTGAGTGTGGGCATGGAAGCAAGTCAGTAAACAGCATTCTCTACGGTCTCTGCTTCAGTTCCTGCTTCCAGCCTCCTGCCTTGAGATCCTGCTCTGGCTTCCCTTGCCTGCAGACTGTAAACGGCAAGCTGAAAGAAGCACTTTTCTCCCCCAAGTTGCTACTGGTCACAGCAATAGGAAGCAGACACGGACAAGGATCCTATGCACATATTTGTCCACCTGTGTAGGTCTCAGGCTAACTTCAGGTGTCATTACTCAGAGGCCATCCACCCTGGCTTTTTGCCATTTGTTTACTCAGGGAAGAAGTATGACAGAGTCTCTCATTGTGACCTGTAACTCCGTGGTTCACTAGACTGACCAGCCAATGCAGTCCAAGGCTGCACCTCCCCAGTGATGGGATTGCAAGTGTGCATCGTGACGCCAGCTTTTTACAAAAAGATTTCTTTATTAATTTTGTGTATGTGAGTGCCCTATCTGCATGTAGACCTGTGTGCCAGAAGAGGGCACCAGATCACATTATAGATGGTTGTGAGCCACCATGTGGTTGCTTGGAATTGAGCTCAGGACCTCTGGAGGAGCAGAGCATGCTCTTAAAGACGGAGCCATGTCTTCAGCCTCGATGCCAGCTTTTTGAAAATGTAGGTTCTAGGGATTAAATTCAAGTCCTTATGCTCATGTGACAAGCACTTTACCAGAGACCTCTGTTTTTTTAAGGCTTTCTCTGATGCTTTAAGCCAGCATGCTCAGGGGTCACTGCCTCAAGGAACCTGCCCAATGAACCATTAAAAATCATTAGCACTAAGCACTGTTTCTCTGTCAATCAAGATTCCTAAGGACATGGGTTCCCTTCCATCCACACTAACTTCCTCAGCGATGAACTCAATGACTCTTATGAACCCCAAGACTGCAGACACTGGGGTGTGCACTCGAATGTGTTTGTTGAAGCTTCTTGGTTGGCTTAGCCCCTTCCCTAACCTGCGATGTAGGCATGCTGAAACCACAGTGATTAAGGGGAAAGAATCTAGAATTAAGCATCCTGAGTGGACGCACCACTCTAGCATTCTTTCCTTGACTGTGGACAAGCTCTGTTGCCTGCTGACCCTCTGTTTCCTCCTCTGTAAAGGGAGAGTAGCAACATCTCACCATCAGAGTGACTGGGAGAGAAGCGTAGATACAGCCTAGTGCCTGACGCCAAGCAAGTGCCAGGGAATTGGTGGCTGGTATCATTAAAATCACCACGCACTCAAATACATTAGCAGACATGGGTATTCCCCAGTGTTCCCACTGTCCTAGTGGTTAAGCCCAAAACTTAAGAGGTCTTGCATAGCAGATCCTCTCTAGGGACATCAGACACCTTGATCCTTACCACTGACCTGCCAGTGCTCCGTGATCAAACCCCTTTTGCGTCTAAACTCTGAACACTACTCATCCCTCTCCCAGAATGCCCTCTACCTCACGCTCTCCCCAATTCCATCTGCTCCGTGATCCTCTGCTTAACTGTGACATGGCAATCGCTGCAATGCCTCCCTTCTGTTTTGTTTCTCCTCCTCTCCCTCACAGTTAATTAACCATTCTTGTTCCCATACTTTGTGTCCACTTTCAAACACCACACTGCACATCTCATGTGCTTTAGGATCCCTGGAATTTAGCAGCACATCTAGAATATATGATCTCCAGCCAAAATAAATAAATAAATAAATAAATAAATAAATAAATAAATAAATACCCATCCTGGCTGGCTTGTGAGTTTAAGACTCTGGCATGTACAGAAGACAGAGGAGCACTGTGCTATCTGTTAGCGGTTGCTATGTAGCAGCCAGTCTACGGCTCAGTTATTCAAAGCAGCAAGCGTTTGTCCTTACTCTGTACCTGTGGCTTGAGAGGGCATTTGATAAGCTCAGCTGAGCAGCTCTGCTTTGGCTTCAGCTGTGCCTGGCTGCTCACGCAGGTTTGGTTCACACTGACTCCAAGTATCTCGTCCATCCTGGAGCCCTGCTGCAAAAGTCAGCAGAAACCAGGGTGACCTGTCTCTCCCAGACATGCCTAGGACTTCTGTTGCTTCAACCACATCCGGAGGCAGGAACGCGACACATGGGTGGGCTAGCATGATGCCCACAAGTTTCATATCCACTAAATACGGAGGGAGGCGAGAAAGGGAATGTTTTAATCAGTAATTGATACTCAAATTTGTCTGTAGTGGATTTCCTGCATCAAATATCTCAGCCTTTATTCAGGCACCCACACTCCCAGTTCAAGCAGTCTTCCTTCATAATGAACACAATGTTGTGATATTTGGAACTTAGTCCCCATTACGTATGGAGGGGGTGCTCAGTGATGCTACTGACTAACCTCACACATTTTCAAAGCCACTTCCTCTGCTCATTTCCACTAGAGATGATGCAGGTGACATTCACCACCTAGCTTCCACGGCAGCAAGAATGGCCACACGCATACTCCAGTCATATGTGCAGGCCCTTGCTCTGGCTGGCTGGGGCCCATACCTCCCTCTTATATTCACTGTACATGAGACGAAGTTGAGACATGTGAAGAAAACATGTGAAGGACCACACAAACACTGGCCTGCATCTTTAGACCCAGAACCTGCTTCCTTGGGACTCCCTATCATAGCCAAAGTGTAGCCAAATACATTCCTAACAGTGAAGGTCTCTAGGACACGGATAACAAATGTCCACCCACAGAATAAATGTAGCAAGCAGACAGCTTTTGCAAAGAGCAGTTTACTTGGACAATTGTTGGTCATCCTTGGCTGCCTTCCGCCTGCAGTGGCAGAGCCGAATAATTACAATGGCGATCTTTGAGTCCATGAAGTCTGAAGTAATCTCTCTCTCCCTCTCTCCCTCTCTCCCTCCTTCTCTCTCCCTCTCTCCCTCCCTCTCTCTCTCTCTCTCTCTCTCTCTCTCTCTCTCTCTCTCTCTCTCTCACACACACACACACACACACACACACACTTTGGTGTATACTTCATTTCCTGTGTGTGTACTTGTGCAGACAGCTGCACGTGGAGGTTGGAGCTCACCGTCAAGCTTCTTCCTTGATTGTTTTTCACCTTGCTTTTAAGACAGGGCCTCTCATTGAACCTGGAGTCTGTCTTTCTGGCCAAAGACCTTCAGGAGTGACCTGTCCTCATCTGACCCCAGTGGTAGAGTTACAGACATCAAGTACCATGTCAAAGCCAATGTGGCAACTGTGGATCCAAACTCAGACCTTCATAGCAGGGACTTTGTCCACTGAGTCATCGCCACAGCCCTTTGCTTGGTTTTCTGTCCCTCACGCACAGTTTGAGTACCAAGAGATGTGCAGCAATTGTTTAATGTAATAAGAGCAGCATTTGGGTGTTATTTACTGAGCACTAATTGTTTGCCAAGACCTATGCAAGACATTCTTCAGTTATTACTGCACTGAATTCTTACAGCATCCTAATTGGTTAGAACCACTACTTCCCATTTTCTGAAGATAGTTGTTAGGGATTATAGCTGTTGAATAAATGGTCCAAGGTCATCAAGAGAGTGAGGGCATAGGCAGCCAACTTCAGAAACAATCCTGTTAACCTCCAGGCTCCCCGAATCAGGCTGCTGACTGAATTTGATGAGGGACTATCTTTCACACAGCAGGACAAGGCTCTGTGTCCCTTCTTCGCCCTGCCCTTTGTGGATAGTGTATATCTGAGGGGAGACAGGGCAGGGGAGACTTCATCACACCTCACTGGAGAAAGAAGCTCCTGGCAAATTGAAAACAATGAATCTAAATCACCGAAACAGAGTTTTTACAACCACCAGATAAACAGAAGGCATTGTGAATCTTCCCTCTGTGCCAGCAGAGAAGTCTTTTTTTTTTTTTTTGCACTTGCTAGACTTCTCCAGTGGCCACTCCTCCCTACCCCCACCCCCACCCCCATCTAAGCCACTTCTCCTTCTGCCTAAGCTGGACCTGTCTAGACAGAGCGGAGCATCTAACCTGCCAGCCTTTAAATGTAAGATAGGCATCCAGACTTGCCTTCTGTTCTAAAAGACTCTCTCTGAGGCTCGGTGAGTTGAATGCTTGATGCACACACATGAGGAGCTGGGTTTGGACCTCCAGCATCCATTTAGAAAGGCAGGCACATGGCATGCACCTGTGACCCAGGACTGGGGGTGAGGGCATGGTTTACAAGGCTAGACAGATCCCTAGAGCTTGCTGGCCAGAAAGCCTAGCCAAATTAGTGAGCTCCAGGTTCAGAGAGAGACCTTGTCTCAAAAAGGAAAGTGTGGAGGAATTGAGGAAGACATCTAAATGTCAACCTGTGTTCTACACACACACACACACACACACACACACACACACACACACACACCAGAAGAACTTTTCTTGTTCATGGTAAATGCTCTCCCAACACACTCAGCCCTTGTCAGGAGACTGTCTGTGCCCTGTGCTTGTCCCAAGCCCCATTGCCTGGATGGTCATGGTGACCATGCACAGCTCACTCAGAAGCCACTGAGGATGGAAGAACATGGATCCGGGTGTGTCTTTATCACTCCAGAGTCTCTTCCTGAGCTTCTTTCAAGGATCCTGTCAGAAGAGGAAGGCCATTTTCAGATCAAGTCTGTTTATGCACCAGTGGAAACCCTGTGATAATATTTAGTAGCCTGAAAGATGTACCAAAAATATGAGGCTGAGGTTGAATATGAACTTCTGTTCAATTCGGCAGAGCGGGCCTCACTGCTTCTTGGGTGCCTGCTATGTACCCCAAGCTGATTGTGATTTCACATGAGAACAGTGGTCATGGAGCACACGCTCAGAACAGTGCACACAGTAAACCAACTCTCAGTGAGACTTTATATAGTGAGCAGCGGGTTTTTAGATGAGAAAGAAGGAACACAGAAAGTGTATCGGTTATCCACTCCTACTAACAAATATCCCTAAACCATGATAGTGTAAAATAAGTAAAAAATTCTTCCTGCCTCAAGCCCGACCTTCCAATGCCTGATAATTACTATTCTTCTCTTCTAAGAGTTTAGCATTTCAACTAGAGAGGAGAACTGTAGGTTAAAGAGCTGTAGCCCAGTGTGTTGACAGTAGTTGGAAATAATATGTTGCATATTCCAAATGTGCTTTAGAAGATAGATCTTCAGTGCTTTCACCATAATTGTGTGATGCAATAGCTACATTAACAAGTTTGATTGACAGATCAAACATGGATACATGTACAGTGAAAGACTGTCTCAAAAAACAAAGTGGATGGCTCCTGAGGAATGATATTTAAGGTTGATATCTGACACCCATGTACATGTACCCACAACCATACAGTTTATTAGTAGTAGTCATCAACTATATTACATTAATTATACAATATATTATTCACATTACATAATATTATATCTAATAAATACATTGTACAAAACATTAATGTAACAGTATTTGTTTGTATTATAAATTATTAGTTATTTACATATTGTTTGTCAACTAAAGTAACTTTCTTTTCCTGTGGCTGGATAAGTAGTTCACTGGGTAGCGTCTTGAGGTTGACCGTCAGTATCACTTATTATATTGCATTTCATGAATACATCTAATAGAACTTAGGTGATAGCTCAGCTGGTGAGGAGCTATCTTTACAGCCATGAGGATCTCTGTCTGATGCCCAGAAATCCAGGCAAAAAGAGCAGATTAGCACATGCGTGGGATCACAGTGCTAGGGAAGTAGAGATAGACGGTTCTGGGGGCTTGCTATGAACTAGCCAGCCTACCTAATCAGTGTGCCCCGGGTTCCAGTGAGAGGCTGCCTCAGAAATAAGGTAGATGGCTCCTGAGGTTGCCCTCTGGCCTCCACATGATGAGTATAACATATACACAGCCATATACACTATACATATATATGTACTTGTGCATGTGTGTGTCAATTGTGTATAGTCATTATATGTGAATTAAAAGTAAACTTACTGACCTGTGTTTGGGATGTAGCTCAGTTGGTAATGTTCTTGCCTAGCATTCACAAAACCCTGAGTTTGATCCTTGGCACCACATAAATCATGCCTGTAATCCCAGCAGCATGGGCAGTAGAAAAAGGAGGATTGGAAGTTCAAGGTCATCCTTGGCTATATTTACATCTTTCACCATGCAGCATGACAGCCTTTAGGCACAAAAAAAGTTTATCACTGCCCTGTGATAGCTCAAATCTCGATCTGGAATCTACATTTTTAAAATATATTTTATTAATGTATTCATATTACATCTTAATTGTTATCCCATCCCTTGTATCCTCCCAAGAATCCACATTCTTAAGTATCATGCCATTCAATAATACATAGCCCATCCATTTTTGTTGACTACTCATGTTTTTTTTCTTTACTTTTATTTATTTATTTTTTTTAATTTTTATTAATTTATTCTTGTTACATCTCTATGGTTATCCCATCCCTTGTATCCTCCCATTCTCCCCTCCCTCCCATTTTCCCCTTATTCCCCTCCCCTATGACTGTTCCTCAGAGGGATTACCTCCCCCTGTATATGCTCATAGGGTATCAAGTCTCTTCTTGGTAACCTGCTGTCTTTCCTCTGAGTGCCACTAGGTCTTCCCCTCCAGGGGACATAGTCAAATGTGAGGCACCAGAGTACTTGAGAAAGTCATATCACACTCTCCACTCAAGTGTGGAGACTGTTCTGACCATTGGCTAGATCTGGGTAGGGGTTTAAATTTTACCGCCTGTATTGTCCTTGTCTAGTGCCTTAGTTTGAGTGGGACCCTTTGGCCCAAATCTGCCTATCATAATGTTCTACTTGTAGATTTCTAGGACCCTCTGGATCCTTCTACATTGCTATTCTCACATGGTTCACTCATCTAGAGTCCCAATAGGATGTCCTCTCCTCTGTCCCAGTTTCCTGGTAAGGGAAGGCTTTCATGGGACATGCCCATTGGGCTAGTATGCAGATATAAGTGAGTATATACCATTTGAGTCTTTCTGCTTCTGGATTAACTCACTCATTATGATCATTTCTAGCTCAATCCATTTATCCACAGATTTCGGGATTTCCTTGTTTTTAATAGCTGAGTAGTATTCCATAGTGTATATGTACCACAGTTTCTTTATCCGTTCTTCTACTGAGGGACATTTAGGCTGTTTCCATGATCTGGCTATTATGAATAAGGCTGCTATGAACATGGTTGAGCAAATTTTCTTGTTGTATGCTGGTGCATCTTCTGGATATATTCCAAGGAGTGGAATAGCTGGGTCTTGAGGAAGCCCTATTCCCAGTTTTCTGAGATAGCACCATCATGTTTTATATCTAAAAAAATTAAAAGCCAAGTTAGATAATGTGCTGGTGTCACATAGCTAGTTTGCTATGAAGGCCTGACTCACTTTTAGAGGTTTCTTCTCTGCACAATACTGTGCTAAAACACACCTGCTCTTGCTGAAGCAACCAGCCTGCAGAAGCGCCAACCAGGGACCACTTTCAGGACATGAGCTCAGGAAGGAAGAGAGGACTTATTGGGGGGAGAGGGGTTATCAAGATGGCCTGAGATTTGTCCTAACCACTGTTTCCTCCAATTGCCCTACAGTTTTATTCCCATACAGGAAATCAATTTCTGCCTATCACAATAGTGGGTGTTGTGGGATTCAGACAAAATGAAAAAGACAAATTTTCAGCTCCCAAGATGCTTACAAAGCACACAGCTAAGGAAACGCAGATAGCAAAACAGAAAGAAGTGGGATAAATGAGAAAAGGTGGGGGTGTTCGGGGTTACTGCAAGACAAGTGTAAGGAGGGTTCATTAAGAGTGGTTTCCCCAGAGAGAAGGCTTGGGAGCAACTGGAATTTAGAGAGGCTAAAAGATGCAGGCTTTGCTAAATTAGACTTTTACTAGGTAAATGTAAGTAGCTTATAAGCCTAGGCCTCCAAATTAAGATAAGAGCGAAATAACCAATAAAACCAAAACACTGACCAATGAATGGAACCGATAGTCTTCATTTTTAAGGTATTGAATGCCCTTAGTCAACAGGGAAATGAAAATAATTAAAACCACTTTGATACCCTAGTCAGAATAACTGACTACATCAAGGAAACGAATGACAGCACCAGCCAGGGAGGCATCTTCACTCTCCCTCCTCTTCTCCAAACCCAATCCCCCAGCCTCATCCCCAGCTCTATGGCAGAAGACCTGCTTCCAGGATGTCTCCTCTGGCCCCATCCTCAAGGGGCTATGCAGTCCCTGTTGACACACCCTGCTTTCCCCCTCACCTGCACCCACATTCTAGCCCAACCCTATTTCTAAGTGTCAGCTCCCATTATCTGGAAATAGATTCTACCCAGAACCCAGAGAGATGCACCTGGAAAGATCTCAGAGGTATTCACTACCAAGAAGCCCCCACCCACCACACTCTCCTAAGAGTCAGGAAAAAACCAAGAAGCACAGCACCCACTCAACAAGGACAGGACCAGACACCAGCATCTAAAATTACAATCACCCCAAATCTAGATGCCTTGATGCCAGAGTAAAAAACACAATCAACAACAGCCAAGATAATGTGTTTCTGCTAGATCCCAGCAATCCTACTACAGTAGACCCTGAGAATTTCAACATAGATTGAATTATAATACAAGAGTTTCAAAATAGCCTTTGTAAGTATGGTAGAAGTCCTTAAAGAGGACATAAATAAATCTATTAGTGAAATCTATGAAAACACACAATAGAATGAAATAAATAAAACAGTTCAAAACATGAATGCAGAAATAGAATCAATTTTTAAAAACCCAAAATGATGGGAAAACAGGAAATAAAAATATAGGAACTAAAACAGGAACTACAGTGAGAAGCTTCACCAACAGAGTACATCTAAGAGAGAAGTCATAGAAAAAAAGAATCTCAGGCAATGAAGATGAGATAGAAGAAATGGAACCTAAGTCAAAAAATGTTAAATCTAAAAATTAAAAAAATGCAGACACAAAATGCCAAGGAAATTTGGGACACCATGAAAAGGCCAAATCTAAGGATAATAGGAATAGAGGGAGGAGAAGAAATCCAGGTCAAAGGCACAGAAAATATTTTCAATAAAATCACTGAAGACAAATTTCCTAACCTAACAAAGGAAATTCTTGTGAAGGTACAAGAAACATACAGAACACCAAAGAGATTGGATGAGAAAACAAAGTCTTCTTGGCCACATAATGATTACAATATTAAATGTACAGAACAAAGAAAGAATAATAAAAGCTGCAAGGAAAAAGGACAAAGGAACTTATAAATGAAAACCTATTAGAATAACACTTGACTTTTCAGTGAAGACTCTAAAATCCAGAAGGGTCTGGACATAATGTTCTACAAACTCTAGAGACCACAGATGCTAGCCCAGGCTACTATACCCAGCAAAACTTTCAATCACTATGGATGGAGAAGGAGAGACACTCCTTGGTAAAATGAAATTCAAGCTGTATTTATCTACAAATCCAGCCCTATAGAAGGCACTAGAAGGAAAACTTCAATCTGAAGAGGTAAACCCCGCCCAAGAAAACATAACGAATAAATAATATGAGACAAGCAAATCAAGAGAGGAGGGCACAACCACAACAAAGTAACAGACTCGACAAGCATTGCTTACTGATCACTCTCAACATCAATGGTTTAAATTCCCAAATAAAAAGACACAGACTAACTGAATGGATGTGAAAACATAGCTTCAACTGCATCTAAGAAACATACTTTAATACCAAGGATAGCCATCACCTCAGGGTAAAACAATGAAAAAGATATTTCAAGCAAATGTACCTGAAAGGGGAGCTGGTATAGACGTTTTAATATTTGACAAAATAGACTTGAAACCAAACTAATCAGAAGAAATAAGGAAAGACTAGATACTCATCAAAGGAAAAAATCCTCCATGAGGGCATTGAAAATTTTAACATCTCTGCACCAAGCATAAGGGCATCCAAGTTCATGAAAGAAACACTCCCACACTCACACACTGATAGTGGGAGACTCCAATGCCCCAGTGTTGCCAAAAGACAAGCCATCCAGAAAAAAGTAAACAGATAATTGTTGTAGCTAGCTGACATCAAAAATCAAATGAACCTAACAGATATTTTCAGAACACTTTATCCAAACACAACAGTACACTTTCTTCTCAGCAGCTCATGGAACTTTCTCAGAAATTGAGCACATTCCCTAACACAAAGCATGTCTCAACAGAGAAGTTTGAAATAACACCTTGACCACCACAGGTAAAACCTGAATATCAATAACAACAACAGAAAACTTAAAAATTCACAAAAACTGAACAACTCATTACTGGATGAAAATAGGTCAAGGCAAAAATTAAGAAACAAAATAATTTTTTTAGATATGAGTGAAAATGAACACACATATGTCCAAACTTGTGGGACACAATGAAGGTGGTTCTGTGAGGCAATTTCATAGCACTAAGCTTTTATGTTTAAAAAATCTGGAGCAATCTCATACTAGTAACAAAGAATCAATAAAACAAAGAATTAGTGCTTTGAGAAAAATCAATAAAATCAATAAAACTCTTATCCAAATTAACTAAGAGGCAGGTAAAAAAGAGCCAAAGTAACAAAATTAGAGATGAAGAGGCAAGCATGACAACAGAGTCCATGGAAATGCAGACAGTCATAAGGACACACTTTATTAGCCTGTACTACCCCAAATTGGAAAGTCTAAAGGAAATGGATCACCTTCTTCATATATACAACCAACTAAAGTTAAAACAAGCTTAGATAAGTAATTTGGTCAGACCTATTGGTCTTAGTGAAATAGAAGCAGTCATTAAATGTCTCTCAAGCACAAAAGGACAGGGCTAGATGGTTTTAGCACAGAATTCTACCAGACTTTTAAAGGAGAGTTAATGTTAATACTCTTAAAATTTCTCCACAAAATTGTAGAATGGTAATGAATACTTAATATTGATTCCTATAATTATTAAGGCATCAGGTATTCCTTGATCCACTATTATATAAATAAAAGCGACAGAAACCATTTAGATTTTTGATAAGCCTTGTTGCCCTAGGGCTGAGCAAATATTAACCCTCTAAGTTATCTGTCTACTTCCCAGCCAAAATCCCAATAAATACTTGTGCATATTTTCCATTTGGGCTGTTTCTCTCCATCATGTCAATCCTCAGAGCAAGCTCCTCATGACCACACGCTTCTAGTTCACGCTAACCCATGTCTACCTGCTCCTTTCTTTTCTTCTTCCTCCTCCTCCTCCTCACCCCTCATGGTCCTTCTGCCACCCCCAAGCCCATGAACTTTGTCTCTGCCTACCTTTCTTCTGCCCAGTCCAAGCTGTAGACAACTTTATTCAGCCAATCAGTGATCATTTGGGAGGCAA
>OU015755.1:54832670-54847744 GCA_907169655.1 Acomys percivali
CACACACACACACACACACACACACACACACACACACACACACACACTTCAAGATAGCCAAAACACTTCTGAATAATAAAATAACTGTTTTGTTTTGTGTTTTTTGTTTTATAAAGGACCATAAATACAACCTGGGGGGGGGGGAAGACAGCATCTTTAACAAGTGGTGCTTGTCAAACTGAGTGGCTGAATACAAAAGCATCCAAATAGATCAATACATTTCACTCTGCACTCAACTCCAAATGGATCAGATCTCAACATAAAACCAGACGTACTGAACCTGACAAAAAATAAAGTAGAGAATAACCTCGAACTTATTGGCACAGAAAGACATTCTGAACAGAGCACCATCAGCACAGGCACTCAGATCACAATTAATAAATGGAACCTCATGAAACTGGGAGGGAGAGCCACACTGGATATACCTCATCACCAGATGAAGCTTTCAGTATCAGGAATAGGTTATCTCACCACATTGTTAGTCAAAGGGGTCCTATAGAAACCTAGAAACAATCCAGGCTATTGCCACAGCTATTGATTATTCCCCACAGGCTAACAGTAAGGCCCTATTACTGAAGACAAAAGCTACACAACTCGTTGGCAGAGAGAACTTGAGCTGGTGCCTAAGTAGAGGCTTTACCCCTACAGTCTATTGTTCATGGAACTGAGAGGTACTCGGCTTGATACCCAAGGTGAAGGGTAAATGTCAACCAAGCTACAAACCAGCAGTAGACCTACAGTTGTGACCTGCCTGCAAGATACAGTGATATAATGGTGGCACAGGGCCTGTGAGAGTAACCAACCAAGATGTGATTTGTTTTAAGGCCCATTCCATGAGATGGAATGCATAACTGATACGCTTTGGTAGCTAAGAACCTAAGACCAGATAGGCAAGGGACCTATGGGAAAATTAAATACTACTGTTCTGCTAAAGGAGGCATAGCAATAAAATCACTCCTAACAACATTCTGCTATACTCACAGATCAGTGCCTTGCTCAGCCACCATCAGAGAAACTTCCTCCTGAAGTAGATGGAAACAAATACAGAGACTTGCAGCCAGACGTTATAAGAGACATTGGAACATTCAGCCTTAAATGGAATTTCTTCATCAAATTTCTCCCCCTCAAAGCTCAAGGAACCCGGCAACATAGAAGGTGGAGAGGGTGTAAGAGTCACAGGAGATGGAGGACACCAAGGAAATAAAGCCTTCTAAACACAGCAGGACCAATCCAGATATGATCTCCTCATAGAGGCTGTGGCAGGATGCACAGGGCCGGCACGGCTCTGCACCAGATGCAGTCCTAGAGCTGAGAGGAGAAGTGGACATACCCCCATCCCTAACCCATAGTCTATCTCCAATGGGTAACTGCTTGAAAATGGAAAATTAGTTTTTCTAAGGGAGTCTCACTGGGGAAACAACCCACTCTTTTGTTTGTTTGTTTTTTACAACCCACTCTTAAGGGCAGGCCCTATGTCCAGTAGGCAGCGGCCAGCACAAAACAAACTCGAGAATATTGTACCCAAGCTTTTTTTTTTCTTACAGGTCCTTTACATGTGTCTTACTGTTTCTGGTTTTACATTTTTATAGGATTCTTTTGTGTGTTAACGTGCATGTCTCGGTGCCCGTTTGTACTTTTCATGTTTTTTTCTTCGGTTTGTTTTGTCCTATCCTAACTTATTTGTTTTTGTTTTTGTTTTATTTTACTATATTTTTTATTATTATTTCTTAGATACCTGTTTGTTTTCTGATGAGAGACAGAAATGGTGTATATCTGGAAGGTGGGGAAAAACTGAGAGGACAGGTGGGGGCGGGGAATGTAACCAGAATATATTATGTGGAAAAAACTCTATTTTGAATAAAAGGAAAGATTTTAAAGATAAGAAATGCTGAAGAAGATGTGAGAAAAAGCAAACTTTTGGTCAACATTGGTGGGGGCATAAACTATGGAAACCAGTGTAGATGTTTCTCACAAAACTAAAAATAAGGAGTGCCATATACTTCAGCTGTAGCGCTCTATCTTATTGCGTAGACACTATGTACCCACGTTAATGTTTACTCTATTTATAATAGCAAGGAAATGAAATCAGCCTAGATGTCCATCAACAGATAAATGGGTAATGAACATGTGGTACATAGGCTTAGATCTTTCAAAACCGTACTTTATTTAGGGTTCTTAACCATTTCTACCTCTCTTCCAACCACTGACCCAAGGTAAAGGAGAAAGAAGATTAGTTGGAAAGGTGGTCGTGGACCTCTTTAGATGTAGTTCCTTGGGGACGAGTCCAGTCTTTGATGTCAGGACACCAGAAGACCAGCAAACAACAAACAACAGCTGCGGAGGCATGACTTGTAGAAACAACACCGCCAAATTGCCAGGAGTCAGAAGTGGGAAGACTCTGCCAAAGCAGCAAGACTCCACCAGATTGTCATGAGAAGTTCTCTGGAGTGTTTCTCTCTGCAAAGTGAAGTCTAGAAAAACTAAGACCAACGAATCTATGTGAACCTTTGCAAATCCTAGCAATGCAAATGTCCAGCCTCGCTGTCTGTGGGCTTCTATTCATCCCTTCTCAGAGTCCACACAAGTTTTGCAGATGACAAAAACTACACCCCTCTCACTAGTCTGTTTTCTGCTAACAAAGATCACGAGTCTGTCTTCCGTGGTGGAAAAACACTCCCACATCCCACACTTGGGACGTAAACAAAAAGGACATTCACATGACACAATGGAGTCCTCAAAGAAACCAGAAACTTCCACTTCGGTGGTACGTATACACAGGGGAATTTTATTCAATAATGAAAACCCTGAGATTTGCTGAAACATGGATGCAACTGAAAAATACTATTTTCAGTGAGGTAACCCAGGCTTAAAAAGGCACATCACATTGATCACTGTCATACACAGATCCTAACCTGTAATTGTCATGTAGGTGTAAACAGAGAACAGAAAACTAGAAGGCGCTCTGTGAAAGAGGGAATGGGAGCTTTAAGAGAGGGTAATAGAACTCATGTGATATAAAACTGGAAAGGGGGGAAACTGAGGGCAAACGGGCATAGCAGGGAGGGGTTGAGGGAGATGAGGGGATGGGAAAGGGGAAGAATCAGCCAAACCTAAGCATGTATGAAAACGCTATAAGGAATCTGTTAGCTTGTATGCTAATTAAAAGAGAACTGGGACTCCATCATGGCAGGGCACCAGGGAGCCTCGAGTACCTGCAGTGACTGCCCCTTTCTGGCCCGGTATTTCTCAATGGGAGCTTCTAATTGTTTCTTCTTCTGTCAAGTGGAAGATGGCTGCCTCTCTGCTCAGTTCCAAGTTCCCAAAACAGTGACCCTCATTGGCCCAAATGAATCAATCAATGAGCTACTGCGCATGACAAGCACACACAGGGCTACCAGGGGAAGCCAATGTGTGGGTTTGAGGGTCGTGGTCACTGAAGGAGGAATGGCTTCTGCAACGGACAACACCAAAAGAGTTGTTTAATAGGGGTGTGTGTCAGAAGACAAAATGGAGGAGAGCTTAAGTAAATTTAGGAAAGTGTGTGTGAGTGCGTGCATGCTGGCTTTAAGACAGGATCTCTCTCTCTTAACTCACTGAACCAGAACCTGCAGATTAGGCCAAACTAACCAGCAAGCTAATCCCAGGGAGAGTGCTGTGTTCTAGACGGAGCACATCCTAAGACTCATGAACAGTCAGAGCCTTGGAGGGGTCGTCACAGACAGGTTTATAACTAGACAAGCAACACCACTAGAAATCATGCTTTTATGCTAAGAGTCACAGATTCATTACAGATATCTTGCCAAATACAAAAAAAAAAGTATCTCATGACTTCCTTTCATTTTCTCACATACACATTTACCCAAACACACTGACATCTGGCCCTGGGTGAGAGTTATTTTCAGTCAACAGTTTTCATATTTACAACAAAAATCGCCTATTAAATTCTGAATCCTGTGATATAAAAAGTATTGTGTCTTCTGTGTATTCACTTGGCATGGTGGTTGCTTGATTTAAGGGATAAAGATATAAAGTATATCCTTTACAAATTTTTTTCTTCTTTGAAAAGAATGTATAATGTATATTAATCATATCTATCCACCACTACCTGCCCCTAACGTCCCATGGTCCACCCTAAGTCTCCCTCCCAACTTTATGTCTATTATTACTATCATCATCATCATCACCGTCGTCATCATCATCATCATCATCATCATCATCATCATCAACTTCTCAGCCCAAATAGTGCTGCTTATTGTGTGTGGATGTTGGGTCACCCACTGAACCATAAGCATCCTACTAGCAGTTCCCTGCCCCCAAAAAAAGTGACTCCCGCTCCCTCAGCAGCTGCCAACTGTCAATAGCACTCCTGCTATGGGTAGAGTCTTGGGCCTTGTGTGGGATCCCTCCCTGATCCATGCTGGAACTTTGGTTGGCTTGATCATGCACAGTTCTTGTGTAGATAACTACAGCTATCGCAAGTCCACGGGTTCACCAGCCCCGTCCTGTCCAGAAGAGAGCATCTCACAGCTCTTCTCCACACCGCCCAGCTCTCCCAGCTCTTCGCTCTGCCCTCTCCTCTGTGGTGTTTCCTGATCCTTAGATAAGGAAGGTTGATGGAGATGAAGTACACACAGCTGAGCAATCAAAGTTATTTATACTTGGCACTTGAAGCAGTTTGGAGTCTCTGCACTAGAGAAGCTACTCTCACCAGGGTTAAAATCAGCCCAAATTATGGTATAAACACAAATTTAAGAGGCAGTTTGACAATACAGCCATTTAGCTAAACAACAATAAGCTCCCTCCCCACCGCGCCCCCAGACACAGCATAGCTTATGAGTGTTCCCTCGTGCCACTTTATACTTCTAAAAAGTATATTTGATATAAAAACTGACCTGGAATGAATATTATTCCCATTGCCCTATGGACAGACATCAGATAAACTCAACTTTTTAAAAAAAGTATTATTGATTTATTCATATTACATCTCAATGGTTATCCCATCCCTTGTATCCTCTCATTCCTCCCTCCCTCCCTCCCTCCCATTTTCCCCTTACTCCCCTCCCCTATGACTGTGACTGAGGGGGACCTCCTCCCCCTGTATATGCTCATAGGGGTATCAAGTCTCTTCTTAGTAGCCTGCTATCCTTCCTCTGAGTGCCACCAGGCCGCCCCATCCAGGGGACGTGGTCAAATATGGGGCACCAGAGTTCGTGTGAAAGTCAGACCCCACTCTCCACTCAACTGTGGAGAATGTCCTGTCCATTGGCTAGATCTCGGTAGGAGTTCAAAGTTTACTGCATGTATTGTCCTTAGCTGATGCCATATAAACTCAACTTGATGCTACTACAAATAGCCCTATAATAGATATTCTTCTATCTAAAACCACACATGCACCCATCTGCAAGCAGTGGCGGCCTCACTCACAGGCGCATCAAGAGCTCACATCATGGTCTCGATACACACTTGCCCTCTTCCTGAAAGCTATACACCCGAGCTGAGGGAGTTGGCTCGGGGGGGAAAGAGCTAGCTTCACAAGTATAAGGACCTGAGTTCAGATTCCCCAGCGTCCACATAAAAGCAAGGCACAGAAGCTTATGTGTCATGTCTATAAACCCAGAACTGAGGGAGTGGAGACAGGTGGATCCAAGGGAGTCACTGGCTGACCAGCCTAGATGACGTGGCGAGCTCCAGTTCCGGTGCGAGAACGTATCGCACAACATAAGGTGAAGAGCAATAGAGGCAGATTCCAGATGTTGAGTTTTGGACTCCAAGTATACACGCATAGGCAAGTGTGTCTGCGCGCACACACACACAAGCACCACACATACACACACAAATATACAAGCTCATCCATACCACTCACTCATGAGAGGTGCACTTCATCCCAACTTTACTAGGAATTGAATAGTAACAAAAAAGTCAAAGACAAATAACTATAGACTGGTGTGCTGGTATAGTCTCAATGTTTTAAGGCTCTCACACAGCAACTGCGCTCAATGCCCTTCTCAGCCTGAGCTCAATTGACTAGGCTTGACTGCATCTCTAGAATGACTCTCTGTGCATGTTCTTTCTAACTGGTGTGTTGCTTTATATGTTGCCCTTACCAACCAACAGCATCCCCCAAGTCCTTGCCCAGTCTTGATACGTAAGCTCATTTTTTTTGTTACTTTCACTGTATGCTGATTTTATAGTTTGAAGCCTGCCTTACTTAGAGTTTCTATTACCATGATAAAACACTCTGACCAAAAGCCATCACTGAAGAAAGTTGGAGCAGGAACTCCAGGCCAAAATGTGGAGGCAGGAACTGAAGAAGAGACCATTGCTTGCTTCCTGGCTTGCTCATCTGCTTTCTTTCTTTTTATTTTTATTTTTTGTTTTTGTTTTGTTTTGTTTTGTTTTGTTTTTGTTCTAATTAATTTATTCAGATTACAACTCAACTGTTATCCCATCACTTGTATCATCCCATTCTTTCCTCCCTCCCACTTTCACCCTATTCCCCTCCCCTAGGTCTATGACCAAGGGGGACCTCCTCCTCCACTTTATGGTCATAGGCTATCAAGTCTCATCTTGGTAGCCTGCTTATTCTTTCTCTGAGTGCCACCAAGCCTCCCCACCAAGGGGAGCTGGGCAAATATGGGGCACCAGAGTTCATATCATCTTGTTTTCTTAAACCACCCAGGACGCCACACACATGAATGGTGCCCTCCACAGTGAGCTGAGGTCTCCAACACCAATCATTATTGAAGAAAACATACCACAGATCTGCTTACAGGTGATCTGATGGAGACAGTTGATATTTCTTTTCCCAGATGAATCTAACTTGTGTCAAGTTGACAAAAAAAAAAAAAAAAAAAAAAAAAAACTAGCCAGGACAAAGCCTCTTTTCTATTATCCAGATTCACAGTGGGGAGTGGATAGGAGTTCATCTTTCCTTCTATCACCAGATGATACTTTCAAATTCATCAGACTATGTGAATTGGTCCAGGAAAAAGAGGAAGCTGGAAGCTTGTGGATGCTAAGTGCTTCTGTCAGCAGAGCGGAGCTCACGGATAGACAGTGGAAACTTAATATTGCAATGTTGTTCTCCAGCACCATTTCCCTTGGAGGAGAGATATGGTTGAGAGTCTCCAATTCAAAAGTAAATGTGAGGTGCTGGGGACTTGCAAGACAGGTGTGACTGCAAAAAAAGAAGAGAGGAAGTAATTAAATCTGAAAGCCCTAGGAAAAGTACATCTACTCAGGGAAAATGTGTTTCCAGTGGAAAATAAGATGAATAAGCAGATACAATGAGAAAATAAGGGTCATCTCTAGGATCAAGGTCATCCGTAGGATCAATAACTCTAGCCATCCCCTACCACACACCGACACACTCTGCCTCTGCTGTCCCTCACACTGAGTTCACTTACACAACCCTCCACCACCCCAGCCCCACAGAACAGAAACACATGCAGCATCCTTGGACTGATAGGTTTGTTGTTAGCATCCAAAATGTTGCTGTGCACGCAGTCTGACAGCTAGTCGAGGCCACTCATCATTGATAGGAATGTGGGTTGCTCCAGCCTGCCTCACCAACTGTAGAAATCTTCACGCCAGAGTTTGGGGTTCTTGGAAGCTCTATAGATTTGGTCTCTTGGGATGAAGGAGCAAAGGTTAGGGCTTTAATCAATAGTGCATGAGCCTGAAGAACAGACAAGAATCAATAATAGATTTCCATACCCAACTTTTATTTTTTTTACTCCAAACAACAGCATCAAAATATTCATGCCAGACTGCAACTGAAAAAGTCAATTTAAAAAAAAATAGTCTTTCATGCTGTTTAATGAAAGGGATAACGCATGTTTACCATATGGAGATGAGAAAGGAACAATTAGGAAAACTCAGAAAATGTGCTGTTTCATAGAAGTGTTGTTTTGTTTTAAAGCTTGGCGATGAAGGTTAATTGTAGCATCCAGGGTGTGTATGTAGGATGATATATGGTAACTGAAGGAGGAGAGACGATGGTCAGAGATCAAAGCATGCACCCCTGGGTTTGCGCAATGAGAACTTTGTCAGTCCCTGAAGTACTTAGTATTAGCCCCTATCCGTGGCACATAGCAGGCTCATGGTGAGTGATATGGGCAATTGGTTAGGTAAGGAGTACTCATTTCCAGAAGATTCCAGTGGTGGCCAGCTGAAAACAACTGGACGTGATTACGTCTCCAAACAGATACTTTTGAAGTATCACCATCTCAGATGTCTTTCCAAACGCAAATGATGCTTTTAACGCGATGCTCATGTTTGAGTGAATGAGTAGACAGAGGACCTTTCGAAGGCAACACTGCAGCCTCAGGAATATTCCCTGGCTTCTGAAAAGCGTTTTTTACATCAGAAATGATAAGAGATCTGAAAGATATAAAACCATCCCTGTATTTCATATATCCATCAACCTACCAATTCCTTTTAATATAGTATGAGCAGTAGTTTTTGTGGTTTGGGTTGGGTTTTGAGACAGAATCTCATGCAGCTGAGGCTGGTCTGGCTCAAGCTTTGGTATACAACTGGCAGCAATCCAGATCTTTCCGACTCCGCATCCAGAGTGTTTTAGTTACAGGTGTGAACCACCCTACCCAGTTTACGCAGTACTGGGGATGGGACCCAGAGCTTCATGCATTTTAGTCAAGCATTCTGCTAACTGAGCTTCATCCCTACTAACTCATTTTGGGCTACAAAATTGGTTCAGATCTCGTTTGTGACCTCAAATAGATTGATGACACCAAAAACAAACAACAACAACAAAAATCCCACTAAATTAGAACAATAAAATGGCAGATTAGCGGGCTATGTGTTGAATGTTCTGAAAACTCTACGCATAGGGCAAGAGAGAAAACTGGGATTCATAGAAAGCAAGCACATCCTCCCGAAAGGCCAATAGGAGGAAGAGGCAAATGAAGTGAAGACAGAGGTGCAGCCTTGGAGACATGGGGTGAAAAGACTGGTGAGGTCACTGCACACTGGATGGGTGGACTTGCCTGGGGACACTAGGGAAACACAACCACCAAGTTCCCAGCAAAGACCACTTCAACCAAAATGGTACTGATGGCTGGTATACCGATGGCCAGTACCAGTCAGCCATCAGATTCCCTGACAAGCAAAGGTCAACTTATTAGATGGAAGGCATCGTTATAACATAGCAGTCAAAGATAAAGTTTCCATGAAACAGGACTGGGTTCAAGTAGGGGCCCACTATGATACTCTGCGCGTGCCTGGGTCTCCTCGTCTATAGGATTTGGATGATGATATGGATCTACTTCACAGAAGAGTCGTTTTAAGCATTTATGGAGGATTTTCAGATACTCTTTGATAAGCCCCTGGTCAAAAAAATTAAGCAAACAAGATACCATGGTTACTCTTACAAAAGGGAAACCCTTAGGCATGACTGGTGAGGATGTGAACATGGTCCAGTCACTATAAAAACAGGTTAAACTAAAGATGAATCAATCATCTGACATACCAGCTACAACACTCCAAGGTATTTACGGAAAGCCTCCAAGTCCATATAGCATTGAGATACTTGAACACCAGTGCTTCTCACAGCATGACTCACAGTGCTTACATTATGGATCCAGCTTAGGTGTCCAACAGCAGAGACACAGATAAAGACAATCTGGTGTGTATACACAGTAGAAGTTTATTCAGCCACAAAGAACGAAGCTATGCCATTTGCAGGAAAATGGATAAATTGGTGGTATTTACAGCAAGTAAATAAAGCCAGAAAAACCAAATATCGTATGCTTGCTCTCCTTTGGGCTTCATAGATTTGATGTAGCTATATAAAATCATGCGTGTACATATGACATGAAAGTGGAAATGAAGCTGTCTGTGGGAACAAAGGAAGCTAGCAGGGAAAGAAAGAAAGAAGAGATGGGGTTATGGAGAGAAAGTGACCAACATGAATTTTTTTACAGACTTATGTAAAAATATCTTTATGTAACAGTACCTTATATACAGGATGAATGTTTTTGAAATTTTTTAAGGAAAAAAATCAAAAGGAAGTTGGACATCATTCAAAGAATAGCACAGCAATTTTTTAAAATTACACAACAGTGGCACATCTACTTAGCAGTGGCACCAAAAACTAGAAACAGGCACGACAGCAAAGTAGAATCAGTAAGCTAGAACTTGGAGGAATAAAGCCAGTTCAGTGAAAATACAAAGTAAGAAGATTAGAGGCAAACAGAGCACAGCAGGGACTGTGACTCAGCAGGGACTCAGGTACAATCACCACCATCATCACCAGCTTCACCACCATCATCTCTTCAGCAGCAGCAGCCATACTGGTTTAAACTGCAGAGACATGGGGGACAGAAATGAGGGAAGGATTCATTTAGCCAGGCATCTCCTAATTGTTAAGCATTGTAAGATGTGTATCATGCTGAAGCTAGGAACCCCCACCCCCCACCCCTTCACACCCCAACACCCCATTCCCCCATCCCCTCACATTCTACCCCCACCCCTTCACACCCCAACACCCCCATCCTCCATTTCCTCACATCCTACCCCCACCCCCACCTCTTCACACCCAGCACCCCCATCCCCCTACCCCCTACTGCCCACCCTCCACCCCTGCCCCCTGCAGTTTAAGACCAGTGCTTCCTGGGAATCTCAGAAGAAGAAATGGCGGCTTTTAGTCAAGCCCAGGACAAGCGGTTCCCTAATGAGTGGCATGCTCACCATCAGGAACTATCTTTACATGTTCTGAGACAGGCTTTTGGCTGAGGGGAGAGCAGTGCGTGCCTCTAGCCTGTAGCCTGGGAGATTATCAACTGCTCTGGCACAGTGAGAACTGTTTCCCATGACATGGAGATATGCTTGAAATGTGACTACCTGCCCTACCCCTCCCTCAGTCTCTCTAGGAATGGCTTGTATAACAAAATGCAATGATATCCTTCCTGAATTTCCTCAGAGTTCTCTTTAGGGGCCTGAGATTAAATGGTGAACTATAGACACCCATTATCACTGTGTATTCCAGTAGCTGATAATATGCATTTGATCAATTATTTTAATATAAGTTACATAAAGAGGCCCATGTTTCAGCTTTTGTACTTCCTGCCTACAGCTTTTTTTTTTTTCCTTTCTTATTCTTTTCCTCTCTCAGTCTCTGCATCCCGCGTCTTATTTTGCTGGAAAGGTAGAGTGTACTACACTGTGCCTGGCTCCCAGTAAACTCTGCTCTCTTTTCTCCCCCTCTCACTTTAGTGTGTTCACTGAGAGACGACACAGTCAGTGTGCAATTAAAACTATGCCTCTTAGCATCGGGCAAAGCTGCGGATCAATCTAAGCTTTGTAATGGATCTAGTTGTTGTGCCTTGGGTATGACACATTAGGTGTGTCTGTCTGTCTGTCTGTGGTGTGGGGGGGGATTGGGGGGTGGGTGTCTGTGGGTGTGTCTGTGGATGGGTGTGTCTTGGGTGTCTGTTGTTTGGGTTTGGAAACACACTCTTACTATGTAGCCCAGGCTGGCCTCAAACTTGTAGCAGATCTCCTGCCTCAGACTCCCAAGTCCAGTCACTACAGATGCGGACCACCACACCAACTACACATTAATTTTTAACTTTTTGAGAATTTTATACATGAGTAAATTATATCATTGAGAGTTAGTTGTGTGTACATGAGTAGAGGGCTGGCCACTTAGGCACTAGCACCTCCCCAGGAAGTACACAGTAACTTTTAATTCTTGATTTATTTGGTAGAAAAACAATCCACACTGCAGCTATTATTAATATCAGTGACAACTGATCTGGTCTACGCCATCAAATGAGCCATGGTAGCCACAGAACCTCTAGTGTGCAGAACTTATTCTCATGGTTAGTGTATGGAATTTTTCCATCCTCTCTTTCTTTCCTTTTCCTGTTATTTTTGTTAGTATTGTTATTGTTTTGCAGAACAAGGTTTTACTGTGTTCTCCAGATCACAATCCTTCTACCTCAGCTGCCTTAGGACTGGGCTTACTGGCGTGCACCACCACATCCGGTTTGAGTCTTGTTTTGTCTGGAGATTTCATCTTTCTCCCATTAAATGTAGGAAAGCATCTTTGACCCATGAAGGACTTCGTCAGTGAAGAACAATTCGTCATAAACGGGCTAAGAGATAAGGGCGCACAAGCTAAGACGCCATCAGTTGCAGACATGGCTGCTGTTGAATGGTACTGATGGGAATCTACTTCCTGTCAGTGCTCATCTCCACTTTGCTCCACTGTGGCTTCACTGTCAGGCGATCTTCCCCATATTGACAAAAATGGCCTAAGCAACCCTGAGCTGCTGTCATGCCAGGTTCAGCAAGGCTAATGAAAAGAAATTCCAGCATAATTTTCAACTTTACTTTGATCACATGACTATCCCCTTAACCAGGGGTGACCAGGGATGCAATGTTCTGATGGGCTAGACCTGAGTCTGAAGTGTGTGGTCCTCAGAGCAAGCATGAGAAGCTCATTCCTAAAGATGGATGCCTGAAGATGCACATGTAACCACTGCCGTGAACATCAACTAGAGGTGGCCTTAATTTCCCAGCCACTATCAACCCTCTTCCCCAAGCTCACTTGTGTCTGGGATCAGCCTCTCAGTTGACTCCCTCTTCCAGGACTCACTAACTCCTCCTTCATCAGAGGATGCCTGGTCAGCCAGAAACATGTCAAGCAAGGGAGAAAATAATCACTAACCACTCAATCCTCCTACTGTCGCAGCATGCTACAAGCCTCTGCGGCACGGGCTGGGTCATTGGGCATCATGATGTAAAGAAAATGCACTTTTTTCTTTAGTGATTTCTGGCCTTCGTATTCCTACCTTGGCTTTACAGTGGCTTAAATAGTCAACAAAAGCAGTGACAGAATTTCTAAGAAGAACTTCTAAAGCTACCAAGCCTAGGAATGAACAGCAGATACACATACGGATACATGCCTGTATCCGTAACAGACATGACTAATCAATCAGGGACTCTTCTGTAGCTTTGATCCATGAATCTGCATCAACATAGCAACTAGCTTCTTAAATAAGAAAAAAATATAATTTGCCTTTTTAGGTCTTTAGCAGTATCTGCACCCATGCCGATATGTAATGAGTTGCAACGCTCACCATCTCTCCTGTAGTATGTTTACAAGAGTGAAGTTCAGAAAGGTGCAGCTAAATGCTTACTACTGAACAGCCACTGAAGCTGAGCTGCGGTCTGAATTTTACACTGTTCCCTCTCCTCTGCTCACCTAGAAGCTTGAAGGCAGAGCCAAGCCTCGGAACCTCAGTGCAGCCCCGTCACCCCAAAAGTACTTAACTATTGCTTTTTGCTTCCCATGGCTCCAGGTGAGTCACCCACGCTGCATTTGACAGTTAGCTTCTGACACACATGCACGCAGAATGCTGGATGCCACAAAGAGCTACTCTCAGGCTCTGCTAGTTCACAGACCCTCCAGAGCCATCCCCAACCCTGCTCTCCCTGGGGAGAGGTGCAAAGCTGGTATTTTGTACTCGAGAAGCCGCAGCACCTCCCAGCTTCAGTTTCCCAGGCAGCCTTGGCAGCAGTGATGTGTCAGAGCAAATCCCACTCTCAGGCCATCACCTGCCAGCACCAGGCAGGAGCAGCGGGGCGGGAGCAGCTGGACTGAGGCCTCTTGTGCCAGAGGAAATTTGAGAGAGTGGCTGAACTTTCCCAGCAGGGGTTTGGAGGAGGCAGCCTAGGGAAGTGAGCATTTTCAGCACTAGCAAAGCAAAATAAAAGGGCAACCCCCCTGTGACTGCCACCTGCACAACTGCTCCGAGCGCCTGCTCTCCCTGCCCTGCTCCTCACCACCTTCTTAAGAAACTTAAAGAAAGGAAGTGTGAGCTTTAGTTCTGACTCTGATCCCAGTTATCTGCTTCCTGGTGACCTAGAAAAAGTGCCTGGTTTCTCCATTCCTCACTGCCACAAATATCAGGGGATGAGAGTGCTCATTCCTGCAGACGCTCCCAACCTTGGCACCGTTGGCACTTTGAGCCGGATAATTCGGGGACTGTGCATGGAGGGCTCTGTCTGCAGCATTTAAGATGTTCACCAGATCTGCAGTGCCAATACTGCCCGTCCACACATACCTCAGTCCTGACAACCAAGAGTCTCCAGACTTTACCAAATAGCTTTGGTTTGGGACAATGCCCACTGAGAAACATTGCCTAGCCAGACTATCAAAATGAGCCAAGTTATTATTCTATTGAACAGATGACTATAAGGAGCACCTGGCACATTATAAAGGCTTGCTTGGTGTTGGCTGTCATTGCCCATGGTATTCCTGTTACTTGTGGTACCACAACATCCTTCCCCACATTCATAACAGACATTACTAATCAATCGTTGCTCTGTCCCTGATGCCCTGAGTATGATCTCTGATTCCTTCTCAAAATGGCAGCCATTATTTAAGAGTCAGATGTTCTGTGGGCATTCCTCAAAACCCACTGTGCCTGGCATGCAGAAGCAGCTACTTAGCTCTTTCTGAACTGTACCTTCATAGTAACTGGAGGTCTGAGGTTCAGAGAGTGGTTAAACACTTTGTTCAAGCTTATGTTTTTATTAACTCACAACAAAGCTGAACATCTCACCCACCTGAGTCTCCTTCTGGAGCTCAAATCCCTTTTTACTACATGTTTCATGTGTCTGCCTGCCTGCCTGTGTCTGTGTGGGTGCACTTATGCCATACTGCACACCTGTAAGTCAAAAGACAACTTGGAGAAGCTGTTCCGTCTTTCGACCATGTGGGTCCCAGAGATTGAACTCAGGTTGTGAGGCACCAAGTTGTTTTGCCGCTGCGCTGCCTCAACGGGCCCTGGAGCTTAGATTCTTAAACATCACTGTGGATAGTGAATGATAAATCTACAGTGGGATGTGCTGGCCAGCCATCTGTCTAAAGGAGATTTAAAAGCTACAGCAAATTCCTATGCTGAAAATTCAGGAGTTATTTTTCTCACCATGGCTAACTAGAAAGAAACTATCAACTGTTTAATGGTAGACACAAGAATCTTGGCCATCTAACAATGTGTGTGTGTGTGTGTGTGTGTGTGTGTGTGTGTGTGTGTGTGTGT
>OU015755.1:54855458-54865985 GCA_907169655.1 Acomys percivali
TGGGAGGGTTTACAGCAGGGGTGAGGTGGGAAGGTTGGGAACACAGGAAAGATGCATGGGAAGGTTTACAGCGGGGGTGAGGCAGGAAGGTTGGAAACACAAGGAAGGTGCATGAGAGAATTTACAGGAGGGGTGAGATAGCCAGGCTGACAGGATAGCAAGAAGGCAGGATGGGGCTATGCAGAAAACAACAAAGCAGGTCTCCCTCCAGCTGACTCCTCACTAAGGAGCAGATATAAGATGCCATTTTCCTTTCCCCTCATGAACTCCTCAAGTGTATAGGTGGTTACACCTTTATATGCATTCTTATTTATAATGACTCTAACTTTAACAATCAGAACTATGGGGAAATCTCTGCCTAAGAAAGCCTCTGCCTATTCCAGGAAGAAGACCACACTGACCTCCTCAGGGATGGGCAAGGAGGGGACAAATGGTAGGCCAGAACCTGTACGTCTAGACACTGCAAGTAGCCGTTTTCCCTGTCACTGGCTCCATGAACTCTGTTTCCTTTTCTTCTCTCCTCTACTTTCAATAAGACAGGAAGGGATCGTGGCACTGTCTGTCTATTCTGAGCTCTGCTGGGCACCCAGACCCAGTCAGTGCTCTCGAGCCCCCTGTTATAATTAAGAGCATGGCTTTGGAACACTAGTGAGCTCAGCTCTACCCTAATTCCATTAGCCTCAAGTCATTCATGTGCAAAATGAAGCCAAGAATTGTATCATACAGTTTTATGGGGATTAACTGAGTGATTCATTTGAAAATAGATACTAACTGTTGGCATTATTACTGTAAGAGATGAAGGAGCCTGCCCTAGCTCTCTGGGCAATAGTAACAAAACACCAGAGGCTGGGTGGCTTTGATCTATAGGAATTGGTTTTCCCAGTTTGTGAGGCTGGACATCCAAGGCTGAGATGTTGGAGGGTTGGATTCATTCTGAACCCTCTGTGGCTTACTGACGACTGGCCATGTTCTTACTGTCTTCCCAGTCACTCTTCTTTAGGAGTACACAGCCATGATGCCTGGATAGGGTCAAATTGTACTCTTTTATAATGATGTGAGTCATACTGGATTACAACCCACCCTGATGGCCTTAATTTGAACTTGACACTTCTGCAGAAATCCTATCTCCAAACGCCGCATCCTAAAGCGCGGAGACAGGGACTCAACATGAGTTTGGGCATACGCGCAATGAAGGCTGTAACGGGGTCTTCTGAACAGTCACACTTTTTAATCAAGCTACCCAACTATTTAAAAGAAAATAAAAGCTTTCCTTTCCACTGGCTCCCAACTGAGTTCAGCTTTTGTGAATTGTTTGACCTGAAAGATACCTTTCCCACCTGATCAGTTAGCAAACAAAATGCCAGAGACGTAGCCAGTAGTATTTTCTCTCCTAACTAGCATGAAAAACAAGACTTTGATCAAATCTCTTGCCCTCTATCCTAGTTAGATTTACTATTGTTGTGATGAAACACCACAGCCAAAGCAACTCGGGAGGAAAGGATTTAAGGGTTTATTTGGCTTACACTTCCATATTGCTGTTTGTCATCAAAGGAAGTCAGGACAGGACCTCAAACAGGGCTTGATCCTGGAGGCAGGATCTGATGCAGAGGCCGTGGAGGGATGCTGCTTACTGGATTGCTCCTTGATGCTTGCTCGGTCTGCTTTCTTATAGAACCCAGGACCACCAGCCCGGGGATGGCACCATCCACAATAGGATAGGCCCCTCCCCTGTCAATCACTAATTAAGAAAATGCCCTATAGGTTTAACTACAGCCCTATCTTATGAAGGTATTTCTCAACTGAGGTTTCTCCTTTCAGATGACTTTAGCTTGTGTCAAGTTGACATAAAACTACCTAGCAAACCATCTCTACTCCTCATTCAAGAAGCCTCGACTGGACCGCAGGAATCTCAAAAAGCCATTTTTCTGGAATTCTACATTTACAGTAGAAACACTGGAAACACTGAAAAAGATATGCAAAGTCTTTTGCACAAACACAAGTTCATATGAAAATCAAGAGAGTTCACATTTCTGCCTTTGGTGTTCCCTGTGTGGTAGCTGGTGTGGCAGACAAGCTCTAGGTGCTTATGAGAAGAGCAAGCAAAGCAGGGTCAGAGAACCTTATGTGCCAACAGCTCAAGGCCATGTCATAGACACTCCTCAGCTCACCTGGTATGCAAAGGGGGTCACAGTAGTTAAAGAAAGCAACATGGCAGTGTCAATACTGGCCATCCCTGAAGGGCAGCAGGAGAAGAAAGAAAGCCTTTCTGAAAGTGACTTGCAGTATCAGCAGGATGTGCTCTGGAACTGTCTGGGACTCCTCCCACATCCCTACCCTCTGACTCCAGTACCATTGGTGTTTTTAACAGGGTCTTTGTAAGTACAACATACACCACCGGTGTGGCTGCTCCCCTCTGAATGAAAATGGATAATGGTGGTCAAAGTTGGGCAGAACGATTTATAAAGAATATATTTCCTATCATTGTCTTTTCAATTTTTATCTTTTAGTTATAAATATACATATATAGATATAGATATAGATACAGTAAGACATGACCATAATTTACAGGAAGAAAACCAAACATATCATGGGGAAATGTTCAAAATGTTCTAGTGAATTGCATGTCCAAAGTAGCGCATGGGCCATTGATCTACAAACAAAATCAATTTATATTACAGTCTTTCTCAGGGCACATCATTTTCTCACTTGTATGGATATCTTGCTGAGCTCACGGTAGTCACTATCACACTATGGCATCCTTGGTTTCTTTTTTCTGCCTTGCTGGAGAGTGCCTCCTCACCAAGAATTAAGGAGGGATCTCACACTGATAATGGTAAGATTTTATAATGACCTAAACCCAACATCAAGGACAGCATCTGGGAGAGATGGAATGGCTAACTTACTCACCACATAAGATATCCAGACGTCAATTGCTATACACTCATTTGCATTTATCAGCTCTTGCTCACTAGTCTCTGTCCCTAGTCTCTGCTTTGTGGTGATGTATCTGTGGTTGCATGTCTCTCGTTCATCTTCAAGGATGCTGCACCTTTCCATGAGTGCTCATTTTTGTCCTAACATCCACTGCACTTCTGGTTTTAGGTACTGGCTTCTGGTCCCAAAGATTCCATGAAACTGAATATTGCCATGGGAAATAACTTTAGGCAGTCATGTTCTGCTCTCCGAATGGCCCTTCACAGTACGTCTTCACACTCATTGCCAATATGCATAATGGAACAGCCTCCACTTTCTCCACCTACATTTATGCCAAAGCCACCTTCCTACCTTTTGTGCATCTGTCTTTTTATATGCACTACCTAGGATAAAATAAAAGCAGATTGTTTGTGAAGCTGTATTAAGGTACACGGTGAAGCCTCCACCTCTCAGGGCTGGGTAACTCTTTGCTATGGAGGGTGACCCACACGTGCTTCCTCGTGGTGCTGCTAACAATCCTCCTTGAGCGATGACAACATCAAATGTCCCCAAGGATGTTCCCATGCCCCTGGGGTTGGGAACTGCAACCATTTCTGTTTAAGGATTCCTGCCTTAGAAGTGGTCAGGAAGGGTTATAATATCCACTTCAGCTGAAACCCTAAAAAGATCCCTGTCTAGAAAAATAATAAACATGAATACGGCCGGGGAAGAGAGGGGCACGCGCACAGCCCTGGGAGGAATGCAAACTAGTGCAGCCACTGTGGAAGCCAAAGGCTGAAAACAGATCCATCCTGACTCAACTGCTCCACTTCTACACACACACAAAGGAATCAGTGCCAGCATTGGTGGTGGCATCTGCACACACATGTCTATTGTGCCATAATAATAGCTCAGTGCCAGGAATGGGATTGGACTACATGATCATCTGTAGAAGGGAAGAAGAAAACACACAAAATTAGATTATTTATCATTTAACTACACAGAACTAACATAGAACTGGGTAGAACTGAAGATCATTGCATTAGGCAGAACCAGTTTGACTCAGAAAAAGAAACATTGCCTATTTTCTCTCATAGGCAAAATCTAAAAAGGAAAAACAAAAGTAAAATAAGCACCTACTGGGGAATAGAAATGGGGGTGGGGTTACAAGCAAAGGCGATGGGCGGGGGAATTGGTGATGAACCATTACAGGCAGGTTTGGAAATGTCACAATGAAAACTCTTATCTAATACAATTAATATGTACTAATGAGAAAGGAGTGATGTGCCACTTTTTTAATTTTTTTTGAAAAAACTGAAAGTTACCACTTAAAAAGATTTTTTTTGTAGTGAATGAAATTTCAGCCAAGTTGTAATACCCTAGGATACACTCACATTCTATAATATCAAATGCGGGGGTGAGGCATTCAGCTTGGTTGATGACAGAGCATTTGTCTGTTTTGTGCTGCACAGCTAGGTTTAATCCCCAGCACCACAAAAAACAAGATGTGGTGGTGCACACCTGTAATTCTATTACTTAGGACACGGAAACAGGAAGAGCAGAACTTCTAGGCCATCCTGAGCTACATAGCTAACTGAAGGCCAACCTGGGCCACATGAAAATGCGTCTCAAAAGTGGAGGGTATGGAAAATTGTGATCAGTGATGCCTGCAAGAAGTGAGGAAAAGACGTGGAATAAAGCAAAAAGAGGGACGTTTACAGCCCACCTCTGGGATGGCTCATTGCCAGCCTGACAGGCCCTACAGTCACCTAGAAGGTGAGCCTCTGCGCAGACCCGTGAGAGGTTACCTCAATGAGCTTGACGGAGATGTGCAGGCCTACCTTGACTGAGGGTGGCACCATGCCGTGGTTCTGCTCTGAGTAAGAAGGGAAAATCCAGCTGAGGACCCACCGGCAATCACCTGTTCTGTTTCCTGACTGTGGATGCAAAGTCGCAAGCCCCTGCTGCCTTGACTCCTTGCCCCAGTGGACTATACTCCCAAGGTGTCTGTCAGAATAAGCCCTTTCTCCCTTCAGTTGCTTTGGCCATGATATTTTTATCACACCATTAGGGGAAATAACCAATATCCAAATGGACTCAGGGCCACCAAGGCATTACGTGAGATCATCCTACTCCTCCCTGCCCTCCCACAGCCAGCTCCTACAGGAGCTTAGAGAGGTGAAGGAGGAGAAAAGCGATGCTGCCTTAGGAGTTTGAAGTTCATAGCAATGGAATATGAATCCAAAACATAGGGAGTGTGTGCTGGATGGGTTTCCTCGAGTGGCCCTCAAGATGGATAACCTTTTCATTGTAAGAAGTGGCTATATCTCCTAAGCATTGTGCCACCTCAGGGCCAGGGATTATTCACCATTCATACAGGTCCTTTCTATTGAAGACTGGAGAGGTCTCAGGGAATGAGAGGGAATGGGACAGCCACAGTGTCACCATCCACCTGCCCCGGGACCCGCTCCCATGGACTCAGTCCTCAGGAGTGTTCTCTTCCCACAATTAGAGGTACCGTCAGACACATTCCTTCATCCTGTGAAACGATGTTTGGTCTCGGGGCACACATGGATTACAAAGCTATTATAAGCCACTCCTGTCTGCGCCTCTCATTATTAAATACTCATCTTGCTAGAGCCTGGAGACTTGGCACTTATTTTTTTAGGCCAATTCTCAGCTCTAAAATGGACACCGCTAAGATAATTAGACCTTTCCTTGAGGACCCTGTTCCACCCCCTCCCTGAAAGGGCAGTCATTGTTTTTTCCTACCCTTCTTGCTAGAACAACTCTTCTACTTAGCTGGGCTGTATTTCAACTTAATTGTCCTGCCCATGACATGCTCACTGTCTTGCATGCGGGCAAGAGAATGAATTAGGGAAAGTGTCCTGTTCTGTCTCATGGTCTTCTCCCTCCCTCTTTCTATGTTTAGCTCTTGTGTGGGCACTTGGCTGGTGCCAAATACAACTTATTGCTTTAATTCCTGTTTCAACGAGACATTTTCTTTGCTGATGGAGAAGCTTGCGGCTAGAAGAAGAGGCTGAAATGCTGAGTCCTATGTCTGTCTCACCTCTGTGCACTGTAGGGCTTGTTGTATTTGGGGAAAGATGTCTTCTACCAAGCATAGAGCAAGTCATCCTCGGGAAGGCTTCGTACAGGTAAAGGATTCCACCCAGCTGTCTTGCTATTGTTTTGCCTTGGGCAACATCTGCTGCGCATCTGCTGGTGGGCATGGGCAGCACAGCTATGGCAAAGTCTCCATTCTTGCCTCCAGAAAACACAGTCAGAATGGAAGCAACGTCATAGTTAGCTATTGCACATGAGCTTGAAAACAGGAATAAGCTCTGTGCCGAAATGCAGTCAAGTTCAGTTTCTGGAGCCGAAGCACACAGTGTGGCTCACGTGGGGGGTGAACATGTAGACAGGTTGTTTCCTCTCTCCCGGCATGGACAGGTGAAGAAGTTACTTACCGTACAGCTTCTTTTGTTCACTATTTCTGGGGACACATTAAACAAATGTCTTCCCCCTACAGATCGGAAGCTGATGACAGAACACAGCAAGATGACAGGAAAGTTAAACCTGTTGACCCAACTGGGCTTATTGTGGCTACTTACAGGAATGTGAGTGACTCAAAAAGCAGCCGCAGTGGCACAAGCTCACCCCTGGTTCACAATGGTTCACAAAAACTGGCACCCCTGAATGCTCTGCACAACTCGCAGGCTGCTCAACAGGTCAACCTCCTCCCTTAGAAGTTGTGTGGCTACAACCACAGACCAGACCTAGGGAACTCTGCAAGCTTCAGCTTCCTGGGTGTGTGAAGTTTGTTTGCTTCCTGAGTTTCCCAGCCTTCCTCCAGGATGGAACAGGTCAGCTCAGAGTAAATTGCTATACGATACTTCTTTAACCCTGTTTTCTCACGCACCGAACAGGGCCATAATAGGCATTTCTTTGTGGAGTTAGGCTAAGGATGAAATGCGATCACATATATGGGAAAAACTAAGGCTGGGGTGGGTTCTGTTGCCTGCCTAAGATTCTCCATCCAGTAAGCAGCAAGCCTAAGGTAGGAAGCCAGCTCTGTGCAATGAAGCAGCCAGGCTTTGGACTAGAGTTCTGTGACTTTTGAGCACATAACTTGAGTGTCCGCCCTGCATCTTACTGTATGAAGATTGGTGCTGGGAGTCTCGAAGATTGTGAATTTTAAGAAGAAATCCACATCCAACAAAACTAGCTGTCACAGCCTCTCTGCTTCCTTCTTGCCAGTAGCCTCCAACCTCCTTATCCATGTGGAAAGGTATCTTTTCTTTACTGTTTCACCTTGCTCTACTTCGCCTTTTCCACTCAAATCTGCAGCTCCATGCTACGGCAGCCTCGGCCACAGCAGGAGTCTCACGCCTACTCCTCCCTCCCACAGCAGCGCTTCAGCCCATCACTTGGCCTAGGCACCTCTTGGCCACTCAAGCCCAAAGTTTGAGGAACTCACTGAGTAGCCTCTTGCCTGCCACACCTCCTGTGCCCAAGCGAACAAAACAGACCACTTGTTCTCCAGTCAGGAGGCTTCTAATGGCCTTTACTCTATTATTATGTGCATGAGTTTGTGTGTGCATGAGTGTATGCCCTATGACTATGGAAGCCCGCAGAGGCCAGAAGAGGCAATGGATCCCATGGAACTGGAGTTACAGACGACTATAAGCCAACCAACACGGTGCTAAGAACCAAACTTAGGTCCTATGAAAGAACAACAAGTGTTCTCACCCCCCCCAAGCAATCTTTCCTCCACATCCTTCCTTCATACTTATAATAAGATCTGCAGTCCTTCCTTTCCACCCCTAACTTTGCCCTGTGTACTCACTTTGCCTGAGCCATGTGGACCCTCCACTCCATCAGTTCTTCGTCTTTTGACCTCCTTCTCATTTTCAGATATCTGTCTCTGTGGTAGTTTGAGAGAAAATGGTCCCCATCAGCCCTTGGGGAGTGGCACTATTAGGAGGTGTGGCCTTGTTGGAGGACGTGTGTCACTGTGAATGGGGTTTCAGAAGCTCTTCCTGCTGCCTGCTGATCCAGATGTAGAACTTCTAGATACTTCTCCAGTACCGGGTCTGCCTGCATGCTGCCATGCTTCCCACCATGACCATAATGGACTAAACCTGTGAACTGTAAGCGAGCCCTAATTAAATGTTTTCCTTTATAAGAGTTGCTGTGGTCACAGTGTCTCTTCACAGCAATAGAAATCCTAACTAAGCCAGTCTCTTTCTTGTCAATTAAAACATTCACAGTTTGAGAGGATTTGGTACAAGGCCCCCTCTGACCCGTCTTCTAATTTTATGCTTGTACTGTTTATATCATCAGCTTATATTTTTTATGTTTTACTTTCTCTCAGTCAGGCCATAGAGCCCTAAGAAAAGAGACCTAGCCTGTTTTGTTTATCTATCTTCAGAACCTTGATTGCAGCCTGGTGTCTAGTGCATATATGCTCAATAAATATTTATATCTTAACTGTAAGGATTTCTTAACTCTGTTGCCTCCAAAGTCACCACCACTGCAGCAGCACTGAGCCTGACATCACTCGCCACATCCCTCTGCGGCAAAAGGCCATGGTGCCCTGCTTCAAGCCTCAGCCTGGGGCAGCAGCAGCAATAGTAGTCTGCCCCCAAAGCTTTGGAGGTCCAAGCTACAGTGGCCCATATTCAAGCTGTAGTGTGGCCTGCTGTTTCCCCCAAACCTCAACCATTCACTCCCCCAACCAAACCCTGTGACATGCTACTTTCCCCAAGCTGCAGGGAGCCCACTGTCCCCCCACCCCCCACCCCAGTCCTTCGACCCATTGTATCACCACCCCCAAAAGCAATGTCTAGCCCTTGAGCAGCAGGCCACTAAAATTTAAAGTGGCTAACTGCCAGTCCTCCTTCCCGCCCTGGGGCTGTGGAGATCTGAGACAAAATGGCAGTGGCTCCTATCAGCGCCTCAGCAGGAGCTGTCCATGGTGACTATTTCCCCGCGCTAGCTGACTGCATCTTTCCTGCAGCCTTTATGGGAGCTGTCCATGGTGACGATTCCTACTTTAGCAGACTACTTTATAAAAACCGGACACCTTTCCTGTCTCAGAATGCCTGGAGCTGTCCATGATGACACAACCTTTCCTGCTTCAGCCTACTGCCGTCACAGTGGACTTGTTGGCACATTGTAAACTTTATTACCCCTCAAGGTAGGAAAGTGGCCAGGCAGCTGCCTGAGAAAGCTCCAGTAGCCCAGTCCCCGCCCCAGACCTCTGTACATGCCATCCTCAGCCCCTCAGTAGGACTCATCCCAGATTAAGGTAATTTGGGATGAGAAGTCTGGATAAAACCCACCAATCCCTGCGCTTCCACAAGCTGAGGCATGAAATCCCACCAATCCACGCTCTGGAAATCCCTGCCTCAGAAAGCTCCGCCCCCTAAGAAACCTTATGTAAAGGCTGTGTCTGCCCAGGTCCCTGCTGTTTTCTCCCAGGTGCAGAGGCAGCCACTCCTGGATTCTTCCCTCCAATAAGTCTCTTTTGAGTGATTTCCTGCCTGCTGTGATTCTTTCCTCAAAAGAAGAGAAGAAATGAAGAAGAAGAAGAAGAAGGAGGAGGAGGAGGAGGAGGAGGAGGAGGAGGAGGAGGAGGAGGCAGGCTCCTCAGCTCCTCAGGATTTGGCACAACTCTCCCCTGGGAGCTGCATCATCTCTGTTGAGAAGGTCTCCTCTCAGAGCTGTGAAGTTCCTCGGCTCCTGTGCCTCAGGATCCCCTTGGGACACTGTTCCACCTCAGGGCTGGGATACCTTCCCAGTCCCCAGAGTTATGGGCACCCTTACACTTGAGTACCAGTAGGCAGGACACCACACCCACCCACCACATTAATTACATACAAATGAGGGGTTTTCTCCTGTGTTCACCCTTCCTCTCTCTGTGTTCTCATCTCTTCAACTCATTATTCACAGAATAAGAATGGTAAGCATATCCTCTCATGGTTAGCCAGCTGTAACCGGCGGGCAACGCCCTAGACTTCTGAAAGTGTGAAGAAGAATTTTAAATTCTGTGATGTGCCATGTGATGGTGCCTCTGAAGTGTTTACCCTGAAAATGGCCCCTGTCTCCATGAATACGAATGAAGAGTGTCGCTTGACAATTACATTCCAAGAATCTGCGGCATGTCTGTAATCAGCAGCAGATTCTCCAGGCTCAGTCTCTGATGTGCACCCCTAAACTCACTTCATTAGCTTTAATTATCCCTGCCACAAGCAAGTGAAGGCTTTAGAGCTATTTTAAAAATGGAATTAGCAAACTTGGAGAGCGAATAACTTCCTCTGAGGTGTTTAGTTCTAATTGTCCTCAAGTTGAGTAGAAATGAGGAGCAGCCATTTCTCCAGTGCTAGGTGCATGGTGTGTGTTGCAGAAGATGAGTTTCTCCATTTGTCTGGGCTCAGGAGTGCAAACACTGCCCAGACTGACCCTACCCACAGCTGGGCCTTTACACCTTTACCTGTGACATGAATCTGAGTCTAGAAACAATTCTGTGACTATACATTGAGCATGCACGCATGCGCGCACGCACACACACACACACACACACACACACACACACACACACACACACAC
>OU015755.1:54882422-54896367 GCA_907169655.1 Acomys percivali
TTGTGTGTGTGTGTGTGTGTGTGTGTGTGTGTGTGTGTGTGTGTGTGTTTAAGCCTATGGAATCCATTATTTAAATAAAACCAACCAAGCCAGCATATGTCCAATCATCACTTTATGTGTTGAGATTTATGAACCAGAAAGATTCATACACTGTGGGGCTTAGGTCTACTTCTAAGATGGAGTCCTAAGATCAGGTCTACCTTGGAATTTGAAATAACTGTAGAAATGCAGAGAGACATAAGACACAGTGATCCTAAAGTCATCAGACAGCGGGTAATAAAGGGCAGTGACTTCTGGGAATAAAACAATTCAGTATGTGAGAATCTTCCTGACATGACAGATCCCTCAGGAAACCACGAAAGAAGGGAAAGAGGGGAAGGGTTTTACACTCTGTGGGAGCTGACAAACCACCTCCATAACTTCCTTGTCTCATTTCTGGGACACAGTAGCAGAGACAGAAACAAGAGTACACAGAGAGGTTTTATCTTGGCACTTGGTTTAAGATGGCATCATGCTGGACATGAGGCAGATGACTGAAATTCATCCCAAGTCAGGAAGGAGAGCCAGTCTGTAATACCTCAAGGCCTGCCCCTAGGGCCCCACCTCTTTAGGGAGGCTCCACCTCCGAAAGTTCCCCAAACCGCACCAAGGGGCTAGAGCCCTGAGAGTTCAAATGTATGAGCCCTGGGAAGGCATTTCACATTCAAACCACAAAGCCGAGGAATACAAAGGAGCTAGAGATTGTAGATCAATAACAGATCATCCCTTCAACTGTGTAATGGAATATTACTGCCTGGAGGTTGAACCTTCTGGAAGGCTGGAAAGAAACACTACCCTACCATTAAACAGATGGAGGCTTCGGCAAGAGTTCTTCAGTAGGGTCTTGCCACCGTGTTGATCATGTGGCAAGTCTCAGAATAAGCATCGTAAGCATTTCCCAGCCTTGCCGGGGAGGCGTGGGAAGACACAGAGGAAGGCCATGCTATCCCTGCGAAATCTGGGCAAACAATTTCCCTTCTGGCTTGACCTAGAACACAGACAGCTTTTTGAGAAGCAAATAAGCTTCCGAAGGTGAATCACAGCGCCAGTCATTGAGTTAAATCCGGAACAACTTTCCCAGTGCTTCACGGAGATCTGCAGAACAAAGCGCGAGCTCCAGGTGATTCGGGTGCAGGCTAGTATTTTCTCAAACACACTTTGAAGAGATCGCTGCTTCAGGGTGGAAGTTCTGCACTGTTCTTATAATGCACAGCTCTAAGCTGAACACAACGTTGGAAATACCAATTAATCACCATCCAAAGAACGTTTTTAATTTGATTTAACAAATCTCCACTGAGCACTGAGAATTATCTCTGTACTGAAGAAATGACAGTGAAAGGAAGTAGATGGGATTTACTGTCAAAATTAATGAGAACAACTCCCCCCAAGTCACAGGGAACCTGTGTTGGATCTCTGTCTCGGGTTCTTTTACAGAAGTCATGTGCTGTCCTGCCTATAGCCCAACACCATCGCACACATCTGTTGGAAGTTGGTCTGATGTATGCTATATAACCCTGCCTAAAAACTTATTCCTATTTGACCAATAAAAAGCCAACACATCTGAGCAGGCAAATAGGATAGGTGTGGCTAAGGTTCCAGGGCTTTGAGAGACAGAGAGAATCTTGGGAAAGAGAAAGAGACCAGACAGAGAGAGAGAGAGAGAAAGGAGGAGGCAGCATCATAGGTTAGGTGGAAGAGCAGCACATGTCCAGCATGGATGGAGATCCGGCCCAGATGAAGAACATCAGCAAGTATTTGGGATCATGGCTGGGAAGTAGCTTGATAGAAATTATCAGAAGCAGATGGCATGGGATTGGGACAGGGTATGAGATACCTGCCCCACTATGGGAGGTAGTTTAGGGAATTAATATCTTCCCTGCCCCAGGTTAACTAAGGCTATTTTAAAATAATAACAGGTGTCTATGTTTCATTGATTACTGGTGGGTTAGAGAATACTGCTGTAATAATAACCATAGCAATAATAATAAACATGTTTAGGCCCTGCTTATAAATTAACCGCAACACACATCACTAACTGATGAAGACATTCTAGTAATAAGCCAGGCAGACAATCGCTTACAGAAAGCATTTGATCCCTGGTCATCAGAATATCCGCCTTCCTTTGTATTTACTGAGCCAAACTTAACTATAAATAGAGCCTGTGTCCAACTATCTTGATGGTTTCATGACATTTAATTCCTCTAGAGATAAAATATTTACCTTGCTGTTTTCTGTGGGCATAGCTACCTGTTTCTTGTTACCACCACCACCACCTCCCCCTCCTCCTCCTCCTCCCCCTCGTCCTCCCCCTCCTCCTCCTCCTTCTTCTTCCTTTTCTTCTTTGTTGTCGTCATCATCATCATACCATTCTTGAACATTATGAATTAGACTAAGTACTAAAGCAAGACTCTCTTCTGGGGACATAGTAAATGTTCCCACTGGGCTAGAAAGATGTCTCAGCAGCTGACAGTGCATATTGCTCTTGTAGAGGTTCTGAGTTTGTTTCCCAGTGTGCATATCAGATGGCTCGTAGCCATCTGTAACCCCAGCTCCAGAGGATCCGAAGCTCTCTCTTGACTTCTTCAGGCACCTGCCCTCACATGCACATGCATGTCTAATAAATATTTTTAAAATAATTAAATTACCCAGCTTGGTGTAGTGGCACATACCAATCCTCCCAGCACTCAGAATGCTGAGGCAAAGTGATCGCAAGTTTGAAGGCGACCTGACTACATAGAGAGATCAGCCACTAAAAAAATAAACAGCAAACAAAAAGAAATTTCTACCCCTTGCTTCCTATTCTTAAGACATTCTAAATAAGCAAGGTGTATTAGATTTCACTTGTATCTGCATGTATTAATTGTGCATAATGGGATTCATTATGGCACTTCATGCATTTGTATAATGTCTTCTTCTTCTTTGCCCCATCAGCCTCCCCTGCCCCTCCCACCTCTACTTACCCTCTTCCCAATTAGGCCCCTCCTACTTTCATGCTTTGTTTTGTTTCTTGATGGACAGTGAGCTCCATTAGGGTGGTGAGATTTTCATCTAAGACACAATTGAGAGCACTGAACTATCCTGCCTCAGCCCATCTACTTAGCACAATGAAACTCAAGCACGCAGGCTGTGGCACTATGGGAAAGCTCGTATGAGACAAAAAAAAAAAAGCACGTCAATCGGGATGTGCCGGCTAGTGTTGATTGTCAGCTTGACAGGATGAGGAATTACCTAGGAAACAAGAGTCCAGCGGTGAGAGACATTTTTAGAGTGGGGGCACATCTGGGGAGGGGCGTTCTTGATTAGATTAACTGAGGTGGGAAGAGCTACCCTGAAGGAGGACAGCACCGTGCCCTGGACTTGAGTCCTGACTGCACAAAAAAAAGGGAAAGCGAGCGACACAAGAGTCCATTGCTCTCCTCCTAGCACAGACACAGTGTGACCATTTCTTGAAGTGCCTTCACTTCTCCAGCATGAAGTGTGAGTCACCACAATCCCTTCCTTCCCAAAGGTGCCTTTACCAGGGGGCTTCACCACAGCAACAGAAAATAGCTAAGAGGCTGTGCCTCCCAGACCCCATCCCCACCCCGCACATAGACTGCAATGGAGGAATTACTTTCTATTATTCTATTGGAGTCATTGCAATGATTGCACCATAAGCTGGGAAGTTATTTGAAAAGACTGGAAAGGAAATCTCTTTGTTCCAATTGAGAAATGTTCAGCCAGTATTAAAAATATCACTGCAGTTTTGTGGGGATCGTCTGCTTCCTGTCCATGATAAATGTCTCGTCCTGATGGCTTCCTAACAAACTGGATTCCCAATAAACATTTCCATGTAGGGTTCCTCGGTGGTGTGTGGTGGATAATAAATTAAAGCTTCCATTCCCGCCCTTGCTTTTAACTTTCGTCACTCCACCTCATAAATACTGGAGGAGTTTTCACAAGGGACCCCCGGGGTGCGTATATAAATTGCTGTTATTTCTGTGGCTTACCACTTGGACCAGGAGTGATTTATCTTTGCACAACTAAAAGCTGCTGCAGAATTCATCATCGGGGGAGACACATAAAACCAACAGATCCATGTTTATTGAGCAGCTAACTATGAAATGTGTGGCAGGCACCAAGACGGGCTAGGTCTGACTAACTCGCAAATGAACGCATCCATTGAATATGGTTTAGGACGCACAGCTGCTCGACTATGGTTCTGCAGTGCAGGCTTCATAAGGGCAGGTTGTTTATCTGTCCTGTGCATCTTTCAACTCCTGTTGCCTCACTGCACACCTGGTATACAGTGGGCCGTCTGCTAATACGCTCTAACATTTCTGTTATAGAAGTTCTAGAACAGCAAAACTGAAGGAACTTCACAGTGACTATCCAATACCAGGCACACTAATTTTTGTTAGTTTGTCTGTGTGCATGGATGTGCAGCTACTTTTTGCCTTTGAGACTGAATTTCATGTCTCTCAGGTTGAGCACAAACTCACCAGGTAGATGAAAGTGACCTTAGACATCTTCCTTTTTTAAAGAACTTTCATTTATTTCTTCATACTATGGGAGTGGTCGGCTTCCACGTATGTCTGTAACCCCCATACATGCTGGCTGCCCTTAGAGTGCTGAAGAAGGCATCAGATGCCCTGAAACTGGAGTTAAGGACAGCTGTCCGACTCCTCTACGTGCTAGGTCCTCAGTTAGGGCACTAAGTGTGCTTCCCCTCTGAGGTATCGTTTCAGCTCCCATGACCTTGAACTTCTGATGTTCCTGTCTGCCTCCCACATGCTGGGGCGGCAGGCATGAGCCATCATACCCAGTTTGGGCAGTAAAAGGATTACCTTCAAGAGCCTCATGCATGCTAGGCATGTACTCTGCAGCCTAGCCTGCATCCCCAGCCCTTACCATGTGAAGCCTACCATCCGGGTGGTATATCTGTTCTATTACATACCTTGTGTCTGCAGATCTATCGAATTTTCTCTATCATTCCAAAGTCAATGCAAAGCATAATGCATTTCTAAGTACTTCTGCATGCATATAATTAACTTCAGCTCAATATCTCTTTGCAGTTTTATTTTCCTTGTGATGTAAAGTTTTACACGCCATTTATACAAGCCACAAGAATATATTTTTCTGGATTAAATTGTAGAACTGACCTGCCACCCACCCCAGTATCCTTATGTTGTGGCTTGGGAGAAGGAGAGAATACTTCCTACACAAGCCCAAGGACCTGAGTTCAAATCTCTCCAATAACCATGGGGAAATCTTGGGGATAATCTCTTGTACTCTAGTAATGCCACATATAGGGAGGTGGAGACAGGGGCATCCCAGTGATGGAACTCATCCCAGGGGCATCGATCAGTCCGCAAGAAATGGACTCCGCCAAGTGGCTCACCATTCCATTCCCCCATTCTCAGGACAAGAAAGTCTGTTTACTGTATGTGTTCACCAGTATTCAGTATCATCATGGTAAAGTAACTCACAAATAGAGACAGAGAGTTGCTGTGTCTTGAAGTGATAGCACCCAGAACACAACTTGGGAGACGTCACATGCAAGGAGCAAGTTCTTTCCCTCCGTGGTACAGTGGGAGTGGACTGAGGAGAGGCCTTGCTTGGGTGCAGTTTCCAACTCTGCTGCCTGGAAGCTGTGTGGTCTTCTTTCGCAAGCTGTTTGAACTCTCTGAGCTTCAGCATCACAAGGTCAGTCAAGGACAAAGTGAGGGCATATGGTTAAGGATGCTTAGCAGTTAAGCTGGCGAGGTGGCTTATCGGGGAAGGGTGCCAGCAGGCTTAACAGCCTAAGTCTGATTCCCCAGGACCCCCACATGGTAGAAGGAGAGGACTGACTCCTGCATATTTTCCCCTGACTTCCACGTGCACGCTGTATCACATGTGTGTATACACACATACCCAACTAAATCAATGTGATAGGGAAAAACAATTTAAAGAATGGCTTGTCATTCTATTACCAAGCCAGTCAACTCTACGCATTTGTACACTGTTTTCCGCAGTCTTGTTCCTTTGTCTCCTCCAGACTTCTACTGAATTCTCTTTTGAATCCTTTTTCTCTTCCCTAAGGCCTCTGTAGGAAAATGAGATCATGAGCTGAGGGGGGCAGTTTATGCTTATCATGTTAGCACTTGGTAGGTGAAGAAAGAAAGATTCCAAGTTTGAGGCCAGCCTGGCCTACTTGGAGAGAACTTGTCAAAACAGAAAAGCTAATAAATCTTCCTTGTTGGCTGAGAGCTGAACAGTCATCACAGGCTCCTGCTGCCACCAGCAAATCAGCTCATCCCTGATGAACTAAAGTCCTTTGAACTGTGAGTCAAAATAAGTCCTTTCTCCTTTTAAAAGAAACAAACTACAATACTCTGTTAAAGGTATTATTATTAAACTGTGTTTGTTTCTCAGTTTGTCTCTTAACCCGGCTACCACACAACTAATTAAGACTCTTTTATATTTCTTTAATAATAAGCTTCACAACATAATAACTGAGCAGTTATTCCTCTATTCTTAACCCTCTAAATTAATCTAGTTTCTTCCCGGCGTACATCACAGAGATGCTTGCATTTTGTAGCTTTTCTAGCTCCAGCTCCTTTTCTGATGTTACTTGGCCGTCTCCCATGGCTGAACCCCCTACTTCCTCCTCTGAGTCCTCCCTGGCAGGCAGGAAGTCCCGCCCTATTCTCTCCCCTGCTCAGTGATTGGCTGCAAGCTGCTTTATTGGCATATCATAGGACAATTAAGGAGCAGTATTTACACAACACTGACACAGGAGATTCTCAGAATAAGGATTACAACCAGGGTACAGAAATCAGCATTTGAATTACACAATAATCTATGCCTACAATACTTGGTCAGAGCAGGACACATCACTAGCTGAGGCACTGTGTGGGTGATCCCAGGAACCATGTCACAGTAAAGACCAAGGTTTGAAACCAGTACCACTTACTAGTCTTAGGCTCCTTGTCTGCCAATTGTGAATAACACCTTGCCTGATGGAGGGCCACGTAGTGCCGAAAACACCCAGTAGGGGACGTGGCACAGCCATGGTGTTACGCAGGTCAGAGGCCTGTCCCCCAGATCTGAGGTAGGTACTATCCAGGCAGAAGTCTTCATCTCTCCGCCCACTCATAGGCCCTTTAGATGTTTAGGCCTCTAGCTTGTTCTTGCTCCTGGGGTGTTTAACATTCTTGGCTTTTGGCATCAAACCCCAGGCTCTAAGGAAAGCCAGCACTGGGTGAAGACAGAGAAACAGAGAGAAGTAAAAAGCAAGGAAAGAGAACCCACTTAATACCTGTTTTCATCCAAGCCTCAAAGGAAAGCCTTCAGATCGGGGGCACCCCACCCCACCCCACCCCACCCGCCGACATCTCTGCCCCATCATCTTTCCATTAAAGCTTAGAGATACACGCAGAGCCGCCCTTCTCTCTTCAGCTAAAATAAGAAAGGCCTTTTTTTTTCTACGTAGCAAGTGATTCTTATGAAATGGAAATAAAGGCCTTTCATTCAGGGATCCTTCCAACTCCTCTCATTAACCACAGGTTGGCTCCTGCTAATTGAGGTCCCCTGAATAAAAGGTTAACATTTCTTAGCATGGAGCAAATTGAAGCATTCAGTAACTTGGGCAGATATTCTCTGTATTTTTCCTAATTAGGGGGATGTGGGGGAGGGGCTCCCAGGTACGAGTTTCCCTCTGCCACTTCCTAGATCTGCTATACACCAAGGGCTCCTACATGAGTTCCCAAGCCCATGTTTCTTAGTGTCCAAGCCTTACACAGTGACTAATGCTTCCAGTCTGCGAGACTCATAGATTTTCACTGGATAATTAGGAAATGGCATGGATGAATCTCTTCCAAATTGTACTCTTGGGGAGGCCAAATAGTTTAATTTAAATTGCTGGCAAATTTACATAAGTGGAGGATGGAAACTTTCAGAAGCCAAGAAGATTATTTGGATACCAGCTCTGGTTTGTTCTTGCTTGCGCCCTTCAGCCTGTAAGCTCTTGGAGCCTCGGTTTCCATGTCTGCAGATGGCAGATAATAAGACCGACTGCAGAGAGCTGTGATGAAGATGGGGACACGATTCACACGGAGCCAGTACGGACAGGTGCTCTCCTCTCAGCAGATAATGAAAACCACAGGGCTGCTTCGCCGCCATTTAGCAACGTGCCTCTGACCTTTATCTTGCGGCCAATTGAATCCAGGAGAGAACTAAAAACCACCCCCTTGGGAGCCCCCTCCCAGAGTACCCCCAACTCTATGTTTAATGCAGGAAGGGTAACGATGTGTATCTTCTAAGGCTGTGGAAGATGGTCATTTGTTCTGCATTGCTCAACACTAAAAGCATGCAGCAATTTAACACGCATTTATACATTATTGATGGATAGGAAAAGGCGATGTTACTTTAACCTGTGGCACATCAAGACATACATAAGCCTTGTTAAGTCGGATTCTTCAGTAGTGAGGCACTTCGCATGATTTGATTCCCCCAATGAACGTCAAAATTACAGCTTTAACCTTCAGGGGGATCGACCTGGACCTGGCATCCACCTTAACCATACCCACAGGAATTCTAAAACCCTTCCTCTTCTACAAACAGAGGTAGGATGTGGAGAGAGGGCCCCAGCCTTTATGCTGGCTTCTAAGTGGATCTTGACTTAGTCTCCCCCACTCCACCCCCATTCCAGAGATAGGCTCTGAGTTCCCCCACTATCTTCTGCCCAAGGAGGATTGCTCAAGTTCAGGAAGTGGATTGAGTCATATTACGAGGATATAATTCATGACACATGCAGACAGTGTTCTTTCCTCCTGACACCCACAAGCCATAGCGGTTTTGATTGGGAGTCAAAAATTGAACCAATCAGGTTACATGAATGAATGACATACAGGAAAACTAGAAGGCACCATTCAAGGTCAGTTGCTTGTTACCACAAAGGAACATGCAAGGTTGCTACATAGTCTTTTGGGTGAACTAGAAGGTGACTTTGTAACATCTTTAGGTTTTTTTGTTTTGATTTTGTTTGATTTTGGGGTTTTTTGTTTGTTTGTTTTATTTTTTTAAGTATTGGGAAAACACAGTCGGCATGTAAAGTGAACAATTTTTTTAAAAAGTATTCGAAAACAACTTCTAGAAACAACAACAAACAAAACCTGTCACTGGTCAGGTATATTTAAGGTCCAATATCAGCCCTAAGCAGCCAGTTAAAAGCCTAATCTAAGGCATTGAAGCTGGCGTTACAGTTCTGTTCTCTGATATATGGTGACTTCAGGTTCAATGTTCTTATTCACAGAAAGAGGACATTGATGGCAACTACTTCGCTGGATGGCATTCAGAATGATTGAGATTAAACTAACAAATTTTAAAGACAAATGCTGGCACATAGAGTTGAATGAATGCTGGTTGAATAAGTTATTGTGGCATCAAAGTGTGGGGACAGATCTTACACTGTGACTAACTGCGCACCATCCAGGTTAATTTCTCGCAATTTTTACTCATATGTTTCCAAGTTGGCAGAAAGTCTGAGCCAGATATGTTCCCAAGATCTAGCCCTGACAAATGATCTCTTTCATCCTCAAATCCAGCCCAGGTCCATACGAATAAACACAGCTTACTGCCTGCCCCTTGATTTGAAGATGGCGGCAGGGGACTGACTCCTGGTGAGTACTGGATCACCTTTGGTAACTCTCTCTGCAAGCCTCCTCACTCAACTTTGTCAGAATGGTCAGCAGCCTCATACAGGAAGCACAGGAGCTTAGACCAGAACACAAGGACCTACCACAAATGGTAGAGGGCACCATAAGGGAGAAGCTGCCCAGGGGTCGAGAAAAGTAAAAAACAGCACCATGTTGGACTTCTGTGATCCTAGTACTGCTGATTTCAGGACAGATACAACTTTTGCCCATAGGCAGCCAAAGCATCCTGTAAGGGGCAACCTTGACTTCCACGGACTAGATATTAATACACACACACACACACACACACACACACACACACACACACACACACAACATCACATACAATTATGACCAGGTATGTGAGAGAAACTGCTTAAAGGAGGAAGGATTTCATTAGGTCCTGGTTTCAACCCAGTCCATGATCTCTTGGTCCTACCTACTGGGGGTAGAACATCATGGCAGCTGGGATATAGAGCGACGGAGCTTCTTCATGGCAAACAGCAAACCAAGAGAGGAGGACATACAGAAAGGGGACAAGGTAAGATATAGTTCCAAGAATATACCCAAGATATAGCTCACAAGGACACATGCCCAGAGACCCACTTCCATCAGCCAGTCCCTATTTCCACAATTTTACCACCTCCCAAAAGTTTATTCAAACTCTGATCTCATCACTGGATAAAATTATTTATGAGGGCGTAGCCCTTGTGATTCATTTGTCTCTGAAACAATGCCCCACCCCACCCCGACACACAGACACACACGGAGATGCCCTTTTACTAGTGGCCTAGGTGTCCCTCAACCCAAACAAACTGATAATGAAGATAAACCATCACAGATGGTCAATTGTGTACATTGAGATCGTTAAATGCTTAATTGTCTAACATGTCTCTTTTCCAACTTGAAGAAGATTGGAATCAGAGCAGCTACAGCTTAATTCCGATGCAGAAATTAAGGACAAGGAAAATAGATATAAGCACAACACAGAAATCAGAAGGTTAGTGTCTGCAACACACGTATTTGTAGACCTCACTACCTTGCAAATTGAGCACTAAGTTTCCTAATAGCTGATGAGAAGAGAAAATAGAAAATTGCAAGATTGCTGGTGTAGTCATCACAGAAGGAACCATACATGATGGTGGGGGCTGGGGGTGGGGGCAGGTATCAGAGACAACATGCTTAAAGATGGTCATGCCTAAGATAACCCCACAGGTTGTGCACAGAGAAGGTCAGTATAATGCCTGCAGGTAGCATAACACCATCAGAAGCTCAGAGGTAACATGAAGCATAGCAAGCGCCCAGCCGCTGAGCACAGCGCAGAAGGACGTCAGTTTTGTCATTACCCTTTGCTTGACGGGATCAGGACACCACCAAATTGTATAAGGAGTCCTGCCAGCAGGCTGCCCTCGCTGCTCACACAGCAAGTCATTTTAAAGGATGACATTCGGCAGGAGCCACGTGGGTTATATAGGGGTGAGGGACATCCTACTTTGCCTTTTCTTTTGTTTTTTGACCTGGCAAGCTGTAGAATATGATAGAATAAATTCTAAAGTAAATGCTGTCACAATGAAGCATTAACATTAAGAGTAAGCCCCCTTGGCTCTCCCATAGGACCTGCCCAGCGGGCTCCCATCACTACCAACCCCTCTAACAGCTGCTGTGGGTCCACAGCACTCATTGGCTGTTCTGAATGGCCATGCCTCTAGGGTCTGCAGACCATGTGTAAGAGCACTTCCCTTGTCACAGCTGAACAAGGCAACAGATGACTGATCAGTCCATAGGATGGCATCCAGTGCTGTGCTAGAGCCACATCATGAAGGATGTTGGAACATTCAAGCTGGTTTTATTGCGGAGCTTTCTCAGAAACAGCAAGGAAATGAAGGGAAGAGAGAAGCAGAAACGGAAAGAGAGAGGAGATGAGTTGCAACTCAGAGGACAACAGGGCTTACTACTGTTCCTGAAGTGGGAGCTAGAACTGGGGTAGCTGTCCAAAGATGCCCAAAGTTAAAACAAACAAATAAATCAAAACCAAACACCAACAAGTAAGGCAGGTCTCTGTGCCTCCACACCAAACCACTGTTACTTCAGCTGTGTGTCTGAGATGTAGCCTTGAATGTGGCAGTGACCTTCCTAGAGAGGCCAAGCAGCTTGCTCCCACACTGCAGAACTCTATATTTGATGCCTTCAACCATTCTGACTTATTGCTCTAAGGGATGCCGGCTGTGAGCTAGCAGCAGTCCACACCTTGGACAAGTGAGACAATGAAAGCCTGGGTCTTGGGGTAGGGGCGAACAGCACATCTCGGCATCCACCGTACCCTATGAAGGAGACAAGATTCCATCTTCAAAATAAAGAGAATGCACTGAAGTGTTTTAGGCAGTGGAGCAGCATGTTCTGATGTTCACTGTGGAAAGAGGACTCCAGCTGGGTGATGGAGCGAAGGTGGGCAGGAACGGCAGCAGGGGGACCAATTAGGAGGCTACTGGAGACATCTCTGCCAGAAGGAAGGCAGTGCGGTGGGAATGGATGTGGTGGATGGTGTGACACAGAGGGACAGGATGGATGACTAGCTGAAAGGCTGGAAGGACTCTGGCCTGAGCGCCTGGGTGCACTGTGAGACGGTGGATGTTCCAGGAAGTCCTGAGATGCAAGAGAAAGCTGTGCCCTCCAACTAAGCAGAGTGAGGCTGCACTCCCTGGGAGATGGCCAGAACACACCATGGGAGAAAAAGCCAGGCTAGAGACAGAATGAAGAGAAACATAAAGAAAATATTGTATAGTATGCAGTATGTCAGCCCTCTTAAGAACTCAAAGGTAAAAAAAAAAAATCCCTGGAGAAACTCCTTTTTAGAAACAGGAAAAAGCAGCAGAGAAGCTAAGGAAGCAAGCGACAAACAGAAGCCAGAGATCTGGTTAAACACAGGGAGTACGTGGCTTTCTGGGCCAGCCGGTCTGAGCACTGCGTGGTGGGGGCTTCTATCTATATTCTTTGAAGTAGATAAAACTCAGACCAGCCGCCCGCCCAGGATCACACTCAGTGGGGAAGGAACACGGTCCTTCCAGCTCCCATTCGGTGAGACTCCACAGCCAAAGCCTTGAACCACTCAGAGTTCACTATCTCGGCGGATGTCAAGACTGGGCTTTAGGAGAAAAGAAACAACCATGCACTTTCAACACGGAGGGTATTGGTGGCTTAGTAGGGGCGCTTCTGCAGTCAGCCCTACGGAGAGCTAGTAAGCAGTGAGTTACACCACCAGCCCTGGGGATAAAGCTGTCTGTCTTGAGGAAATATTTACCTTCCTGGAGTTTTATTTATTTATTTGCTTGTTTGTTTCTACATGCTTATTTATTTATTTTGCTGTTGTTTCCGCTTCTCTATAATGATCTTGGTGCCTGGAAAATTTGCATGAACCTTTTGGGTTCATGGATATTGGGTATCTATTGAGAGAATGTTTGGCAAATTAGTTCATAAAGGAACAAGTGATGAAAAATGAAGTCAAAGTGAGACCACTATGGGGTTTTGGGGGGATTCTTATTTATTTTATTTTTTTGTATATTAATGCTCCATTTTCATGCACACCAGAAGAGGGAATCAGATTCCATTACAGATGGTTGCGAGCCAGAACATAGTTACTGAGAATTGAACTCAGGGCCTCTGGAACAGTAGCCAGTGCTCTTAACCACTGAGCCATCTCTCCAGACTGAGACTGCTATGTTTAATGCCATGTTCACTTTGGAACAAAAATCTTTGTTCTGATACAACAATAATTGGAATATTGATTCAAGCTATGTTCTTCAACACCAATTGCTTGCAACATGCAGTGGATCCAGGTTAATTGACCAAAATATCTGCCCTGAATGAACACTTTCTAGTGTGGAAAAATATATAAACAAATAAATGTGATGCTGACGATAAGAAACAAGATTTAGCGAAGACCGAAAAAGAAGGAAGTGGGCCTAGAGAGGAGGCTTAGTTCACAGTGAACTTGCCTCCCAAACATGGGGATCTGAGTTCAATTCCCAGAATTCCCATTTTCAAAACCAGACATGGTGGCAAGCACTTGCAATCCCAATGCCAGGGGTGGGAGAGGCAGGTTGGGTGGATCCCTGGGCCTGGATGGCCAGCTGGTCAGTGGAGGGATCCTGTTTTGAAGTCAACCGAGATTCATAGGACCTACAGAAAGACATCTGAGGCTGAGCTCTGACACACACACACACACACACACACACACACACACACACACA